>JAJMVL010000068.1:0-184710 GCA_023082095.1 Dothiorella sarmentorum | reverse complement strand
CCCCCCCCCCCCCCCCCCCCCCCCCCCCCCCCCCCCCCCCCCCCCCCCCCCCCCCCCCCCCCCCCCCCCCCCCCGGGCTTACCGGGCGGCCCGCGGAAGAGGAAGGAAAAGGGAAGCTGCTCGTACGGGTCCATGTCCAGCGCTTTCATGTTCGCGACCGCGTTCTGGTAGCCTTGCAGCTGCGCCACGATGACCTCGCACCCGATCACTCCCTCGAACAACTTGTCCACATTCGTGCCAGCCCGCTGCCCTCGGTCGAAATCAGCATCAAAGTCAGGCGCCTCGAAGATGGCGGATATCGTCCCCTGACCCTTGGCGATGCGCTGCTGGTGCCGCAGCTTGGCCTTGTTGAACAGGATGTCAATCTCCCCGGCGTTGCCAAAGTGCAGCCTGTTGCGTGCCCGGCTCAGCATCTCGAGCGCCACCGTCTTCGCTTCTTTGGTCGTTTTGAAGCCCTGCGTCCGGAGCTTCAGCTCGAAGATCGCGTCCAGCTCGCCGTCGCTGAAGTCGTCGAAGGTGAAGGCCGAGTCGAGAGGGAAGCGCCGGGTGAGCCCGGGGTTGACGCTCTGGAACATCTCTTCCATCTGCTGCTTGTAGCCGAGCAGGAGGACGCAGCGGTCGTCGCCGGGCACGCCCTGTACCTCGGCTACAATGGTGTCGATGACGGAGGTCTTGAACGTGTTGGCGTTGCTGCCTTTGGCGTTGGCGTCGTAGAGGCTGTATGCTTCGTCGATGACCAGGACTTTGCCGAGCGTGGCGGCGAGGATGCCTTTGGTTTGCTTCTCCGATCCACCTATGACGTCTGCGATGAAGTCTGCGGGTGTTTTGATGACCACTAAAGCGGTCTCTATTAGCTTCTTCACTGCACGTGTCAATGGTGGGAGACTGACCTTCTCCGCTCGTGAGGAACCCAAGATCGGCAAGAATCTGTCCGTAGAGCTTGGCAACCGTCGTCTTTCCCGTGCCCGGATTGCCCAGGAAGACTTTGTTGAGACTGAACTCGATCAACGGCTCCTCGTCCAGTTCCCGCGTGTAGTTGTACTGGATCGTGTCAAAGAGCGCCTTGACCGAGTCCTTGACGGAAGAGAGACCGATCAATTCTTGAAGCTTGGTCCACGAAGCATTGTCCTTGAGTGCGTCCTTTGGCTCGGGTCCCAGGAGGTCTTCTAGAGTCAGCAAGTGGTCATCTGGCGTCCTGCCTGCTCTCCTCTCCCGACGCAGCCGCTTCGCCTGCCGCTCAGTGATCCGCGCGATGACGTTCTCAACTGAGCGCGCGTTGCCGAAGCCTTCGTGGTCGCGACCACGGCCGATTCGTCGGGTGACGATGCGGGCATACAGCCCGTTGGTCCCGAGCTCGACTTTCATCTGCCCCTTGTACCGCTTGTTGAGACCGTACTTCATGATCTCCAGCAGCTCTTCGTTCTCGTAATCCCTGAATTGGATCTCGCGGGGGAACCGACTGGGGATGCCGGGGTTGTGGGCGAAGAATGCTTCCATCTGCTTGTTGTAGCCAGCGAGGATGAACACAACCTTGCCCGTCAGGTTCTCCACCTCCGCCAGAAGGAAGTCGAGGACCTGCCGCCCACCAGGGCTGTTTCCGGATGCGAGCTGGTAGGCTTCGTCGATGAACATGGCGCCGCCCCCGTTGTTGAGGATGCTGTCGATCTGCTTCTGGCAATCCTTGACGCCGTCACTAGCAAGGCGCGAGCCGGTCGTCTCGACGAAGTAGCAACCGGGCAACGCGCCGACGGATGTGAGAAACTCTGCGTAGAGCCGCGCAACCGTTGTTTTCCCTATGAGGCTATCAGCAACATTGATCATGGTACTATGCGTGATTGAGCTTACCGGTGCCCGGATTGCCCAGCAACGCAGCGCCGAATCTCTCGTGCTTCATGTCGACGTTTTGGCGTATGGCTACTTCAACTTTGGCCTTGATGGCGAGGAACTCCTCCTTCACATTCTCAAGCCCAATCATATCCATCAGTTGGTCCAGGGCCTTGTTGGATGCGCCTTCGTACTTTTTCTGATACTTCCACTCATCTCTGGCTGGCGACTCCGGAGCCTTCCAGGGCCCCTTACCATTCTGTTGGTGGTTATGCGTGCGCGGGGCTGGCGTCTGGGGCTGAGGAATGGACGTGTCTGGAGTTGGTCCGGTCGAAGGAGGAGAAGGGGGAGAAGGGGGAGGTGGTGGCTTGCCGGCTCCCGGAGATGCTTTTCGGGGCGCCTGCCCGCCAATGTTCATGCTACCCACCTTCAACCTGACATCCTCAAGGTCTTTCCGGTGCTGCCGCAGAACCCGGTCCCTCTCATCCTGCTCGGCCTTTTCGCGCCGCAAGCGCCGCTCGTGCGCAATCTCGTCCTGCAGGTCTGCCAACTCCTGCGCGTAGGCCCGTTGCTTTTGTTGCCGCTTCTCCTCGAGCTCGATGTCTCTTTGCGCTTTCCTGTCCTTTTCTTTGGCCTCGGCGTCGCAGAGTTTGCAGAAGGTGGGACGCCCCGCGAAGCAGCGCCAGGAGAGCTTGTGCTTCGAGGCGCAGGTGTCGGTCATGATCTGTTGGCACTTGGTCTTCGAGTGGTCCGATAGTGGATGGCATCTCTGCGGGCAGATATGGATGCCGCAATTCAACTTGGTGCCGCTATGTCAGAGTTAGCATTATTGCAGGGTCACTAGAATAAAGCACGAAATCACCTACCACGGCTCTGAGCACCCTCCATCCGGGCAATTCTCATCAAAGTCAACCTTCTGCTTCAAGACGGCCGTCTTGTCCGGATGTTGCTGACACCTGACCGGAAGCCCCTCGTAGATATGGCCCTGCTTGCTCAACAAATCAAAGAAAGGGCGCCACGTATCCTTGCCTTTGCGGCTCTGTAGGAACGTCTCGGAGTTGCCGATGATGATGAGGCCGATCCGTGCTCGTGAGAGAAGGACGTTCAACCGCTCCGGAGAGGACATGAAGCCAATGTCGCCAGCAGCATTGCTTCGAGTGAGCGAGGCGATGACGATGTCGCTCTCTTCGCCTTGGTAGTTGTCTTGATTTTGTCAGTCGCTTGTTACAACAGATCGGATGGAAGACTTACCGATGGTTGATATATTGATCGGGCGTTTTTTGTGGTGTGCAGTCACCGGGGAAAGGAGCCCAGCTTTGACAAGGTCGAACGAATCCAGGTCGTTCAGCACGGGATCATTCTCTTGGCTCAGGCGTCGGCGAAGAAGGCTGAGCTGGCCCAGATACGGCGTGAGAACCACCTGATCCGAAGTGCCGTAGCCCTGCTGAGCTAGGTAGCGGACGATCTGCAATAAAATCTCCGCTTCGTAGGCATTCCGTTTGCTGACGCCTGAGCCTTGATCACGGCGGTCTGCGATGGCATCCTCGACGAGTTCGGGATGCTGGTGGTTGAAGAAGATGACCCGATCCTGGAGACCGCGGAGGATAGCACGGTTCTGCGTCTTGGGCGCATCCAAAAGGTCAGGGTAGGTAAGATGACGGATGAGCGCAGATATCTCCGGGCACATGCGGTGCTGCTGAGCCAGGGTGGTGTGCGGGAAGCCGGCAAGAATGAGTCGCTCAAACAGTGAACGGTTCAGGTCATAGCCGTTTCCCTTCTCTACCGTGAGGGCATAGTTGTTCACCTTGGGCCTCAGTTGCTGGTGATCGCCGATGAGGATGAGTTGCTTCGTTTGCGGCGTCATCGCCGTGAGGACATGGCTTTCCAGGATCTCGCCGGCTTCTTCGACCAGGATGATATCCGGAGAGGCACTTTGGAGCTGCTGCGTGTACTTGGCCGCCGCAGTGGTCGTGCACGCGATGATTCGCTTCTCGCGGAGGATCTCTGTCTTCTGTTGCTCCAGCGTGGCATGCAGCTGCTTTTGAGACTTGTCAAAGGCCTGGACAATGCTTGAGATGCCGGAAACTCTCTCCTCAAGAAGGTGTTGAGCCCACTGCTTGACCTTGGCGTCCCTTTGCTTCAGCTCCATATTCCAGATGTCCGGGTATGCTGCCGAGATGAAATCCTTGAAAACCCCAGCGTCGCCCCCTTTGCTCCAGCGGTCGAACAGATAGCCCTCATCAACGTCGTGCCCCCTTGCACCCACCATCGTGAAGTCATCATCTTGTTCTGGAACTTGGAAGGCGTCGAAAAAGCTTGAGTCTTCGTCTGAGAACTCGAGATACTCCATGAGCTCGCTCCTCTTGACGTTAAAGTTGGAGTAGGAAGACACAAGGGACTTGAGGCTATTTTCGGATGCATCAACCTCGCTATTCAACTTGTTGATCACATCCCAGGTAGCTTGTGAGCGCCGACTGCCACCTGACTGGTTGAACAAGCTGAGATTTTCAGTTCTGGGCCGTGATTTGGCCCCCATGCGTACCATGTGTTGACTAGGAATGCCTATGTCTAGCAAATCTTCCAAGAATTGGTCAAGAGCGTGATTCGTATAACAAATCACCAATATCTTGTGGGAGCTGTGGTCGTGCAATGTCTTAGCCAACAGTGCGCCGATGAAGGATTTTCCAGTCCCTGGAGGCCCCTGGATGAGGCTCACGGTCTGGTTGAGCCCAGCAAGCAATGAAGCTGTCTGTGATGGATCAAGACGCACAGGCTTGCTCAGATTGAGGGTGTGCTTTAGATCCTGATCTGCTGCATCCTGGATTTTTTGAACGACATGAGCTGGACAAGTTGTGGAGGGTCTGGGTCGCTCTGTGGCATCGTCTTCATGTAGGGAGAGGAGCTCTTCCGCGAGGGGCAGCTCGATCTTTTCCTGCAGACATTCCAGGACGGGTTCATAGGCAAACATGGCAGTGTCAACCAGAACAAAATCAACACCCTGCGAAAGCTTCAGAGCGAGAAGAGTCCTCTCCAGTGCCCTTTTCTCTGGGATCCGCAAAGTGATGACGGGTGGATCCCGAACGAGAAGCTCCTCAACACGGTCCAGGGTGGCAAATGCAATCACCTTGTCGTTCTCCATCAGACACCCGAAAGACTGGTGCTTGAGGAATTTGCGCTCTTCCTTGAGGAAAGTCCTGCGCTTTCCCTGTGGAAGGCTGGTAAGCCTCTCCAAACCAGAGTTGCACCTGAGAGTGATTGAGAAGGGCGCTCGACGCCTCTCGACGCCACAATGGAATCCAACCAAGGAAAGTCCTCGGAGTCTGGTGTTCCTGCGTCTGCCACTCTTTGATTGCGAAATCTTCAGATCATCGCGAAGCTCGGCGAGCATGTCCTCTCTCAAAAGGCGGAACTGGTTGTCGAAGTGTACCGCAACGCGCTGTTCCGATTGCGCTTCGTCCACAGCGTCAGCGCGGCGATAGAACGGCTTCTCCTTCGAGATGAGCTCATCCTCGGTCGGGTAGATGGCGATTTGACGGAAATCAATGAAATCGTTGTCGTGGCGTCCACCAGGTCCGGAAACGGGAGCAGGGATCGAGACCGACTTTGCATGAAGAACATGGTTGATGCGATGGCCGAATGTCCGAATTTCATGGTTGTCTGACTTGGTAAATGACCCGGAATCAACAGCCTCTTGCGCGACAGTCTGCAGGTCGACCGGAGCGTTGGAGTTCCATGAGAGTAGCTCTAGGAGGAGCCATGCAAAAGAGTGTTCGGATTCGATGGACAGCCGGCGTTGCTTGTGAGCACCAACGAGTGCATTCCAGAGCGACGGCGGGTCCACGACGAGAACGAGCAGCCGCCGCAGAAATTCCCCGTTGCAAAGCAGCTTCAGAAGCGGGTCCTGGAGGTAACTGAGAAGCCTTTGCAGGTTGTTGTTGATGAAGGCTTCGGAAATGTCGAAGCGCAAACCCGCCCGGAGCGCGTTCGAGGCAGCGTCGCTAGCGACCAGTCTCTCTACGCAGGCTGTGCGGTCCTTCTGGTTGCAGATGGCTTCCAAGAATAAAGTCGCATCACGAGCTTTGGTAACAGTCCGTCTTCCTTTTACAACTTTGTAGAAGAAATCGGCCAGCTGGCCAGAACGTGCATCGCCTGGGGGCAAAGGGGCCGCCATGGGGAGCGTCGAGAGTGGTCGGATGGGAAAATGATTTTGGTATCGACAGGTGGTTGAAAAACTTGGTGGGGTTGCAGGTGAGACAAGTCGGTGGGGGTTGATAGGTCGAGATGCCAACGCACTCGTTGCACTGCAGGAAAACTCCAGAAGCTCTATCTTTTATGATAAAGACAAGGCTATCCCGCCAGTCTGGAAAAGAGCGGCTGAGTACATCAATGGCTATGCCAGGCAACCACCCAGAGAATATTGGGGCACAGCTGAAGTTTCGTGATGGCGAGCACCCGAGCCATTGCGGCGTTAGGCGCGCGGGTTCCAGCACAGCCTTGTCTTTGTCCAGTACTTGCACCCTTGCTCACGGCACACGTCACGGTTGGTTCCCGAATCTGCGGCGTTGCGCGCGCCAGGCGACAAGGCGGATTTCCAGCCTGGTGCCTTCTGCTGTGCCCCGCATGAGCAGCTTGGAGTCATCACAAACTCAGAGCTGCGGCCAGTGCGAATACAAGTACATCGTGCCAATCGCAGTTTTCGCAGCTGTATCGTTCCCCAACAATCAACATCATGGACTTCCAAAACAGAGGATGGCGAGGCCGTGGTCGCAGTCGTGGAACATCGTCTTGGAGAACGCGCGGCTCTAACTCCTTCGGCCAGTATGGAGTGGCCGAAGTCGAGCATGCTCATCGTCCACCGTCTCCACCCCTTGGAAAATTCTTGAAGGCAATTAATCAGAAGGACCTGGTCGATTCGATCGAGCGTGACAGCAACATTCCGGCCATAACCGACTGCAAGTATGCTGGCTCCTACAGCTGGATGGACAATGGCGGGAAGCCAACAACCCTGGTGCCAGGTAAGTACTTGAAAGGCCAAAGGCGCAGTAACTCAGGAGCAGTTAACTGACAATTCCAGGAACCCCACCAGCCTGGACCCCTCTCGACGAGCCAACGCAACTCGAGGAGGACTCTGGAACGTACTACCGTGATCCCAATGCCGCGCGGTATCCGCAGCATCTCAGTGAGCCCGCCGTGAGGGCCCTTCTCGCACACGACACCTCATTTCCGGTCGAAGACATCGACGTTTTTGCGTGCGGCAGCACCCTTGGAAACCTACTTCGATTCGTTCGCAAGGTTGAAAGGCCGTTCCGATTCACAGTGGAGGCAGTTGGCAACACCGTCTTCTTCGTACGACGGGAAAACTCTCCAACGGAAACACTCGAGGGAGTCAGAGGCTACGGGCACAGCTTTCCGGAGGCTTACACCACATGGGAGGACGGCAACAAAGGGTCGCAGTCCCATCAGCGACTTGTCAACTACGACTTTGCCGGCCTCAATTGCGTTGTCCGATTTGAAAGTGATGGTTTCCTCAAGCATCTGGATTCCGAAGATCATACCGAAGCACACGGTCCAGGCAAAGCACCGGCCGGAACAACCAAGCTGGGTATCGAGACGGGAGGTCGTCCGGTTTCTCAAGACGCCGTTTTCGACCTGAAGACGCGGTCGGCGAAGCGCATGGACCGTGACGTGCTCGGTGAAGAGATCCAGCGGCTCTGGGTGTCACAGATACCGAACTTCATTCTGGCGTACCACGAGCGCGGCGTCTTCAGAGATATTCGCGTGCAGAACGTCCGCAGAGACATCCAGAAGTGGGAGACCGAAAACGAATACTCACTCCGTCAGCTCGCAGTCCTCATCCGGAATATTGTGGCGATTGCCAGGAGTAGGGTTGACGGACGGCTCGAGGTGCGAAGGAAAGAAGTTGATATTCTCGAGATCCACGAACAGATGACCGACGTCGGTGCGGTCCTGCCAGATGAGCTGAAAGAGAAGTGGACTCGTCCCGTCGGCAAATCGACCATAGGGACTCCATCTGACAGTTCCGACGATGAATTGAGCAGGAGCGACGACGAGCAATACTTTTCAGCGAGTTCGGGCAAGGGAGAGGGCGGTTGGCTGCTTGACAGCGATGACGACGAGTCGGAGCCAGACTACACGGCGTGTTCGGCGGAGGACTGCGGTTACTGCGGTCACTGCCGCTATTGAGGACTTGGGAGCAAGAGGATGTTGTTCGTTGTCCGGGAAGAAGTCGATTACAACCGGTTTGTGTGCGAATCGGGGGCGCTAAACTTTGATGGTCATTCCATCCAATCACATCGCGCTCTAGTCATTATTTACTCTGCTCTTTCATTATTTCCACTTAGTTCTAGGTGTTTGGCAAATTGATCAATCCTTCATTGAGAAGCTGGACAACAAAACTATAGCTGTTGCCATGCATTTTTGGCCTTCGAACGCATGCTTCCACGAGAGTAAACCCATGTTGAGCGCTAACCGAATAAGCTTGAATTTTAGATTGCGGGGCCGGCGATTGGACCGGACGCGTTCCTGGATGAGCGCAGCGCTTCCAGCGAAACAATCAAGGCACTCCGCAACGCTTTTCCCTGTTCGTTGTCCGCTCCCTTTCCGCTCAACATGTCCATCCGCATATAACAAGGCCATCGCGCTCTCTCCATCCAGTCTTTACCTGAATTCACCCTACCCGCTTCACGTCAACCCAGCGATCACGCCATGGCCGCGACCAAGGAAGCGTCAATGCTCCCCACCACGACGGCGCCCCAGCATGCGACCCAAGTCCCCGACTGGGAGCCCGCCGCCCAGGCCGGCCAGGGCGCGGGCAACAAGCCCTCCATAGCCGAGACGCTGCGCGCCAAATTCGACGCCTTGTGTCCGCCGCATCGAACGTACCTGGGGCTCAAGCGGCGGACGTTCCTGCTCGTGCTGCTCGGTGTCATACTTGGCATAATCGCTCTGGTGATGGGGCTTGCGGTTGGCTTGTCGAAGAAGAGGTGCGCATGCGGCGTTGGCGCGCGTATTCCTGAGCCTTGAAACTGACGTCGCAAGTAGTGGCAGCGAGAACCTTCCCCTACCCACCAATTCCGATGTGCACACCGGCGACCTGACCTTTTACAATCCGGGCTTGGGAGCGTGCGGCGAGACCTCCACGGACAATGATGACATTGTATCGCTGTCGTTCAAGATCTGGGACGAGGTGCAGACGGGCTCCGATCCGAACCAGGTGATACTGTGCGGGAAGAAGATAAGGGCGCGCAGGTTCAATGAGAATGTCAGCGCCGAACGGAGCGTGGACCTGACGGTTGTGGATAGATGTGAGTGGAAGATTGGACTGGTCGTCGGAATACGCGCTATACTGACCCTGCCGCACAGGCACCGGCTGCGAACCCACCGACATCGACGTCAGCCCCGCCGCGTTCGAGAAGCTGGCCCCAGTTGCTAGCGGGAGAGTCACAGTCACATGGGCATGGCTGGATGCCGCCCCGACAGCAAGATAGACGAACCTGTACATATTCACGAAAATACCCAGGCCACCGAGCCTTCAAATCACCACAACATCCTCGGTCCAACACCCGCAGGGAAAACCCCGCAGCTCGCATCAACCTTCCCTAAACTCCTCTGGCGTATCATCCTGCGCTTTCCAATGCGCCCCCCTCACCTCCTCCAACCCCGCCATCCACCCCACCACCCCCGCAACCCTCGGCCACCGCTCCAAATCGCACCCCCACCGCTCCGCCCCCCATACCGCCGGCACCAAGCACACATCCGCTAGCGTAACAGCCTCTCCGACGCAGAAGCGCTCGTCCGTCTGCACCCGCTCCAGCACCTTCTCAAACGCATCCAGCCCCCGCGTCGTCCACGTCCGGTTCCACGCCGCGCCATCCTGGCCCATGGCGTTGATGGCCTTCATGGGCTTGGAGTTTGTGAGGGGCTGGATGTCGCAGGCGACGATGTTGACGAGCGTGCGGACGGCGGCGCGGGCAACGGCGTCGGGCGGCAGCAGCGCCGGACCGGCTCTTGGAAACGCCTCGTCGAGATACTCCAGCGCGGCGACGCTCTGCGTCACGGTGACGGCGGTGCCGGAGGGGAGCGTGTGCGTGAGCGTTGGGACGGTGCCCGACGGGTTGAGCGCCGTGTAGGTGGGCGCCGTCTGCTCGTCGCGGAGGAGGTGCACGTAGCTGCTGGTGTGGGCGAGGTGCTTGAGGGCGAGGGCGATGCGGAGGCGCGCGGAGCAGGAGGAGCGGAAGTAGGTGTGGAGGTGGAGGGTGGGTCGCGGGCTGCTGTCTTGGGGAGCGGAGCTCGTGTTGGTGGTTATCATGGTTGTGGTTATGGCTGATGATGCGGAGAGGCAATGCTCATGTGCTCGGCTTTGGGGGGTTGAATGAAATGCGCCCTTGATATATTGGTAGCCTCCATGGTTTGGTAGGACGGCCCAGGCATGCTGACAACCACCCGTCCGTATGCCGTTGCCAGCCGCGGAATGCGTCCGCTCGTGGTCGTGGTGCAAAGTGCGGGGCGCCGGGTGCGGGGTTGGGCCGTGTAGACGCGGATATTCAAGGAGCGAGGGGAGGACGTACATGGTGGCTTGCACATCGGTGCAATGGCCCGGTATCAAGGGTCTGGATGTTCTTCATGCCGAGTGCTGTTGCTAGCCGTCCTTGAATCATAGCGCTGGACCCGGGTGTTACCCATTCAATAATATGTGCAAGGCCATAGGATTGGAGTAAATGATTTGATGCATTCATGAGAAACCCCATCAGGCAGGCCTCAGCTATATACAGTACGAACTGGCGGAGCAGTTCCATCACCAGTAAGTCGCCCACCTGCTCGTGCCCTTGACGACGTCGACAAAGTTGGCGGCAATCACGCGGTCCGTCTGCTCGCTTGGGTGCAGGGCATCATACCACATGTAGCTGTCTCGGTCGGTGAGTGAGAGTGTTGAGTCGTCGCCGATGTAGCCCTCAACGTTCAGTGGCGCGGTTCCATTGAGGTAGTCGGTCGGGTTGACGTAAATGTCGGTGAGCTGCAATTTCAACTATCAGCGTTGTGGGACAAACGAATGCAACGTGAGGGAACGCTTGAGGAGAACAACATGTAGACTGATGAACAAGACATACCAAACTATACATGTCGAAGATCGCAAAGTGAGCATCAGGATATCGCTGAGAGATGGCCTGTTCGTAGGCTGTCTGGTACTTGAACACGGCGTTGGCGAGGTTGACTTGCTCCTTCATGCGGTAGCTGGTCTCGGTCACGTTTTGGTACTCTCCCACGCCGCCTGTTTCGGGCGTGGCGTAGACTGGAGCCAGCTGAAGCGGCGCGAGGTTCATGAGCACGAAATATCGGGCATCGTTCTCGTACAGCTGCATGGTCATGGTCAGTCACAATCTCAAAAGAGGCCGACTTGTGGCATACCGTGTCGAATTGATCGTAGACGCAGTTGATGTAGTCGACGATGGTGAGTCCCGGGGTTTGAGAGTCGGTCAAGAAAGCGTTGGTGCCGACGTCGTTGGTTCCAATCCACATGCTGTACACAGTCTCCTCGTCGGGAATGTCGAGGACGGACGTGCCATCGGCGGTAGTGAATGCCTTGTCCGCAAGGAAGGTTGGAATCTCGTAGCCCTCAACATCAGGAAACGACGCGTTGATGGGCTCCAGGTACCGGTCGACCTGCTTGTTGGAACAAACGGCACCTGATACAGCATAGTCGTAGAGATTGGCCCCGGTGTAGTCTGAAACGTAGCGAGGCCAGATGCGGCCACCAGTAGAAGTGGAGTTGCTCTGTTGAGAGTGAGTTACTTGTGATCGAAGACGTAAAAGCTATCATACCTCCGGGCCTATCCATCCTACAGGGGGGCTTTGGCCTCCGGTGGAAATGAAGTAGGCTAACCGCGACTCATCCGTGTAGCTGTTACCGAACGCAACCAAGCTGGTAAACTTCTTCAGGTCCCAGGAATCGTCGTCTGTGAGCGGCGGGGGCGAGTATGCTTGCGGTGCCGGGATTGCCGAAGCAACGCCCAGTAACAGGGCAAGCAACGAGCTGCTGAGACGCGCAGAAACCATTTCGAACAAGCGAATTGGACGGAAAATATTCAATTGGACGTGGGAGAAGAAGCTACGACAAGCCTTCGGTGAGATGCTGCAGCATCCCGTCTTCCATTTATACCAACACCCAACCCCGCGCTCGAGGCCAAGTTAGTGAGCATCGGCGGGATAATGGCAGCGTTGCCAGACACGGCAGACACGGATGGCACGCTCCGGTCATACATTGGTGCATTCACGGGCCCAGAAAGCTACGATGCGGCTATTTCGGTCCCGTGGTAAAGACGCGCACAGCTGTCCCAGGCGGAGAAACAGGTGCGAAATGCACGAAAAGGCGGAGAAGGAGGAGGCTCTAAGCGAATGGCCGCACGCCCGAGCGATGGTGGCGGCGCACAACAGGCTAAAAGGCAGCCCAGCTCAGGAACCGCGAATGACGGAATGGCACCAACGGCTCGTGCTGGCTTGGGGCTGCCGAAACGCCATTTTTCGTAGATGAGCAGACGTCGATCCCTGTGGTGTTGGATGGCTGTGCGGCGGTTGGTTGGAGGCTGACAGGTACCTATCGGCTCCCGTTTGCGGGGCGGAGAGCGTGGAGGCTGGAGGCTGGAGGCTGGAGGCCAGGTTCGGCCAGAGCGGGAGCGAGCTCTGGGAGAGGTGTGGTTCTACGGCGGTAGTCGAGGGAAGAAGTAGCTGGGCTGCAGTGCGCTGCGCTGGGTGACGTCGGAAACAATCGAGTGGAACACGTCAAACTGCATGGTTCCACGTGCCGAAATCGTGCAGCTCTTCGGACCATTTCTTCTGCCTCGTTACGTCGTCGTGCGTCCCAATCAGGCAGAGGGTCGCTTCACGTGATAGGCTCCGCTCGCGCTGGGGATGCGGAATACGACACGCAGCTGCAGAGACAGCATGGCGCGGACGCGGTGCAGCATTGCGGACGCGGAGGATGATGAGGTGGTGGACGTGTTCGGCGCGAGTCAGGGGCCCAGGCTGTTCGACGGTCGACCAGCGCGTGCGGGAATAACAACCAACCCATCAACGGTACGCCATGCTCCTTGCTGTCGAACGATGGATCGTCGTCGGGCTGCTTCCTCGGCTGACGTTGGGCAGAGCGGTGGAGGATGTGCGTCAGGCAGGAGCCGGTTGTGGGTTGTAGCGCCGTTGTGAGAGAGTGTGTGTTGTGCGGCGCAGGCAGCAAGAGGGGCTGGACTGGACGCAGCTAGAGCCTCGACCTCGAGACGTCCAGGATAGATATGGATGACACAGCTGCACGTGCTTGTCAACGTATGCGGAGCTAGCACACGTGCCGTCTTCCGCGGGCGCTAGGATCCCAGGTCGACAGTTCCTCTAGCGGTGGTAGGGTGCTCAAGGGCGGATCAACCGGGATGTGGACCCAGATGGCCGGCCGTGTTTCTGTGCCTCTCGACATGGTGGCAATGATCGTGCAGCGATGCCGGCCATCTGCGCCTCGCCGGGCGCGATGCGGTGAGAGGCTCGATCGTCCGCATCCCCCAGAGATCGATGTGCTGCCTGTCCAGGGCGAGTCATGGCACTGGATGGGCGTGGATGCGCCTTGCAATGGAGCCGGTTGGGTGCCAGGTGCCACATCTCCTCCAGTCTTTCCTCGATATGACATGTCGGAACCGTACTGTCGGACAGCCCACCGCCAGATGCTCCTTTTTGCAACACCCGGGCTTCCAGAATAACACCTCTCGCATGTGCCGCTGCTCTTGCTGCCTCTGCCTCTACCCGCCGCCGTGCACGGTCAGACTCTCGCTCGCTCTCAGCCCTTCTGGAACGTCATTCCTTCTCTGATCCCGCCTCACCGGCGGTACGGCGCGCTATGATCTCCCTAAAACCTTAACCGCACCCCAACTCCATCCCTTTGTCAAGCTCACTCGTACCCATGCCCGCCAGCCGCCTCTTGTTCTGCTCAAACGCCTGCCTGTGCCGCCGTGACTGGAGCCTTGCCTGTATCAATTCGGGCCGCTTCCACTGCAGCAACGAGCAGACCCTTCACCCTCACTCACCCGCTCACCAACTCCCCTCGCCCTCTCTGGCTTCGTGACGCCTCCTCTCCCACTCGACGGCCTCACCTTGAGCTCACTCACCGACAACCATGCACGGCGGAAGAAGAAAGACATTTCATTCTAGGTGCTAGGAAGGACGCCAAATCACAAACGCCACGCCAAATCAATCTGCTGTATGCCGTTTCAGTCGTCTTCGGGTTGGTTCAGTCTCGCACCTCACTCTGGTGGCTAACCCCCCACGCAGTAGACCCACTTCTTCCCCGCAAAGATTCACGCTCGCTTCCGTCCCCAAGCCACCGTCCTGCGAGTTCAACACGCGTTAATGCTTGTTCGTCACATCAGCGAGCCAGAGGAAATCTTACAGGGGTATGTACAGCTTCAAGCGCAGATCGGCAGCCTCCGTCCGCGCCCGCTGCGTCAGCGCCGCCACCTGCTCCTTGGACCAGCCCATGCGCTGGGTAAAGGGCCAGATTGCAAGAGAGTCGAGCATGGTGCCGATGTTGTCGAGGTTCTGCTGGCCCACCCACTGCATCTTCGGATCTGGCGTAAGCATTTTAGCCGACGTTACACAAGAAACACGGAAGACGCTTCCGCGCTGCCCACCAGCTGCTTGCTGAATGGGGAACTCCGAAACGAATCTTCTTACCTGGATCCCATCCTCCAATCGGCATCCGGTACGTGACCTCCTGGACGTCCACCAGCCCCGCCGCGCGCAGCAGTTGTCCAAGATGTCGTCCCACGCGCGGATCTCGGTCTCGTTCCATCGTGTATCGATATCCGTTAGACCATTGCATGAGGGCGTGGTCGTCGGTGAGCATGCCGCTGTCGGACTGGATGATGTAGTAGAACTCGGCCAGCTGCACCCAGCCGCCTCGCTTCAAGAGCCGCACCATGTCGCGGATGTACCCGCGCCACCGCTCTCGATTTATCCCGGGCGCCACCAGCCTTGAGTGGATCAGGTCGTACTCGTTCGGCTTGTACGTCGGCGTGAGCGGCTGGTTGAGGTCCCAGGCCTCAATTTCCAAGTTGTCCGGCTGGTCGTCAGGAAGCTCATTCGTGGGGTAAAGATCGACGGCCGTCACCTACGGCATGGCCTGTTAGCTGAAAATTTTCCTGACGGGGGCTGGGAATGCGAGGCAGCAACAGAGACGGAGGGCGACCGGATGGGCAGCCGTCTGGAGACCAGGATCCAAAGACCATCGCCACCTTCCGGCTTTCCTCCCTGGCTCTGTGGACCATGCTATGGAGAGAGCCGAGATTGGTTGAGGGTTGGAAAGACTCACTTCGCTGTCCGGATAGGTCTGCGACATCTCCAACGCCCAGTTGCCTCGGCCGTATCCGCAGTCGAGCACCTTTGTGGGATACTGGATTGGCGGAAAGAAGAGTCGATTGTCGAAAAGATACCGCAGGATCTGGTGTTGGTTCTCGAGACGCTCCTCCTCCTCCTGTTGCCGCGTCAGTGCCACCCTTTCCAACGGACCCAGCAGACCCTGGCAGCCATGGCCTCTCAAGGCTGAAAGGCAGCAAAGGGGAGGAGGGGGCGTACCGTGTCCACGGGCACGCAGTATATTTCATTGTCGATGGAAAATTTCTGGAACTCCCGATCGTGCAGCTCCACGATCTCGTAGTACTCGCCGGAAACAGACTCTGTCATGCTTGTGTTGTATGGGTGGTTCGGCCTCTGTGGCTTGCTCTTGTACGACGTGGGTGATGTGATTCACTACCCAGCAGCTCGGGATAACGTGGGTGTGTGGACACACGATGCCTGACGCAGCGGTAGCCGGATAGCCCCGCAAGAGCGCCAGTACCGCCCTTCCACCAAACAAGAACGCCTATATAGATCGTATGCGTCATGTCACCGGAACAACAAACGGCTGCCAGGAGACTTTCTTCTCATTTATCCCGGAGGTTGCTCCATGTGCAATAAGGACGAAGCGGGACCAGAAGCGCGGATACACGGGTGAACCAATTCGTGCTGCCGCATGGAGCCAAGGGCACCAGCATGAGCAGCCGCGGGTTCGTGAAACGCACCTGACAGATGATCACTGCGCGAAACACCCTCGACGCGGGCGACAGTCAGCTCAATGAACCGGTGTTCTCCCAAAAGACGGTGAAGCGGCCGCAAGCCATCGGCGACTGCAGGCGACTGCTACTTACGCAAGCTACGCACCGAGCCCATTGGCACGTTCTAGACTGTGCCCCTCGGGACCATCAACGAGTCACTATGCGGGCGGTCGTCATTACGGCATGCCGCCTAATCTAGACTTCACCACCACTCGGCCCTCACCCGACGCCGGCGCGGGTTCGCAAAAAGGCACTTTTCACTGGCTGGACGGGCGTTATTCAGGCAAGCCTCTCCTTTCCTCGACCGTTTCCATCGGGCCTGTTGGGTATTGAAGGGCTCGGGCGATTGGATCACGATGGCTCCGTGACCGTCTCCACTCCGTTTAGACCGGTGGGCCCCCACCCGGCAGCTGCTGAACGGACTGGGGATCTTCTGGCAGTGCAGCACGCAGCGTCACATTTGATCATCGGCCGTTGTGACTTCCAATCACACTGCTGAAGCGCCCATCAAGCTGCAGGTTTTGGGCAGGTTGTGGGGGGCGCTGGCCAGCTGAAAGAGCTGCAACAGGCAGCTGTATTCGGACAAGGTGAGCCTGCTCCTCGACTGCTGCTTTGGGCTCCCGTCCAATAATGCCCTTCCGCCGTTGACGTTTGTCATATGCAGCCGTTGAGAGTTGAGGCCGCCTACTAAATTACCGAGGACACGACGCGTTATTATCGGCGGACAGGGCAGCCTCCGCCACCGGCAGAGCCCGACGAGGCTTGGTGACGGGAAACAACCCGGTGACATGGCCTTGGGACGAGCAACCGCGTGCCTTATTCTTCTAGTCTCGCCATGCAGAACCAGGGCTCGCAGACTCCAGGCAAACCGCAGCCGAGATGGGGGGAACAGGCTGTGCAGCGTCGTGTTCAGCCTGCGAGAGGGACTGTCCTGAAGCAGAGACAGGGCCACCGCACTGCGCTTTCTCCTTTCCTCGCTTATTCTCGAGCTGGCCACGTGGGCGCCCGTCCACCCGGGCGATGGTCTGTCTCCTGTGCGAAGAACCGACCCTCCGTCCTTCCCGCCAACCCTCCCGTGCAGATGCGATACGTCTCACACCCGTGCTTTAACCCCTAGATGCGCAGCCCGCAGCAATCGCTTGCGCTCCTCGCAACGAACTACGGACGGCTCGCCATGCACCAAGCACGCGGGAAATCGCCAGATGCTGGCGTCCGCGGCACTCTCCATCGATCTCTGTGTATTGCTGGGATCGGCATCCGAGCCGTTGCGCTTAAGTCCATGGCCTGTTGGCCCGGACGAATCAATACCATGCTGAAATACCATCACATCTTCCATCCCTGAAAGGCACTGCAGCTGACATGCGCCGGCTTGGGAGACGGGATCCCGGGCTCGTATGAACAAGGGGTCTGTTCAAGCAGTTTCCCACGCCTTCCAGAAAATCGTTCCATTGCGGACGGACATCGTGGAGAAAGGGCCAGAAAGGATTGCAACCGGGGGCTCTGCGGCGAGCCAGACTCTGATTCCGGCAGTCTCCACACGCTCGCTGCACGAATGTAGCCGATTTGAGACCATCATGGCTCCCTAGGCTCGGTCGGCTGTGGACCGAGCTGCCCCTCCTCGTCCGTTTCGGCGATTCTCTTTTCCCAAAGCGCGCAGATCGTAGCCGCACATTCTACTGCTGACATGCATGCCTGCACACATGCATAATGAGGATCACTTATACGTCAAGGCACAGTGTCGAGCGCGAGGAACGTCGTTGTGCCCTTGGTTGAGAGGATAACACCGTCTCTTAAGCGCCAATCAGGGAAGGAGGAGGGGAAGAGATGGGATACACAATCGTATCGTCAGCTCGTGCCACTCCTTTCAGCTAACGGGCGTAGCAGGGGTGCAGAATAGGACCTCATGATCAATTCTTCATCCGGCACGAGATCTACTCCATCACCCCCTCTCTTGACCATGACGACAAACCTGCCCCTCAGCATCGTCTACTCGTATCCTCACTAACGACCTACTTGTCGTTGCCAACGAAAACACGCCTAGAGCGGATTGGGTCGCTTGACCGGGCACACCGGTGAGCAAAAGCAAAATTTTCCCTCCTATATTTAGTGTGGGAGCCACAGCGAGCTCGCAGAGCCGCATCGCACGATGCACCCGAAGTCGGCAAAACAGACGAACCGAGTAAACCCAAGGCTCATGCGCGTGGTTGGGAAGTCCCTGCTCTCGAGATGCAGAGTAGGCAGCTGGGCGCAATGTGGGTGGCTACTATCCTAACGATCTTACTCACAGATGGCGTTCCTGACACACCTTGCTCCCATCACCCCACGCACCTCTACTCCCCTCCCACGCAGAGTGAACCATCTCGAGCCGGTCAGCCTGGACCAAGCGCCGCTGCTACACTACAAGCCAGTCAGTCATCGTCACTGACCACAGATGCCACTCTCGACGGCCTACGTGCCACAACTGTCGTCATTACGAACGAACGACAACGAACCCCCGATGGCGGATCAACACATATCGGTTGTTCGAACGAGATATCCCATCTGAGAACCCGGGTGAATCTCAGATCCGAACGTTCGCACGCTACAATCATCCCATCTGCCCGGCCAGGAGGAACACAGGGGCCGGCAGGCGTCGGGAAGAGGTCTCCTGCTCACCGCTGGCTTTGCGGGGCAGTCGAGTCGAGCCCAACGTGCCAGCGAGGATCCCCTAACCTCACGGCGTGTACAAACCTCTCCACCTGAAAACGACCATGCGGTGTGGTCAATCGCTCGGCCGCCGATGACGAGATACCGCCGAGCTATCAACTCGCCATGCACAATATTCGGGCCGGAAAGACGACGACTGAGCTTTGAGCTGGCGGCTTACCGATGGACCGATGGTCCTCGGGCCGTTAAGCAGTAAGATCAGCCAGTGCTCGAGAGCGGTCCACGGTGACGTATACTGCTTCTAGCGTTTTTGGTCGAGGTAGCAGGTGGGATTGGGTTGGCAAGCGTGGAGGTTGATATTCACAGACGTCCTGCCGGGACAATGGCTGTGCTCCACCTCCGGCCCGACACTCGACCAGCAGGCACACCGAGGTGCCTCGACCAACCTACGTGCCTACTTGCGCTGAGGCGTCGGCTTTCAAATCTCCAAATCACCCCGTCGAAGATCCTGCACTGCCTTGCTGGAGATCATAGCGGCCTCGGATGCCGGATCTTGCTGCATCCGCGGCATCCTACCACACGGTCAGCCTGCTACAATCAAGGGATATGGTCAGGAGTCCAGACTCGAGACGTCTCAGGGAGGACACAGAGAGTCATGCATCTTCTGTCGGGCTTCTCACACAGTCCCCAAGATCAAATGCTGCTGGAGGAACGTGGCGAGGTGTGGACGTGGGAGGGCCGGGAGCTGTCGTCTAGTCCGTTGACGCCTCTGCAACAGCACTTCTACCGACGCCTCTACCTTATGGCTAAGGTCATGACAGGAATCCGCGAGTATCCACTTGATCATTCTGTCGTTGTATTCGTTGGTAGGTGATTCATTTCTTTTTAGTGCCTTCGTCATATTCCTGTAATCTACAAGCCTTCTCGAGTCCTGAGCGCGCCGCTGCCGCGAGCGACCTCTGGTCATAATCATGCAACGACGTTATCTCGGCTCATGCTTTGCGATGCCCTGGACGAAAGCAATGAGGGAGAGTCATGATGAAGGCTCATTTTGGAGTGAAATAAGAGGGGTGAAGAGGACATCGTAAAGCGAAGCCGTGTATTCCTCGGTTGCAAGATGCAGAACGCCTCCCGCCACTCTGAGATCCTTCGACCTCCATTTTTGAGATGATGGCTGCAGGAACTTGGAGCCTTCAATGAGCTCCTCAAGGGATCACGGCGCTTAGACTACATTTACGGTCCCTGGAATCCGTTATACCGTGGCACGAGTGAGGCATCGATGCTCGTGTACAGGAATCTAGCTATTCTACTTCTACGCATGACCTTACCTGTGTGATACACGTACCTACAGCTTCTCGACAGTCTTGACGCGCCGATCCTTGCCGACAACCAGGCGAAGCTGCCTGCCCTTGTCTCCCTTGAAGATGCCGGCGCGCAGCGTGTCGGTATACAGCTCGTACGCCGGGTAGTCTCAACGTTTGAATCAGCGGTAGAACTCTGTCGTATGTCTTGGAGAAACAAAAGATGTCTTTTTGGCGGCATCACCGAGAGGGAGAGAGCGTTTTCAGAGTTAGCAAAGGGGCAAGGGAAAACTCACAGCCGTTGACGAAGTTCACGACCTGCTCATCCGTCATGCCCGTGCCCTTAACGGCGCGCAAGGCCGCCTCCTGCTGCAGGCGCCAGTCGTAGACGTAGGTCGTGTTCTCAGCGTCGATGTGGACGAAGGCGTCGAGCATGCTTCACGGCTCATCAGCACAATCGAAACCCCCTCAGCGATTGAACACCACGCAAAAGTGGGGGCACAGAGAGAATCAACTCACTCCGTCAGCGCGTCGTACTCGCGCAACCGCTCATTCACAAACTTCAAATGCTCCAGCCTATGCCGCGCCAACTGCCCATCATACGCCCCACCTCCTTCCGCCTCGGCTTTCGCACCCCGCCACTTCTCCTCGAGCACCCTATCGTCGAGCGCGCGGAACCCAACGCACCACCCCTCAAACACGACGACCTGCACCGGAAACTCACCCTCGTTGTTCACCCGCGCCCAGCTGGCAGCATCCGCGCGGTCGCCTTGCCCGCTGAACGCGCTCTTGTCGTAGAAGGGGACGGCGGTGGGTTGCTTGCGCAGGAGGGTGTCGAACACGGCGCGGCCGAGGGCGAGATCGTGCGTGCCGGGCTCGCCGCGGTGCTGGATCAGCGGGTTGGAGGGGTCGGAGGCGGCGAGGGCGGTTTGTTGGGCGTGCGGGAGGTAGAGGTCGTCGATGCTGAGGACGGCGGTGGGGAGGGAGTGGGGTGGGGAGCGGAGGGTTTGGCAGAGGGTCGTGACCTGTGGCGGTGGTGGGCGTCGTCGTCAGTATTTGTTGCAATTGAGTGTCTGGGTGTGCTGCGAACTCACAAGCGTCGTCTTCCCCGCACCCTGCACGCCGTTCAGGCCCAGGAAGAAGGGTCGTCCGTTCTCGCCGTGGTGTTCGCGGTGGGTCCTGAGGCGGTCGAGGATGAAGGGGATGCAGTGCTCGGACTTGTCGTCGACGATGGCGGCCATGATGGGAGTCAGGTGGGCGTCAGCGAGGGAGAGGTTACGGACGGTAGGTGGTACGGTAGCGTCATGGCATGTGAAGAGGGACGAAGGATGCGCGCGGGTGCGGCCTTGTTCCCCCACAAATCTGTGCGTTTCGGTGCTCGGTGGCTCGGTGGCTCCCCCGCCAATGGCTGCAGAGGCCGCGGCACAACCGAGGCTGTGACGACGATTGCCGTGAAGCAGCTCGGCTTCCAACTAAGACGCAAGCTTCCCTGTCTATCTCAACCTTATACCGCTTCGCTCGCTGCGCACGCTCTCCCTTCCCCAGCTTTTTATTCCTCCCCTTTCCTCCGCACTTTCTCCACACTACCACTGCAGCTGCGCGGCTCCCCGTTCACACCTCTGTCTCTCCTCTCTGCGTAATCTCCACACCATCATGGCCGACCAGCTGCGCTTCGATGGCCAAACCGTTGTCGTGACGGGTGCCGGCGGCGGCCTGGGCAAGGCGTATGCCACCTTCTTCGGCTCGCGCGGCGCCAGCGTCGTCGTCAACGACCTGGGTGCATCTTTCAAGGGCGAGGGCAACTCGACAAAGGTGAGCAGCTCCCGCGCTAAGAGAGCTCCACTTGGCTGACAATCACATGCAAAATGCAGGCTGCAGATGTCGTCGTCGACGAGATCAAGGCGGCCGGCGGCAAGGCCGTCGCCAACTACGACAGCGTCGAGAACGGTGACCGCATCATCGACACGGCCATCCAGGCTTTCGGCCGCATCGACATCCTCATCAACAACGCCGGTATCCTCCGCGATGTTAGCTTCAAGAATATCAAGGACCAGGACTGGGACCTGATCAACACGGTCCACGTGAAGGGCGCATACAAGGTGCGTTCTCTCCACACGTCTGGAATAGGGTGGGATAGAAACTGATGCTGGATATAGTGTGCGAGGGCAGCATGGCCGCACTTTAGGAAACAGAAGTATGGTCGCGTCATCAACACGGCATCTGCAGCAGGTCTCTTCGGCAACTTCGGCCAGACCAACTACTCCGGTAAGTGCAGGTTGAATTGCCTGTTCTGGAAACTCGAAGGCTGATTTGACAAACAGCGGCCAAGCTGGCTCAGGTTGGCTTCACCGAGACGCTTGCAAAGGAGGGCTTCAAATACAACATCCTCGCCAACGTCATCGCACCCATTGCCGCCAGCCGCATGACGGAGACCATCATGCCCCCGGACGTCCTCGAGAACCTGAAGCCCGACTGGGTCGTCCCGCTCGTTGCCGTCCTGGTGCACAAGTCCAACACTGACGAGACTGGCTCCATATTCGAGGTTGGAGGAGGCCACGTTGCGAAGTTGCGGTGGGAGCGCGCCAAGGGTGGCCTTCTGAAGGCCGACAGCTCCATGACCCCCGGCGCTGTTCTGTCCAAGTGGGACGACATCAACGACTTCTCGCAGCCCAGCTACCCCGAGGGCCCCGCAAACTTCGTTGAGCTGCTCGAGGATGCTCAGAAGCTGCCGGCCAACCCGCCCGCGCAGAACCCTGATTTCAAGGGCAAGGTTGCCCTCATCACTGGTGGCGGTGCCGGTCTGGGTCGCGCATACGCTCTTCTATTCGCCAAGTACGGCGCCAAGATCGTGATCAACGATCTGGCTGACCCTGATACTGTTGTTCAGGAGATCCAGAAGCTCGGTGGCCAGGCTGTCGGCGTCAAGGCTTCTGCTGAAGATGGCGACACTGTCGTCAAAGCTGCCATCGATGCCTTTGGCCGCGTTGATATCGTCATCAACAACGCCGGTATTCTCCGCGACAAGGCCTTCAACAACATGGATGATGCCCAGTGGGATTCGGTCGTGAACGTCCACCTTCGCGGCACCTACAAGATCTCCAAGGCTGTCTGGCCTTACATGCTCAAGCAGAAGTACGGCCGCATCGTCAACACCACCTCGACCAGCGGTATCTACGGCAACTTCGGCCAGGCCAACTACGCCGCGGCCAAGTGCGGTATCCTGGGTTTCTCCCGCGCCCTGGCTCGCGAAGGGTTCAAGAACAACATTTTCGTCAACACCATCGCCCCCAACGCTGGCACCAACATGACTCGCACTATCCTGCCCGAGGAGCTGGTCCAGGCCTTCAAGCCCGACTACGTGGCTCCTCTCGTCGTTGCTCTCTGCTCAGACAGCGTGCCCGAGCCCACCGGCGGCCTGTTCGAGGTCGGCAGCGGCTGGCAAGCCCGCACCAGGTGGCAACGCACCGGCGGCCATGGCTTCCCCGTCGACGTCAAGCTCACCCCCGAGGCTGTCAGGGAAGTCTTCCCCAAGATCATCGACTTTGAAGACGGCCGGGCCGACCACCCCCAGGACCCCAACGATAGTGCAGGGAAGGTCATGGCCAACATGCAGAACAGGAGTAAGCCGGCGGGCGGTAAGTCAAAGCTTTAGTTAGCCTGTTTCTCCAAACTTTCCTGTTGCATAGACGTTCTTTTCTGTATAATGAAACAAATGTATACCCCGTTCAACCAAGATTCATCATGCTACCTGTTCTTTTTTGTGGTTCCCTCCCTGGCCTCTCCGCATCACTCGCTCGGAGCTTTGGGGACTGACTTGTGCAGAATCTGCCGGAGAGGGCGATCAGGAGATCCTCCAGAACATCGAAGCAGCGAAGAAGGCCAAGGCTGAGGGCACCGAGTTCACATACGACGACCGGGATGTTATCCTCTACAGTAAGTTGCTTTCGTTCTTCCGTTGACTCTTCAGTTGCTGATCGTACTATCAGACCTTGGTATCGGCGCCAAGCGCACCGACCTGCCTCTTGTCTTCGAGAATGACGAAAACTTCCAGGTCATCCCCACCTTCGGCGTGATCCCGCCCTTCAACGCGGCTGCGCCCTTCAGCATGGCCGACGTGGTGCCCAACTTCAACCCGATGATGCTGCTGCATGGCGAGCAGTACCTCGAGATTCGCAAGTTCCCCATCCCCACATCCGCAACGCTTGTCTCGTACCCCTCCCTCGTCGAGGTCGTCGACAAGGGCAAATCCGGCATCATCGTCAGCGGCACCGTCACCAAAGACAAGCGCACAGGCGAGGACCTCTTCTACAACGAATCCACCGTCTTCATCCGCGGTGCCGGCGGTTTCGGCGGACCCAAGAAGGGCGGCGACCGCGGCCCCGCCACCAAGGTCCACGCCCCGCCCAAGCGCGCACCCGACGCCGTCGTCGAGGAGAAGACGACCGAGGAGCAGGCCGCCGTCTACCGCCTCTCGGGCGACCGCAACCCGCTGCACATTGACCCGCAATTCAGCAAGGTCGGCGGCTTCCCCACCCCGATTCTGCACGGCCTGTGCTTCTTCGGCATCGCCGGCAAGCACGTCCTGGCCACTTACGGCGCCTTTAAGAACATCAAGGTGCGCTTCGCGGGCACGGTCCTGCCGGGCCAGACGCTGCGGACGGAGATGTGGAAGAGTGGAAGCACGGTCGTGTTTCAGGTCGTGGTCAAGGAGACGGGGAAGCTGGCGATTGCGGGAGCGGGGGCGGAGTTGGTGCAGGGGGGTGAGAAGGCGAAGTTGTGAGGGGAGGGGGATGAAAATTTGATCAGGTTTGTGGAGTTTTCTTAGGCGCGTTTGTATGATTTTGTTGTAGTTTTCTATTGGAGTGAGTGGATGTGCTCTTGTGCGTTGGACTTGGTGATTCTACCCTTTGATTCTGCATGTGCTTTGATTGTTGTGCCAATTCAAGCTGCTGTGTGGCCTTGTTGCCATAAGTATTGCTCGTGCACTTGATGAGGGGTGCTGTAGCTCTCGGGACTGACTGGCTGTTTCTGGATGGCTGATGATAAGGAGCGTATCCGTCAGTATCTTCTTCCTCTCTGACTCAAACTCCGCAGCACTGCCGTACGTGAAAATCGCGCCTTTACACTTACTTTCGGTGCTCTCCAGAAACTATTGACTTCCTCCTTGCCGTCTCTGGTGGTGGGCAACGAGTGTGCTGGGTTTGGGATATATGCCAGTCTGTGGCTTCGATGAGCCGAGGGAGGATCGACGAAGAATGGAGGTGGCCGCGAGTAAGTAGTTATCCTGAAGCTCAACATGTTGCGATGTTGATGAGCTTAGATAGGACTACTGGACAATGGAGAAGAGGGCCACAATTTTAGCACGGCCGCCGTCCTGCACGCCCATCGGAGAGCTCTCTCCTCACACCGAAACCCACTTCTACTTTCTCACGGCCAGGTCCTTTTTCCTCGCGCCGCCAGATGCCTACCCACTCACCACATCGACAGCAAAGTTGTTTTGCCTTCTTTTCAGATCTGCATGTCGCTCGCGTGATACAAGGATATATGTTTCGGCGCTAGGGCAGTCCAAGCCCCAAGGTTGACTCCAGCTCGTTGCACAGCCTTGAAGCTGAGCCTAACTGCTGTGTGCTTCTATTTCCTCCCGCTTTTGTCGAAATGGCAGTTTGAAGTTGGTGATCTCGTACGTGAGCCCTGTAACCCCTCGGAGGTCTGGATGCTTGATCACTGATGTGATAAACAATCCAGCTACGGACCTGGATTGCTTCAGGGTCTTCTGATACTTAGACTAAATGATCGATCCATTGTTACACATTGGATGAAATCCTGCTGTTGTGCGATGCTCAGCCGCTCAGTGACGTGGACTACATTGTGGCGTAAAACCCCTATCGGGCCACTCAGCCTTGTGGCACGTTACATAGACCTTTTTCGTTGACTGACTGAAGCCAGCTGAACTGCATGCATATGTACACAAGCAAGGCTGCGATTTGCCATCGTCAGCAAGATGTCAGCCGGACAAGGCTACAGTCCATTCTCCGCACCTGTAGGCCCATTGCTGTATGACAGCATGGTTTGCTTGTAAGCTATAGCTGAGCAGGCGCAACGTAGGAGCCAGGAATAAGTCTGATCTCTTAATACGGACATTTTCCGTCATCTCCTTTGAGAGACCAGAACCCATCTCCCTCGGAATCGGAAACTTGAGTTGACTGCTTCCTCAACCACAAACCCTCAGTCGAGCCTTGGTCGCCTCAATTCTCAGACGAATTATCGCATTTTGCTTGACATTGCCAACCAAAAAGCTTTGTCAGCCTGGCCATTGGCAGAACACCTGTTCTTCTGAATCGTCGTCTCACTTGACGGAGTTCGCATCCGTCGCCTTGAATCAGAGCCATGAGTTCTCATACCGGCGATTGCTTCTGGTCTTTTTCCTGGTTAGATGGCGAGGATGTCCCATCACCACCGTGGCGAACAGAAAATTCCAGCAACACTGATTGCGCCTATCTTGCGCACAATTCTTTGAGGTGTCTAGGCCCAACGAGGCTGTACAATGGGACCTTGTCGGACGGGACAATGTACTTCTACAACCATACACTAAACGGTACTGCGACTTTGATCATCGAGTCGAACCCAGACGTCCATGGCCTTGGTGTATGTCCATTTGTTCGCATCCAATACGACCGAGTTCCTGGTCTGCTAATTGTTTGTACAGGTTGTCTTGGCGTTTACGATCAGTGCCTATTTCACACTCGGGCTGTTGATACTGGCTTACCTGCGTGGAGGAGTCCCTGTAGAGCGTTTAAGTGCGTTCGACAGATACCTACTGCGTCACCTGCGTCGCCTATTCAAGAAAAAACCATGGAGCTCCTATCAGTCCCGGGTCAACCAGTATCGACTGCGAATCATGTCTTTGAGCAACCAACAGATTGTCACTGGAATCGGCATCCTTCTGGCCGGATTTTTGCAAGGATGACATATTACTGTGTTTCACTGGCGCATTGTCGTATATCTCGCTTGGAAGTCCTCCAGCGTTCACCTCACAACTCTGGCAATCCTCCGGGATTGGTTTCAGTCCCACAGTCAGGCCCGAATGTTAAGATTTGCAGGAATGTCCGTTCTATTCGTTATGCTTTTTGTCGCCATGGTGCCAACAACTTCAAACGGCTTCAACAATGCGTTGGAAAACTACCCTGGAAGCGATTACTGGATAGACCTGTCTTTCCATTTCAACCCCGCCGACCCCGCTGCCTGCTTTTGGGATACCCAATACATGGCGGGGACGGATTTTGATTACGTCGCACCCTTAATCCTTCTGACTGGTTCCTACGCCTGGAAAACAATCTCCTCGGTCCAGTACTGCAGAAGCTTTGCCAGTCTATGCTTCTCAACAGGCCCCCAAATATTCTTCGCCAAAGTTTTCAAAACCTGCGCTCTCCTGAGATCCAAGAATGACAAGCTATATCTACGCATCGCTACCAACTATGCGGTAACGTATTACGTGGCTATCATTGGATTTTACGATTTCGCCGGATCATTGGCCTTTTCCATCTGGATATCAACCATCGGTCTTGCTTGGGGGACAGGCAGTCTATGGGCTCCTCGGGAATTTCTCGGACGCTTCATCAGTGATGGTGAGAATTCCTGGAGCTTCGGTCAGATAGTGCCAATGGTGATGCTGGTTATTCCGATAATAACTTTATTCCAGGAATATACAGGTACGTATTATATAGTGGGCACATCCATTCCGCTCTATCCGCGTCCAGCATATAATGTTACAGGTTATTGGTTGGATCAGCCAGGTTACTAAAAACTGAGGATGCCTTCCATGCTTATAGTTTGTATCATAGCCTTGTCGCGAGGCAATCTACTGACGCTCTATCAAATTTATCACAGGCCCTGAAAACGGCGAGCTGCAAGGCAGCCCACAAGCATCAACTGGAGGGACCCCAGATCTCAGCCATAGATTCGATGAAACCATACCTGAACAGGCTGTCCCGCAAACGCGTGAACCATCTCCTACGGAACGAGACACGATGGCAGACGACCGTATTAGTCATCGAAGAGAACCTTTGATAACGACTTTAAATATTCAAAGCAATCCACAAACCACGTCTTTGAAAGAAATAAGCAACCATCCAACTTCTTTATCCGCTCATCAAAAATTTCTATATTCCTCTTAATTCTTCAAACTTTATTTGGGCCATCTCCTTGGTATGTCTCTTTGGATGACCATTTACACGGTGGTTAAGACATTTACTGTCGTTGATAACCATGCTCTATGGAGTCTATTTATATGGGTTATTCTCGCCGATGTAGGCTTCATTGTGGTTTTCGGTGGACTGCTAATGGGTTTCAGCAAGCTGCCTCATGGGATAGGGAGTACATGGTGAGGCCATTCTTGTCTTAGTTATAAACTAGTGCGAACTGGCCATACACCAAGAGCCCAGGTCTATCGTCTTCTAATACTTATTCTTTCTTTGTTTATTTTTGTTTCAACCCAGACTTTCACTGGCCAACAGTATCCATCGTTTTAAAGATTTCCTACCAATGCACCTCCACCTCGTCCGCCCTCTGAACACACGTCTCCCCCCCCCTCGTCGAAACATCTATCCGTGCTCTCAAACTCGTCGAAGTGGAAGCAGCTTCACATTGTGAAACAAAAAAAAAGGGGTGGGGGTGATATAATATGCTTTCGATACCATGCTCTCCTCTGAAGATTATGGGGGCTTGTTTCCTCAATTTGTCTTCCTCCCGTATACAAACTGATGCGGTGAGAACAAGAAACTACCCTCTACATATAAACTGTCCCTTTTGACAGCCTTTGCGGCTGACCTTCCAATTTCGAAGCCATCCCGATCCGACCTTCCTCGCCTTCTGCACACACATTGCCAACCATAACTTTGATATCTCTGAACCGATACGCCCACTCCAGGCCACCCAAGAAGCTCCCATGGGACGAGGAAATGACGTGTGGGTTGTCTCTCGCACTGCTAGAAACATAGCCCAGAATATCCGGCGCCAGGATGATCGACTGTAGGATCGCAGTTGAGCACGCGGCTAAAAATAACAGCACCGAGGTACCAAAAAGCAGTACCGCCCATACCCACTGACAAACGTAGTTTTCGCCAGCTTGCAGTACAACACGCGCTTCGCTGCTATTGAATGAATACGGCGGCAAGTATTCGTAACGTGTGGTGAAGTTGTCCACATTTGCAGGTATGTAGCCCTCGATGTACCTGGCCGCATATGAGGATTGCCAAAAGGAGTTTATTGCAATACGCAACCGGGAAGCAAGGACCTCGGTAGGTAGTTCGGAGATATTGCGGAATATGTTGTCATCCAGAATTTGCTCGGTCAAGTCACTGGTAGGGTCCATCAACCAGAGTTCGAGCGCCGAAACTGTTTTCAATGAGCCATAACCACCCTTTAAAAAGACGTCGGGTAGGAAACTGAGAGTGTTGTAAAGTGGCACCCATCCGGTGTTTGAGGATCCTGCGCTCTGGTTACCGGGACGCGTGGCGGTAACGTGACAGGTTCCAGATGTACAACTGATTGAGGAATCGACCACGAGACGCTCCAATGTGCAGTTCGCAAAATGAACGGGCCAATTGTACGGATCGCCGGTCATGAAGTGTATGGGAATTTTTCCTTCCAGCGATGGCGCTTCTTGGGTCATTTTAAAGTACGATGCAGTTTTCTTCCATCCAATCTCGGTGCGGTTCAGTCCGCCTGGTAGTTCGGTATAGTTGGCGAACCAGGTATTTTCTGTGCAAACGACATCCCAATACCGTGAGGTTATGTCAAAAGTCGCATTGCCTTGGTCTGGTATGTTTGTGACGGGAACACCTAGAAGTGAAGAGTATTGCACCTCTTGTGAGTCATCGACTGCCTGCCAGTCAATATCCTCCAGGGACACATGTAACGTATCCAATGCCGGTATCTTAACATTCCCGAGAGTGTCAATCCGTTGATTTTGAGTCTTTTGTGTCAAAAGAGACAGCATGAAGAGCGGCGCGTACGCACCCCAAAACGTTTCAGCATCATCAGCCCCATCAAGGTATGTGTCGGCCTCCAGTTCAATCGGCAGGTATCGGATAGTAGCGTTCGTCGTCGTGATGACAGGCTCTTTATGAAGAAGTCGTACAGCGGATTGGCCGCCCACAGGCGAGAGTAACCATAACAGTAGGATCGAGATCTAGATAAGATCTGTGCGTCTGAGAAAGTACATCCTTTCTGCAGTGCTGAATAGGGATTGGCATCCTACTAAGCATTCCAGAGTCTGTTATTAATTAGTAGATAATTATTATCGGTGACTCTGGGTATCTGACTCCAAGTGAGACTCCACGTTCTGCATAATAAAGGCCGACGGTTTTGAAAAACCGTCCCATGATTGCTGCAAAGGCGATCGGAAAAAGGGTGGGTAGAAGGATCAAAATACGCTCCAGTTCAGAACCATAAGGCGTCGTGATTGGCTTTTGGCTAAGTGAACTAGCCAATATTGCCACAACTTCAAACGTAATATCGTTAGTCTTATCCAGGTTTCGGTTACAAAGGTACTCACCAATGAAGAAGATAGGGATGAGGGCAAGTATTAGACTTGCGATCGAGGCGGCAACGCGGCCCATCGTCCATAAGCTAAGAGTACGGCCTGAAAATTCAGTTGGCTCGCATGGCTTTTGCTCGTGTGGGTCTAAAAGACATGTGCTGTTCGTGTCTGTACCAGTCACAGCGGAAAACATTTTTGAGAAGCGTATAAGAAGACGGCTGAGGTGCGAAATTGGTACTCGAACAGATTACGGAAGAAAAGGTCTTTATAAAGATGGTCTGAGAAGCATTTCCACATTTCTTTCAGGTAGGACTAAGTATAGTAAGATAAGAAACGAGGCAACAGGCTTACACTAACATCGTGCATACTCGTACAGAGGCGTAGCATGCCCCTTCACTAGCGTCAGGCTATTTTTCTATGCAACGCTGCTATTCTGGCTTATCACACCATGACAATGCTGGTCAAGAACGTTCTGTTTGGAATGCTTAATCTTCGCGATAGCGAACGAAGTGGTTGTTACACCACAAGACAGAGAAAAAATTTGAACTTGGTTGTGCGAAAGCCATCACTCAGCCCTGCTTACATGCCTGAGACGCAGTCATCAAAAAGATCTCAAAAATTTTCTGCGGTGCTTAGTTACTCCATATCGTGCTGCGCCCATGCCGTGCACACAGTCTCGCTCCCGCCTCACCAGGTCCATGGCATACAAAGGCTTTCTTGCGACCACAATTTTTCATCATCAGCAAGGCTGGAGTGTCACAGTTGGGGCTGTGTAGGCTCACCTGAGCGTATGATCAAGTGTACTCACACGCTGGAGCTTTCTTATTCGACAAGTTGCTACCCGAGTGCATCCGGTCTAGCTAAAGCCGGAGAGGTACTTTACGCTATCGGCTCAGGGGCGGACGAGGCTGGGGCATGGCATGTACTGCTACACTACACATTTTGCATCACCCGTCATCCGTTAGCCAATCGCATTTTGTGTAACGAGCTGCACATCTGCGGCCGCAACAGAATCTATCAATAGAAGGCTGTAGTAGCCAGGCTGTTTAGGAATCGCCCCTGTGACAACCTCGGGACTACTCTGCCGCGACTGAGATCCCCAACAAGTGTTTTCCGCAAAAAATGAAACGAAATAGTGAACAGCACTCGTGAGGGCTGCCCATTATTGATAGAGGGACAGGACCGAGTCAAGCTTCGACAGGGCTTAGCACCCGTTCGCTCCAGAAATTACTAGCCGTGGTGTTTGGGTCCCCGAGCGCTGCTAGTGGCTAGGACACGGAACATATAAGCTTTAAACATATTCAAATCAAATATATCTCTGTTTGCCAAAAATGGATTATCTCGTTTTTGGTTTTTCTTACCCGGCGTTTTCCAAACCATACCACCAATGTGCGACCATTTATTCCTCTCCGCGAGCTCGCTATCAGTGGTTTGTGACGCATACCATTCATAAATACAAGCATCTTCACATAGAAAAATATAATAAAAATAAGAACGTTCAGATTTTTTTGATGAGCATCAGTTGGAAGGACCAGCAGCATCTATTGTTCCTCGTGGCCTCCGACAATCTCTAACCCCTTGCTTTACAGACGTATTGTGGGAGGCCTTGGCAGGCGTTAGAGCGCATATCCTCAGGGAAAAGAGAATATGTGTAGAGAATCTCGTCTTTGTGGATCTTTGGTTATGACCGACGCTCTAGCACCCCAGTCTCAACCAAACCTTCCGCAAAGCGAATCGTGGCTCTCACGGCCAACCTGGCAATAGTATCGCCACCCTCCAATCGTGGATCGAACGAACAGATAACAAGAGAAGTAGGTTCAACTTTCTGGGGAAGAATACTCATGCACGCCAGTGCGTCCGCCTCGAGAAACCCGCCCGGCGAAGGGAAATCATTCACACGACCAAGCGACTCGTCGAGCACGTCGAGGTCGAAATGAACATGCGTCGGGATCCGCACCTTTCGGTCGAGCAAAGCGCCCAGTTCTCCAGCAAAGTCCTTCTCGGAAGATCCGTCGCCCCATACCACCGGAACCCCAGCCTCTTCGACGGCAGCGCGCTGCTCGTCCGACACATCGCGCAAGCCGCAGTAAACAAAGTTCTCGAGGCTCGCGGGTCCGTGTCCAGGCACTGTGTCCATGAGGGCGTGCCAGCACTTGCCAGCCATCATAGACACAGCCATCGCATCCAGATACCCGTTGACGTTGGTAGCCGGCGTGTCGAAGTCGTCGTGCGCGTCAATCCACACGAAGCCCAGGTTCGGAACCGTGCCGCGCAGTCCGGCCGCCACGGCGGTGCTGGCTTGGCAATTGCCCGCGAGCACGATCGGGAATGAATTGCTCTGGACGGCGCGCGTCACGGCGGTCGAGATGCGCCGCATGACTTCGAACATGCGCCCCACGTCGCCTTCGAAATCTTGGACGGGGCCGATGTTGAGGAAGTGGACGGGGCATATGTGCTCCAGTGAGGAGGCCATGCCGTGCTGCAGGATGCGCATCGGTCCGCCGCCGACACGGTGGTCGTAGAGGCCCATGTGGTAGGGGGCGATGATGAGGGTGATGGAAGTAGCCGGCATTGTATGAGGAGTGATGGTTCGAAGTTAAGTGAAGCCAAGGGAAGAGGAGCTGGAGGTTGTTTGTGAGTTGGGAAGCCGTGCGGGGCATAGGCAAGGCTTTAAATATGTATCTGTCTAGGGCGCAGTTGCGTAATGAGAAGCTGAAAGTCTGAAGATGAAAGCGTTGAGAGAGGGGCAGCATCACGTAACATATGGATTAGCTTTTGTAAAAGCTGGAATATGATATGCTGCGTTCTTTGAGCTAACGTTCGCTGTGCTCTTCGATTGGGTCTGTCTAGGGACTGTCCGGATGGGCATTTTCCGTTGCGGGTAGGCATTTTCCTTTGCGGGTAGGCATTTTCCGAGAAAGTAGTTGCCGGTGTGGACGACACCGCTCCCACAATTTCTGAACGGCTGGGCCACTGTAAAGATCATTCGGTACGGCTGCCGCGGTGATGTAGGTAGAAGTTTGAAGTTATAATGAGTGCCATTTTTGAATAGTGAAGCGGCGCTACTGATCGAATTGTCAATGGAAATGGCAACCCCCGCATGATACCATCTGGGCCAAAAGGTGGATGCGAAGTAGTCGGAATTGGCCTTGAAGAGGGTCGTTTAGAGCTCAGATTGTATTCTAGTTCTCGAAGATGTCCGCAAAGTTCTCTTCAAACGCAAAAGGGTAGAGCATATTCCAGTCTAACGCCGAGGAAAGGGACTCATGCGGACTGTCCAGGAACGGCTCCATGAACTGGCCGAAAAAAAGCTCGTCTTCTTCTAGCAACATGGCTGAGGTCTGGCCAGTGGCGGCCGTGTCCTGCATGGCCAGGCCTGGTGCTTTGCCTCCACTTGCACCCACCGTGGCCATGTCGCCGGAGATGTCAATTCCCCATGCGTTGGCAAGACCGCGTAGAGCAAGCAAAGATCGGGTGCTCCAGTTCCATGCTCCCTGTATGTCGTTCAAGCTGTTGAAGCAGATTCTAAAGCCCTGCATGGCGGAGTTACGCGTCTGATCATTGGCTGAGGTAGCATCGAGGAGGAAAATCACGGCAGCGGTGAACGCACAGTGTACCGCCGATGCCGTAATCAAGCACTGGACCTTGCTTTTAGCAAACTGTAGGACACACAGGCCTTGTAGAGTACTCACGAATGTGTAATGTATCTTGTAGTTTCGAAGGATAGTGGCTATCCATTCTGCCGAAAACCGGCAGGCAGTAGAGTGGCTATCCATTTTGCTCAGACCACCGGTGATGGAACCATTCGCTGTGCGCTGCGACTTGATGAAAGGCCTGTGCAGGAGTATCATTATTACATGGTACTGCAAGCTGCGTGGGCGCATTAGAACGGATCAGGGAGCACACAAGGGCACAGTACGCACTGAAGCTGATAGACGTGCGGTAAAGCGCGATCTTTGTAGGATTTGGAGATTCGCAGGACAGCAGGAAGCGCATTGTAGAATGAAGTGAGCTTCAGGTGGGCATCAGACGCCATGCCGGGCTTGTCGGGCTTGCCAGGTGAATAGCTGTGAATGTTCAGCAAACACACCGAATCGGAAGAAAAGATGCACTCTCACATATTATCAAGAATCTCCCCGATTGACACCAGTAACTTGCAAATCTGGATGGAGTTACTAACACAGTGCGCCGCCTTGACCGTCCCATCTTCTCTGGCCGCCGGCGATGAGTTCCAAGGCTGCTGTTCCTCTTCGCAGTTGGTGCTCGGCATCTTAACTGTCATAAGGCAGTCCAAAATCATAGAGGGCCGACCAAGGCCAATGTTTAGGAGCTTGTCCAGAAGATAGCAACCCCACCATGTCACGCTGCGCACCTCGGCCTGCTCGGCGGTCAGAAGACGCTGGTCAACACACTGCGAGCAGTCGAGATGCAGACCGAGGCTGAGGGCCATGCGAGCAGCCATGCCGCAGTACATCCACCCGAGGCTCTCCTTGTCGAGAGCCGATTCGCGAAGGCTGAGCAGGGCGATGGCCTGGACAGTTGTGGTGGTCGGCGTCTCGCACTCGTACAGCAGCATGATCTTGGCCTGGGCGGCGAAGGCGTCACCGCCGGTTTGGGGATCGCTGTGGTCTGAGCGGACCTCCGGACGATTGGAGTACCGAGACGCCAATGCGAAAATAGCTGATACGAGGGCGGGAGAGTGGTACTGGCCGAATGAGGAGCCATTACTGGCGGCTCGATCGCGGAGGAAGGGGCCTTTGGCGACGATGCGGTGCCACGCATTTTGCCACGTCCAGAAGAGCTCCAGCAGGTGGGTATCTAGCTCATCAGAGACAGAGACAAGGCCGATCTGCTTCCTGGCGGCTTCGTAGCCTCGGCGCTGCATCTCAAATGGCGTCGGCTTGTTCAACACGGGGCTACGGAGCAGGTTCAAATTGCTGCGCGAACCAAAGTAGCAGATCTCGCCACCGTCGCCGATATTGAAGCTTCCCAGCGTGTCGGTTACTTCGTCAATGCTCGTAGTCTTAGCTGGCGCTACCGGAACCTCAGAAGTAGCAAGCTGGTTATTTCCATCGCCATGGTCCGCGCAATGGCAGGCACGGGCGCGAGCGGCAACCAATTGCCTCTCCAGCGTGCGGATGCGGGTCTCCAGGGCCTGGACATACTGCTTGCTTGGAGGCTTACGCTTGTCATCGGTGTAGATGTACTCGCACAGCTGGTTGCGATAGCCACATGCGGAGCACTGTTGTGGGTTCCCGTCACACTGGAGCGTTGCACTGCGTCAGAGTCAAGGCCGCCGCAGAGCCAAGGTATGTGACCGACTTACCTTTGTCTTCTTGGCGCGGCATGCCTTGCACGCAGTCGATACTCTCTGCCGTTGTTTGGAGCCCTGCATTCCTGGAGCTGCGGTCTCCCGAGAGTAGTCGGAAAAGGCGGGGGTGGTCGTATGTATGACGCAAGAATGCTCACACGCGTTTGCAAAAGGGGTCTACTGTTTCGAGAGAATAGAGCCGATAGGGGCAATAATCATCAAGGAAAATTGGCAAAGGATATGGATTCGCAACAAATTGCGGCTACTCCACAAGGTCATAGTGAGTTTTCGGAAAATGCACACCCGGCTTAGCGCCAATGTCACGTGAACACACTAGATGCTACATAGTACTGATGCAGAGTCAAAGGTTCAAGGGCTCAAAGGATCTCGTCTCCGGCAATCGGAGACTGGTGGCAAAGCCAGTTTCAAATTCTCAAGTTAAGCGTAAAGAAGATAATCAACCACGGAGATATACTCCCAATGGAGTGCGCAGAAGACGTTGTATACCTATGAGAATACGGCCGTGAAGAAATTGCATAAACGAATGAAGCACGCGATAAGCGGAAAGGAGTATACAGGATAATGCCAGATCCTCCATCACTCGTCGATTTCTGTCGGTCAAGCTCCCATTCCACCAGATTCAATTTAAATGCTCCGCTGTTGATTGACCCACTTAATATCTGCTGCACTCTCCTCGCCTTCACAAGTCGATCTCACTTCCAGGACGCGCAACATCGTGGCGCCAGTGGTGGGTGTTGACAGGGTCTTTCTCATACACGTTCATCTCGAAGAACTTGTTGTGATCCGAGCATTTGAAGTTCTTGAACCTAGAGGAGAGGGAGGTCAGCATGAACGTCATCCTACTTTTCCCCGTGCTCTACTTACGCATTCAATTTCTTGTAGTTCGCTTCGATGAGGTCGGACTCCGTCACTTCAACAAACGCGTGCTCTCCATCTGCTCCAGGGCTCACAGCAAAGTACCGCTTGCTCTCGAGAGGCCCGAAGTTGACTTGCTTCACCAACTGGATCACATACGGGGGGTTCAGGGTCGACAGATTGCCAACCTGGTCGCTGGAAGACTGCGTTTCCGCCTCCCTTGGGTAGGCAGCCCACTGTGCGAAAGCACTGAACTTGGATTCGTGTGTGAGAGCCCTGGGCCGGTATGGCTTGGCATTCGAGCAACAGAAAAGAGGCGCCATTGGGATTGATAGAAGAGATTGGGGATGGGAGAAAGAGGATGATGAGCCATGATTTGGAAGACCTCTCCTTTTTATGCGCTGGCACCCGTGAAATTGGCTTCTTGTGCTACTCCAACCTGGTGAATAGAAGAGAAATGATTTTTGAGGTTTTGATACACTAATGTGAGGCCTACCATGCGGTCAAATCATGCTAGCCAAATTAGTCCTAGCAGATTGTTGGACGGTATTCACCGCGATGACAACATGCTATGCACATGTATTTACTCAGCGGTGCGGGCGCCAATGAAAATGAGGGGTCTCCAGGCTTTATCATGCTACCCTGTAGCCCATGCAGACGTTAGCTGATTACATGCATACGACGTTCAAGCAATGATAAATGTGCTCCCGTACCAAGACCTAACCGACGTGGAGCCGATCGAGCACTGAAAAGGAAGCCAGTGGGCGTCTTCTACTTCCTCTTCCTTCTTTGCGGACACAACGTAGAGTCGTTGGCCGTGCCACTCTTTTACACGACTCTGCGCTACACTTCTTTTCACTTTCAGCCCTCAGCAGTTTCAACCTCAAACGAGTGGAATCCTGCATCCAACCTCTCCTCAAGAGTCAACAAGCAGACTGCGATAGTTGCCATCTGAGCTTGGAAACTCCACTGGTCTAACTGAACGTCAACACGAACATTGCATCGATCCGTTTTTTTGGACCGTCGAAATTTTGACCCAGATCAAGCTTTCGCAGATTCTGCACAACCTCGTTCCGTGCAGGACCACAACTTTGAACCTCCGACTGCTGAGACTGTTGATCCTGAACCTTTTCTACCCGACGAAAGCACCAATCGTTCGCCAGAGTCACACAAAACCCCCTCTCAACCAAATCACCTCGAGCTTCTGCAGCAGCAACCGGCATCTCATTTTACATGCTCTTCATGCTTCAAATCATTCGAGAAGCGCCACCAACTGAAGTAATATGTTCTCATCCACACTTTTATCCCCAGTAGATGTACATGCTAACTTGGTGAACAGTCGTCATTCCAAGTCCCACAGCAAGCCCTTCAAGTGCGAGGTTCCCGGCTGTTCGATCGAAGGCTTCCGGTTTAAAAAGGATCTTCGGCGGCATGCTTCACAATTACACAGGGAAAGGGTCCCAGGCTTCCAAGCTTTCTACTGCGAAGTGGCCGGATGTAGAAGGACTAAAGGAAAGGCGTTTCCTAGAAAGGACAACTTCCACAGTCATATGAAGACAAAGCACCCGGGATATGTAGAGCAGCAAATGACATGAAGCCGTTGGGATGAATCGCGTATATCCGAATGCTCACTGATAAACGCCTCAGTACGTGAACACTTTCTATTTTTCAGATACCTCGATTCTCTGTTCGATTTCAGACAAGTGTAAAACTGCTTCTTCTTTCCGTTGTAGCCTGGGACTTGATATTTCATGCCCCGTTGACTCCTATTCCACGAACATGATGCTCGCCTTATCTCCCTCTTCCCATGACGCATCTTCCCTCTCCCTCCAGCTCCACCACATCATCATTCGCGGCGTAACCTCAAACCGCTGCAAACCGAGGGCTCTCCGCACACCACTCACATGCTCCCGCACAACCTCATCGCCACGACCCCAGTCGAACCACTTGAAAAAATAATCGTCAGGGTTCCCCGTCGGCACGCGCACCTCATACTCCTCTTCGACTCTCAATTGGCTCAGAGGCGTTCCGCAAATCCACCATTCTTCCAATCGCTGCTCCTTTTTCCCGCCGATTCGGCCCCCATCACCCAGACTCGAGTCGTACCCGCTGACGTCAAACGCCCGTGTAGCCGACTCTTCGGCTTGGATGGTGAGAAGGTCTGTTCTTGGGTCGATGGTGATTTTGCGTCGTCTGTCCTTGTCGGACACGGCGCTGACGGTTTCGTTGCGCTCGGCTCGCTCGCCTGTCCGCGTGTTGAGCAGGCAGAAGTGACTGCGTCGGTAGGAATGCCTCCGAGGATCCAAGATTCCGCCCGGTATGTAGACCGTAAGCGGTCGTGTTGTGTCGTGGAGGGTGAGGGTGACTGTGAGGGTAATCGTCGGGTATGGTGATTGAGAAAGGGCAAGTAGGGAATGCGAGAGGGATGTGGAGATCCTCAGGTAAGGTTTGTACGGCTCGCGCGTCCAGGTTGAATCCATTTTGGTGGTTTTGTCCTTTGATACTCGAAAGGGGGCAGAGCGATGCTGAAATACGTTTCCTGTGTGAAGCGTGGCGCAGCCAGTAGGAACACAGTGGCTTAGAGCTGTGCTATCACTTTCGCGCAGTGGACGCAGGATGATCCGAGTCATATCATTACTACTTAGGCTGGTAAAACTTTTATCTGATCTCAAATTCTTTAAAGTCCTCGTCGTCCTTTCAGATCTCCCGACTCACAGCGAATTGTCGACACCATGCCTTCATCTCCTCTTAATCTCGACCCAACAACCAAACAATATATCCTCCCAGAGCACCACTTGAAACGGGACATCCTGCTGTTAAACCACAGCCTCTCTTAGCTTCTTGAAATCCGGCTCTCCCAGCCCAGTAACGGCGTCCCATCCTTGCAGCGCCTCCCACCCGCTCTCAAACCAAGTCGAATTCGCGCAACCTCCCCCCTCACCCTCAGCCACATCCCTGTACACATCCTTCAGTGCATCAGAGTAGAGCAAAGGGTTCAAAAAGCCAAGCACAGGCTTGCCAGCCCGAAGACGCAAATCGTTCAGCAACGCCACCATAGCCGCAAAGACTGGAGTGCTGGCACTGGTGCCCTTCAGCGTCGAAGTCCACCCACCAACGGTAGTAACATAGTCCACGCCGATGAGACTCACGTCCGGAAACGCCCGCCCGCCAGCGTCATAGTAAGGCGCATGGCTGCCATTCAACCGCCCCACGTACTCCCTCACCACACCCTCCTGCCACTCCGGCCGCGCAAAGTAGTCCGAAAACCCCCCCGCGCTCCACGTCGCCGGCCCTCCCCACGCCGCCGTCGCCCCCACAGCCGTCACCCACGGACACGTCGCCGGAAACGTAGGCACAAACCTCGTCTCCCCGCTCCGTCCCACACACCCCGCCGCCCCCGTCCCCGTCCCCACCGCGCCGCCATCCCCCGACGCGTCCACGACCGACACGCCGCGCAGCGCCAGCCGCCCAAACAAATCGCAGGCGCGGCGCGCGTACGCCGGCGGGACCGTCTGCTCGTCGTCCGAGTACGAGATGGAGATGACGAGCGGCGGCTCCGCAAGCCCGAGCACGTGGTCGAGGAACTCCAGGTACGGCTCGTTGCCTGCCTGGGACGCGGGCACGGACGTGTTACCTGGCTGCAGCAGCTGCGGCGGCCGCCCGCCTGTGGATATGTACGTTGCGCGCAGCGGGCCCGTGAAGGCTAGCGTGTACTCCAGGTCGAGCATGGCTTCGGAGCCTGTGCGGGCGGGCGTCTCGGGCGCGAGACCGCCGTTGATGAGGAGGGTGGTGTAGTCGGCTGTGTAGTTGTTCAGGCCGTAGGTTTGCAGGAAGGAGTGCAGGTCCGTTCGGTTGGGGTGCTCCTCTAGGAAGCCGGCGATGGCGATGCTGCTGCCTGAGGATGCGTCGGGCGGGAAGTAGTCGATGTTGTAGCGCGAGGCCAGGTTCGAGGGGCATACGTCGACGTTGCAGTCGGGTGGCCCGGGCAGGGAGTGCTGCCGCGCTTCGAGGCGGGAATACTGCTTGTAGCGGCGGCTGCCGCCGGAGCTCAGGAATTGCGTGGCCGGGAAGAGGAAGGAGATGCTGTTCTGGAGGTGCGCGGGGATACTGTAGGACTGCGTTCGCAGCACGGGGGCTTCGTTATTGTAGCTGTAGTGCGCGAAGGAGGCCGAGAGCAGCCGGTGTGCCGAACTGACGGTCGTCGTGAAGCTGACCCATTCGCCATTCTGCGAGACGTGCTGCACGTCGCTCGCGGACTCTAGCCAGGCAATTACGGCGGTGGCTGCGGAAGAGACGTCGGGGAGAACAGCCTGCAGCTCGGCAGCCGAGAGATAGGCGCCGTAGTTGCCTGAAGTCGGGTCGCTGACGGAGGCGGCGAGCCGTAAATGCTCAGCATGCTCTGGGTGCGCCAGCGCGATTCGCAGGTGTAGAATCTCGTTGCTTTCGGCTGGAGAGTGGTACATCCATCCTGCTGGTAGCACTTGCGCCGTCTCGTGCTCAACAAGGTCGTCAACAGCATTTGGCCCTATTACTCGGGAGAATGCGGTCTGGGAGAAGGCCCAGAAGGCTGCTCCCAGGATTGGCTGGAGATGCATTGTCACTTGCTCGCCCTGTACTTGGGAAAATCGAGAGGGATTGACCGCAGTTGAGATTAGGAAGGACGTCCCGTGGATAGACGTCTAATATAGACAGCATTGCGGGATGCAATCGATGCGCGCGGGACGGCTGTTAGACTGTTGGCCGGCTATCTCGTATTCAAAGTGGCAGCGGGTGCCCCTTGCGCGTCGAATGATGGACGAGTATACGGTCACGCACGGAGCCAATCGGTCGATGGGGTGTGGTCAGGTTGAATTAAAGTGCGACAAGGAATGAAAAGGGCAGCTGGGTTTAATTTTTCTTACCTACGCCCGATTTGGCGCCATAAGGATGATCTTCAACGCCTACCCGGCTCGATGCTGGGATCATTATGGGGTGGAATACGAGGTGGTTCGCCTGAACGTAGCTGAGTAAGGAGTAGGTAACTTACGTCCGTAGGGCCACTTTAACTATCCCTCCACAATTCCTCTGTAACTGTGACAATACTAGGCCAACCGACCTCGTACTAAGGTTGGAGGCGAATAAGAACATTACGAGCGGAGGAGTCGAGAAGCACGCTAGAAGGCGGGTGTTTGGGCTCCACTACTTAGCGCAAGCTTTAAACCAATGTGAGTGCTTCGGTTCGAAACCATCCACTCCTGCACTGACAACAAGGTTATCCTCAGGCGTGAGTTTATCATAAGTACTAGCCGAGGCTACTTCTATCGGCCCAAGAACACGGGCACAGCTTTACCGCCAGTCCCGCCAGAGCTATGTCGGCCGTTCACATAAGGTGTTTTGCGGCGTAGCACCAACTAAATATAGCCCTCGCCCTCGTCCCCACTCCTCGGCCGCATGGCCAAAATAGGAAGTCAACGAGCCGAGCCCCTGTCCAAAGAAACGAATGAGATGGAGTATCGTGATGGGCGGGAGGCGCCGTACTTGCCACCACCAAAACTTTTGTGGCTTTTAACCGAGTACGGTCGTACTTTTATAAGTGCTCCACTGCCACACAACAATACTTATACCTCGTCTTTCGCTTGCACATATACATTTTCTGAATCCTCTCGCTTTTAATATGTTCCCGCTTCTGTTCCTCCCCGCTCTTGCGGCTGCGGCTCCTGCTGCCAGGCAAGTCCAGACGCCTGCTCTTTTGCCCTTGTCCTACAAGTACGGAGGCTACCCTAAGATCTCTACCGACATTGTTTGGGGTACTCCCGGCCAGTCTCCCGTCGAGACTGTTATCGACACGGGATCTGCCGATTTCTGGGTCAGTGCAACCTTCACATTTTGGAAACATGACTTACAAGAACGAAGGTCGACGGCCCTGGTAGCAAGGTCAACTCTGGCAGCCCCTATCTCTTTGGCACCGGCCCTTGCACTGAAAATGTAACGCCCATCTTCAACTACCTGGACTCATCGACCGCCGCCGATGTCCGGGAGACGCCGCAAGCTTACGCCTACGGCGGTACGTTTTCTGCAACCCCTGATAGTATTTTATCTAAAACCCTCCAGGCAACGGCAAGATCATCCAGGCGCCCCACAGTGTCAATGACACCATCTCCTTCGCCAATCCCAAGTACCCTAGCCTGCTCAACCAGAAAGTCCAGCTGGCCAACTACACCCTGATCCGCGCGGCCGCCCAGACTTGCACCGGCATGGTATACGAGCGCAGCATCCTCGGACTCTCCGAGAACACGGCCAGCACCAAGGGCCCGTCTTTCCGTGGAGACCTCCTCTCGACCGGCCGCATCGAATCGCCCACCCTGTCCATGTGGTTCGACAAGCCGCCAGCGGACGCCACTGGCGAGTTCCACGGCACAGCCCTATTCGGCGCCCTGCCTAGCGATGACAAGTATGAGGGTCCGCTCGTCAAGGTCCCGCTCAACCCGCCCGAGATCACCTATGTCGGATACTACATCTCGACGCCGAAAATCAGCTTCGGAGGAAACGAGTTTGCCATCGACAGGGAGACGTCAGCCCGATGCCTCGTCGACTCCGGCTTCGGGACAGAGAACATCCCGCTCGTCACCGAGGACTTCCTCAAGGCCACTGGCACTGTGGAGAAATACGGCTACCCCGCGTGGCCCGGGTCGTGCGAAAGCATCCCGAAGGATAAGACGCTGGACTACACCTTCACGGGTGCCGACGGAAAGGAGGTTACGGTGAAGGTCCCGCTGAGGAGCTATGCCAGGGGCATCAACGATTATTACAACGAGACGGATTCCTGCAGTCTGAGCTTTACTCTCGATACGAGCGGCATGTGTGCGCTTGGTGCGCCGTTTTTTACCAGCGCGTTTTTGGCATTCAATGATGATGGGAAGGACGTTGCGATTGCTCAGGGTGGCGTATCGAGCGGCGCCGAGAATGGTGTCGACGGTCTGGGAGAGGTGACGGTTGTGAAGAGCGGTGCCGGGCTGCCTTGAGCGGTCATATGATATCGGTAGAAAGTCGTGAATAACTTAATGTGAGATTCCTCGGTGACTGCCTGCGCTGTCTCTACTACTGCGTAAATACCGTCACGATCTCATGGGGTTTCAACAATTGAGTGATCGTAATGTGATTGTTTCCCCGGAGACTACCTGCTAAGAGTTATTTTCTCATTACGCCATCTCCATCCCAGGACCGTCAATGCTCTTCTCCTTCGACTCACCAAGCACCTCGCTTGGATGCACCACATTATACAATATCACCACGCCCAGGATCAATACGGCGTCGAACACGTACGCATACCACTCATGCGTCAAGAGCGCCCCATCCTGCCCACTCAAGTACTCAATCACCCTAAACACGCACCGCACAAACACCAACCCGCTCGCGCCCATCAACACCCAAAAGTGCTTCCGCCACGGCACCCCCGCCACCCCAACCCTCCCCTCCTTCTCCACCCCCCTCTTCCACCACGACCCCACGACCAGGAAAAACGCAAAAAACAGCACCTGCACGAACAACCCGATCTTGATGATATTCCGCCCCAACGTCACCTTATCCGGATCCGGATTGCTGCCCAGTGCGCCCGCCGCCGTTATCCCGCCACCCATGCACTGCAGCAGGAACGACGCAACGTCGCCGACGACAAACAGCTTGGTCAGGAAGCGCGGCGCGATCAGCGCGTGCGCCGCGCCGTTGGGCACGAGCGGCATCAGCCGGCCGAGCAGCATGTAGAGGGACGCGGCGACGAGCGACGGCGCGAGGAGGATGAGCAGCATTTGCACGACGTAGGGGCCCATGGAGAGGAGGTGGTGCGAGGAGACGACGCGGGCGGCGTAGCCGACCACTTCGACTGGGGTGGGTGTTAGCGTTTGGTTTTCTTCTTCCTTTTTTTTTGGTTCTACGGGAGGGGATGTTTGGGAGACGATGGGGATGGGGAAGGTGGAGGATGGAGAGATCGAGGGGAGGCGGGACGCACAGATTCCGCCGATGATGAGCGGGATGAGGAACCAGGTGCGCGTGCGGAAGCATTGGTAGCAGTGGTATAGGGTTGGGATGGCGAAGAGTACGGCGAATACGCCGGCCGCGCTCGTGTTGGGTTGGTATTCGTAGTAGCCGTGGTTGGCCATGGTGTATGGACGCTCTCGGAGAGGAGGAAAGGAAAGAAAGCTCCGGAGGGATAAGATAGTAAACTTAAAGAATGGCCGAGCGGAAGAGTTTGGGAAGAAGCCGATGAGACAGCTATGGGAAAGCTGAAGCGGTCCTCTTAAATCCCAACTCTCTTTAGCACTGCGCCTCCACCACGGCGAAGAAAAGTCAGCTAAAAGATAACTAAGGATGTACTCGTACGATAGCTACTAATTATAATTATAGGGCGCTCAACGACTAGATACCTTCTATGTGTGCTTCGAACATGGCGTGCGAGATGTCTTGGTTGCTGGCCAATTGTTGCGCGCTCTGTACGATTCGCACTTACCTGATTGGGAAATGGCTGCGAAACGCCACACGCTGCGCCTCCACCAAGGAGTCGGCGTTAGCAAACTCCGACGCAGCTATGTGCTTTTTAAAATGGAAAGTGCGACAACAATCCTCCGGAATCACCTTCTAGTATCTGTGTTAGTGCTTAGACACTGAATAGTCAACGACCAGATCATGGCCGACTTTCGATATGTGACGCTCAAAGTGCTGGGATTCCGTCGTAACCTGCCGACGAGTGACACCGAAATCGGAGAGGCATTTCGCAAATGGCAGCTTGAAAAACTTCGAGACGGGGAACTTGTTCACGGCTCGTTGCCTGGACGCATTATTGGATGCCATATCCCGTGGCTAGATGGCAGGGGGTGCCGGAAGAAGACATGTAGAAAGCCTTCGTGTTTTTACACACGTCGGAATGGTGACAACAAAAGAAGGTTTCGTAGTCTGTCGTCACAGTGTTGGTCCCCGTCGCAAGGACACCCTGAATGATCCGATCGCCACGTCGGACACTTGCTGTCCCACTGAATAGGATACGGAAGTGGGTGATCGTCGATTAGTCAGATAGACGACGAACATTCCCCTCGTCCAAATGGCTTGATATACTACGTAATCTAGGTAAACATGGAAGAATTACAGGGCGGTACGAAGTAACCCGTGGTATCGTTAGTCGACGTGCCATCCGGGGAAGTGATAAGGAAGTCAGACCGTGCAGGACCGCCGCCATTCGCCCAAAGCCACGTCATAGGAATGGCATCACCAGCATTCATCGTTACAGAAGTGCTCCCTCCATAGTAACCAGCACCTGTTCTGGTTGCCGCATATGCGAAAGTATCATCGGCCCAGTTGTAAGCAGCATCTCCAGTCCAAAGATAACCATAGTTGTCAATGTAGATGGATGATGACGAGATGGTGTATGTGCCCGTAGCGTTCGCTAAGAAGAAACCCTGGAAGAGAACAGCGGACTGAGAGGAATCGAAGTTGTTGCCATCTAGTGTAAGGTAATCACCGCCATTTGGCCAATCCGGCGACGAGAAGTCGATGTTCTCAAGGGATCCGGTGAAGTCGACCGGGGCAGTCTTAAAGTATGAAGGGGTGAAGCCGCTATCAGCTGAGTTTGCATCATAATTGTGCGTGTATTTGCGGAAGGTCAGGCCGCTGGCAGCAGGGATGGTCGTTGCCGTGGCAGCTTCAGTTGTGGTGGTGGTCGTCGTAGTGGTCGTGTAGTTTGTGATGGTCTTTGTGGAAGCTTCGGTGACCGTAACGGTGCTTCTGAAGTCAGCAATGCCTTGTATAGTAGGTAAATTAACGTCCTTCGCTCACCTTGTCATCGTTGCCGTGGCAGCTTCAGTTGTGGTGGTGGTCGTCGTAGTGGTCGTGTAGTTTGTGATGGTCTTTGTGGAAGCTTCGGTGACCGTAACGGTGCTTCTGAAGTCAGCAATGCCTTGTATAGTAGGTAAATTAACGTCCTTCGCTCACCTTGTCATCGTTGGGGTAGAAGTTTCAGTCGTGGTATCAGTTACAGTTATAGGTGCCTCGGTGATTGTAGTGGTTGTGGTGGTTGTAGTCGTCGAGGTTGACAGGCAAGAGCTGGTGCTGGGGATGGTCGAGGCTGTTTCGCTCGATGTTGAGTACGTTGAGCTGGGGGTGGTCGAGGCTGTTTCGCTCGATGTTGAGTACGTTGAGCTGGGGACGGTCGAGGCTGTTTCGCTCGAAGTTAAGTAGGTTGAGCTTGAGTAGGTTGAGATGGTCGAAGCTGTTTTGCTTAATGTCGACCAGGTTGGCTTAGGTCCATATCCACCGCTTGGCTTAGGTCCATATCCACCGCTTGGCTTATGTCCATATCCACCGCCTCGCTTCCTGTTTGCCGCCGCTGTAGGGGCAGCGTATGCACTACTCAGACAAGAAAGCGAGGCCGTAGATGTGGAAGTCACCGTCTCCGTCTCTGTCTGTTGGGAGGTCAGTCACTAGTCGCAGCATTTGATGCAGAAGAGCTTACCTCAGTGGAGGTCACAAGAACATATTCGTCGGTGGACTTTGGAATGGAAGTCAGTTGCAGTTTCAAAATTTGGATAATGGTAGGTACATCATACCGTTGTTTCCGTAGCGGTTGAGGTGGTAATATACGGATCTCCAGTGACGACTTTGGTTGTCGTTACGTGGACGCTTGCAGCAGTTACTGTAGAAGTGCTAGTCCTTTGCCACTGTAAGTCAATAGGGACCGCCGTTGTTAGAGGATTACAACATACAAAGTCTCGGTGGAAATCGAGAGATCGCTGCTACAGTAGCTGGTAGCTGTCGCTGGCACCTGAAGGGCGGTGATAACACGGACGCTGAACAAGGTGTGGCCCCTCCTGACCAGATGTGCGGCCGAAACGGCCCAGGGAAGGAGCAACAGAGGAAAACAACGCATTTTGCACGACTGTAGGAGCTGGGAGAGCGTCTTGTGTGCGTTTAGCGCTACGGAAAAAACTTCGATGAGTTAAGAAGGGTATTTATATTCGAGACGCCGCCACCACGTGCTCCATTCCGAAGACTCGGCTAAGTTGGCACCCTAATTCTCGCAAGTTTCCATTCTAAACGGAAAAGACTCCGATGAGTTAAAAAGGTTATTTATCATTCGCCGCCACCATATGCCCCATTCCGAAGATTTGGCTAAGTTGGCACCCCGATTCTCACAATCTTCCATTCCAAACACAGCTTTGGCTGGGTTACCTAACTTACCACCAGAATTTCTCCAATCTTCCATTCCGAAAATACTATTGAGCGGCTGAATTAGTACGGAACGCCGGCTGCGGCTTCAACACTCTTCTACATCGTGGGCTTCCGGAATCCTTGCGGTGGGGGCCAGTCACTTGTGTCGATTTAATCTTTCTAGTCCCGTTTTTTCCCCTTATCAACCGCGTTGAGATGTAGGAAGCTTCTCTTACTTAGCATGCCAGTAATGCCAATCTATCTGGTGGATCTGCCGTTGCATTCAAGTCATAACCGATGACACTAGCGCCGGCATACGTTCTTTCAGTGGCCGTGATTGGCTTTGACGCTTCCCATGCTGCCGGCCTTGGTTGCGTGCTCTGTCAAGGCAACGAATTCCTTCTGATAAGAGGTGAGAGCAACGGGGAGTTTCACTATGTGAATTTTTCAGATTGTTTACTGACCGAATTCGGGAACCGAACATCGTTGTGAGCCACCACGTTCCTGTCCATAATGAATGCATTACCTGAGGCAATTTCAAACCCTACACCTCTCTATGCTTCCTCGCTAAGTTGATGGCTTCGTCAAGAAGCCTCTAGCTCGACGTCTCGGCTGTGGAGCAGGCGGAGAGGTACGCCACTTTCGCACGCTTGAGGTCCGTCTTGTTAACATCTTTGATGGTCGGGATGGCGCATTCACCGTTCTTCTCGACGAGCAGGAGACCGCTCCGCGAGGGGTCGTACGAGATCGAAAAGCCATGGCACGCGAAGTGAGCGAAAGTGTGGTGAGGCAGTTGCTTGAGGACATCAGCGGGCGTGGCGTACTCCAATGCGGTGACTCTCTTCCCAAATCTTACCGATTGCGTTCATTTCATGGCTGATATCCAGTTTCCGCGGGTGGCCAGGGGAGGGGGCATGGTTACTTGGAGCATTTTGGTGCCCGTGCTCTCATTAGGTTCGGTTTCGCGGTCGTATGCGAGCGCTTTGAAAGATGGGATGTAGGAGGATTTGACCCTGCTCATCGTGTTCTCTGCGGAGTTGGATGAGACTCATTAGTCCGCTTGTGACCCACCACACGCGCCGTGAAGGTTTGAGCACTACTTGGTCGAGCACTGGCTTAACTGCAACCCTCAAAGCCCCAGCAAGAACTCTTCCAGAGTTTTGAAGTCGTTCACATTCTTGTTCCGTGCTGACGCTACGGCATTGATGCCCCGTTGAACATAAAAGTCATTCCCGCCCGTGAAAGGTGCAAGACTACCAAATGCCTGTCGCGTAGCACGCATGAAATGGCTTTCTAGAAAAAGAAATACATATCAAAGTGTTGGATCTGACGATGGATCGTGAATGAGGTTGAATTGGCATGAGGAGCAGGGGGGAGGTCCACCGGGGCGCGGGTATATCCACCTCCTGCGTAATCTATTGTACACGTAATATCCAACACAAAGGTCGAGGTGGTGGTCCCTAAGCTCAGTGAGGTCGCTTTTGCAGTCCATACTAAGCGCGGATATCACGCAGCGCGCCGATTCGAGTGACTGGATTGCTTTGCAGGCAACGGTTTCGACACCCGGTTCTTCCAACTCTAGATCTGCTGCACTAAGCACGGCAGGCACTACAGCCAGAACTCCTGTACGTCGCACCATCAAAACTGGGAAGGTCGGCCAATGTACGGTAGATGACGGCCCTATTAGATGGAAGGGCGCCTCAATTCTCATCGTGATCCAACTTCTTCCGCTATTTACGCTATTGCTGTTCGCATTGATCTAGTCGTGGAAGCAGCCCCTTCAGCAACCCGTGGCCTACCTAACTCCTAGCATGCGGCATCCCAGTCATGTTCCACTGAACTCGAGAAATACTGCCCACCCCAAAGAGCCAAAGCTCGTCCAGCTTCGGCCCGGCAAACTGAACATTATTGACAGTAAAGTCAGTCTGGATACGGAGCAATAGCTCTCCCCACTCGCTCACGATGTCGACTCTGCAGTTGTCCAGATTAGCTTTGGGCCCGGGAGGGGTGTTATAATGCTTACCCTGTGCCTGCAGCACCAACGAGATATCCATTGCCTGCGATGTGAAAGCCATCGTGTCCAACTGACTCGGTACACCACACGGGCCGTCTATGGCTGCACCAATTGCCTGCCGGACTGGGGTTGATGTCAAACGCCCACACGCAGTGCGTGTTAGTTGAGTTGTAGACGATCCCGGTGACTGTGGCGTTGATAATGTTGTTGCCAGTGTCTGTGATGTAGAGCTTGGTCCCGTCGGGCGACATGCCGATGCCGTTGGGCTGGTTGACGGTATTGTCCACTACCGACACGGCTCCCGTGGAAGGGCGGAACCGCCACGTCGACGGATGCAGGGCTGGTGTGGGAGAGAAGCCCATTGCCCACCCATACCCTGAGCGGAAGATTATTGGAGTCAGAGCGTGTACGTATGCAGGGAGTGGAATTTTCTTACATGGGTCTGTGAAGAAGATGTCGCCGGCGTCGTCGATAACGAGATCGTCTGGACTGTTGAACTGAACGCCAAAGTAGTTGTTCAGAAGCACCGAGCTTTTTTTGGTGACAGGATCTAGTTGGTAGATTCCAGGTGCTTGGCCGACGGTTTGGTTGGGTGCGCGGGCATCGCCTGAGCCGGCCACGGCCCAGTAGATTTTGCCGTCACGGTAACGTCCTCCGTTTACACCCCACACGGGCGGATTGGCATAGAATGTGTCCAGTCGCGGTTTAGTCCCGTTGAGGTAGATGATGGATTGGGGGAAGACGTCTGGTGAGAAGGTCGAGAAGATAATGGCGTTAAGTTCGGGGACGTACACGGGCGCCTCCTGGATCACACCAGGGGTTGTCGAGAAGACCTGCTCTAACGAGGGAGCGGAGCCCAGGATCTCGCGCCCGCGTGCGTCAAAGACAATGAAGGACGCATTTTGAACCGCAGGAGAGGAGAGGTCGGACGAGTTCGTCGTGGTAGACGGTCCTGCCAATGAAGAGAAGGGGTAATCCATGACAGAGTCGTACCGAGCCACGCAGGCTATGTTTGCAGCGGCAGGCTCATCGCAGGTTCTTGCGATGTATGTTCGGGTAGCGTAAGCCCCCGAGAGTATTAAAAACTGACAAACAAAAGGGGTCCACATCATCGGCGGTGCAGTAGCTGTGACGAGTGAGGATCTCATGGACACAGCGGTGGACGCTTTATATATTGTACCCTGTGGAGCATGGTGCAAGGTCCAAGTACGGCTTCCACGGAAAGTAGCGCCTGACTCGCTGTTTAGAACAGGGACACGGACATGTCATAACAAGATCTCCTGTTCAGTCCAAGCTCCATTGGAACTAGGCTTCGGGGATTTGGCCGAGGAATAACTAGGTTCGAATTGCTCTCCCGCCTTCGCCTTCTGTCTTTGGTTCTTCTCAATTTTTCCATCAACGCTGCCACCTGGTGCCAAACGGCTACCCAGAAATATCGCGCCTTCTATTTGCTAGCGGGAATATCGGTGATCTTGGGGATGATTCCCGCGTTTTCCAAAGATCGGAAAGTCTCGATCCAGGACTCATGGGTGTCGTCGATGCGGTCCCAACCGAACTTCCGAGCCTTTGCGGTCGTTCCGATAGTGAGCCAGCTCTTCCCTGTCGCCCACATGAAGAAACCCCAGGTGCCCCACTCGATAGCCTGAGGGTTGCCGCCATACTTTTTCACAATTGCTTCCCAGACTGGCTTTTTATCCTTTGCCCACTCGTACATGTCGATTTCGTTGTCCAGCGTGTTCGCCCTTTCCTTGGTCTTCTCGAATTGGGGATCCGAAACCTGCCAACTGTTAGCATGATTGATTCAAGGCGAACAAATTAAAGTGCTCCGTACGTCCAGACCGAAGTATTTACCCAGCTTGGGCCAGAAGTACTTCCAAACAATGACATCGCCATTGGTGTGGTTGAACGCCTCGTCCTTGCAGTGATCCTGCGTCACCGCCCAAATGGACATGTCGGCGATGCTGGGAGCATATGACATGTCATCAATGCAGTCGTAGAAGTACTTGTTGCCGGGAAACATTCCGTCGCTGCCGAGCTCACGGCTGATGAGGAAGTACAGAGCCACAGTCAAGGCCTCAGACATGCCGTTGGCTGTTTATGTTCCGTTAGCTGATAGCCACTGGAATTCACCACAAGGGGCTTAGATCTTACAATGAGGGGTGAAACCGACGATTCCGTTGGGGCGAATGATGTTGTGGGACCAGGTGCCACGCCTCTTTTGCACTTCGAAAAGGTAGTCCTCTTGGCTGTAGTAAAAGTTGGCGCCTTGGTCGTCGTAACGAGGAATGTCCTCCGTCACTGGAACTTGAACCGGTCCGAGGTGAACGCCGTAGTGCTGCAGGACAGGTCAGTTCAATTCAGCCAGGGCGCTTCGTCATCGGAGCATCACACGTACCTTGCCGCCAGTCTGGAGGCAAACCCTCTCCAGATTCGGGCAGACGGTGTCGATGACATCAATAAAGTTCCTGAAAAGAGGGATGTTCTTCTCCTTAAGCTTCCTGAAGTCATCCTCGTGGATGTAGGAGGTGAAGAAAGCATGGGTCACGTCTTTGCAGATGTTCTCCAGCTTTGCTGCAACCTTCTCCTTGTCGTCCAGGAAATCGGCCGCGACGAATTCCACGCGAGGATCGATCCAGTAATTCGGAAGAGCACGGCGGGAGGAAACGACAATCTTGCGCCTAGAGAGGATCAGTCTGCGTTTTGTAGAGGTGTGGGGATTTAATTACCATTCCGTCTTGGGCTTGCGAATCAACTGCTCCACAATGGCATGGCCACTGATGCCGTTAGCGCCGCTGACGAAGGCGACTTTGGCAGTGTTGGGGACGTAAAGTGCACTCATGACGATTCCTACGTTTGAAGTGATGGTGAGAAGAGATTGTGGTTGGACTGGACGGCAGCCAAAATGCTTCTATTTTATATGTACGTACCTGTCGCCCCTTGTGAAACGGCACCATCTCGAACACAGACTCATGATTCCATCAAACCCTTAGCTTGGGCCCCGGACTGTGGATCCTACAGTATAGCCGATAAGGCGAGAAAGGCCGGTGACAAGCTATGTGGAGTCTCCTCCTAAATGCAGTTTGACCATTTGCGCAAGTGATCGTTCGCCTGAAACGGAAGAGGACTAGTCGTCCCCATAGACCGCTGCTAAAGGTTCGGCTATACGTGCTCGGTCGGATATATACCTTGACAGATGATTGGCCGCTGATCCGCCGCGATTTTATATAGCCGAATCTCAGAAGCTATACATCCGAGACGCCTCGAAGATGGGCAGCTAACTCCACATTGAATCATCGGAAAGCCACATCCGACGGCTCGTAATATCGCGCAAGCTCGAGTGCCAACCCGTGCCGTGATCGGCCAGCCCGGTCATCGCAACCATGTCAATTCGCAATCCAGCTTGACACCATTTTTCACCAGCCTGGGTCTTGACCTTCAACGGAGCTCTGAGCTAAAACCCCGTGAGCGCAATTGAACCGTCCTTGAATCAAAACGTTTATCCTTCGTCATTATTGTATCCGGCGTCTGCGTCTGGGTTAACGGAATGAGCGAGTACAAAACACGCGGCGAACACCATGGCCGGACTCGCTTTCTGAAACGAGGTTTGCCGGCCAATGGAGCGCCCGTTACTACAGCTGTCCTCGAGTGCCAGTACGAAGGAAACGGAGTCACAGGGGATCCATATGTCGTGCAGTGGGTTGTCGATGACCCCGGAAACCCTCTTTTTTGGAAGAGCTGGTACAAGTGGTTCATTGCTCTCAGCGTGGCATCCACGACGCTTTGCGTATCATTCTGCTCATCCGCATATTCAGGAGGTAAGGAACCGAAGTATCGTCACACGCTCTATATCTCTTTGTCTACAAACGACGTGTTTGCTTCTTTCCGAACCGCAAGAGCAGTATTGATTTAGTGCAACAGGTCTTGAAGGCATTATGAAGGATCTCGGCGTCAGCCATGAGGTGGCCACACTGGGGCTTTCGTTGTTTGTCCTGGGGTTTGGCATTGGGCCATTGATATGGGTATGAGCGCAGCCGCTCTCACCAACAGACCGCTTTGCGGTGTGTGAAATTGTCTGACAAACATGGTCTTAGGCACCCTTGGGTGAGATGTTTGGCCGACGAGTTGTTTTCTTTGCAACCTTTGCGGCCTTGACCGTCTTCAACGCGGGCACAGCGGCTGCCCGCAATATCGAAACGGTTTTGGTGCTGCGGTTCCTGGGCGGGACTTTCGGCGCCTCTCCCTTCACCAATGCGGGCGGAGTCATTGCAGACATCTTCGACATCAGAGAAAGAGGGTTTGCAATGTGCATATTTGCAGTCGCGCCGTTCATGGGTCCTGGTAAGCTGTTATTCAAAAAATGAGGAAGCGAGTGGCTGACTGTTGTACATAGTCATCGGTCCGCTGGTCGGCGGTTTCCTGGGAGAGACCGAAGGATGGCGCTGGATACAAGCCGTGATGACCATCTTCTCGGGCGTGGTCTGGATCTTCGTCTCGCTTGCCGTGCCCGAGACATATTCCCCTGTTCTTCTGAGGCGGAGAGCAGCTGAGCTGAGTAGAATAACAGGCCAAGTTTACTCGAGCAAGGCGGAAGCGAAGACGGGACAGAAGGCAGCATCTCTCAAAAATGCCTTGTATACGAATTTCTCAAGGCCTTGGATCCTTCTCTTCCGAGAGCCCATTGTTTTTCTGCTGAGCTTTTACATGGCTGTCATCTACGGAACGCTCTACATGCTCTTCGGTGCATATCCGATTGTGTACCAGCAATATCGCGGATGGAGTGCAGGCGTCGCCGGCCTTCCTTTCATCGGAGTTGCAATTGGGATGCTCGCGTCTGTAGCATACAACATCTGGATCGACAACCCACGCTACTTGCGCCTGCTGGATGAGAACAATGGCTCTGCGCCGCCAGAGGCTCGGTTGCCTCCAGGGCTGGTTGGAGCGGTGGCTCTACCTGTCGGACTTTTTATTTTCGCCTGGACCAATGGCCCTTCGCTGCCATGGGCACCGAGTGTCATAGCAGGGGCGCCATTTGGCTTTGCCATGGTCCTCGTTTTCCTCTGTGAGTTTGAACCAGAGTATCCCCACTGGAGCTTTACTGATTTCGAACAGCGGTCATGAACTACCTTGTGGACTCGTACACCATCTACGCAGCATCTGTTCTGGCCGCAAACTCCGTTTTTAGAGCCATCTTCGGCGCGGTATTTCCGCTTTTCACAAGGCAAATGTACAGCGGTCTCGGTAAGCAAACCTCATACCCTGTCCATGACGTTCTATTTGCCTTTAAGCTGATGGTTCCATGTTCATCAGGAATACACTGGGCATCAACGATTCCGGCCCTGCTCTCACTCGTTTGCTTGCCCTTTCCCTTCCTCTTCTACAGATTTGGCGCAAGAATCCGTGCAAAGTGCAAGTACTCAGCAATAGCTGCGGCAGCTACTGCTTCTCTTTCAAGATCAACCGGGCTTTCCGAGCCTGCCCAAGCTGTGTGAGGCTCTTTGTCTCTATTCAACAGCTCTGGTCTGAATTCTGTTCGACCAGTTGTAGCTTTTTCAGTCTCCTTATGCGGCATTTTTATTATACTGCGGTCGTCCAGGGATATAATACCTTCAAATATCTAATGAAAGCTGCTAAACGCCGGTTGCATCCCCATCACCGAAACAAATTCCTCCACGTCCAGCAACGAGAAATCAATCCCCCAGTCCATATTCGGCAGCTCAAAATCTTCCAGGACACCATTGCCGTCCGCGCTCGCAAGCATCTCCTGATCCGCGTCCGGCCAAATGCCACCTTCCGGGACACCACCCTGTTGAGCATGCAAGTCCGGCAGCATCTCCAACTCTCCCATCTGGATCGTCTCCGTAGCGCCAGCCTGCAAACCGGCCGCATTTTCTCGCTGACTTTCTGCCACTCCCAAATTTGCTGCCGTTGGCTCCAGAAGCGCATTTCCCTGACTGAGTTTTCCCAGCATGCGCTCCAGCGCGGCCACGACGCTGGGGATGGGCTCGCGCTGGACCAGTTTGCGCAAGCAAGCCAGACCGCGGGTGATGTAGTGGGCGTGGCTGGATGCCGCAGTGACGCCGTCATGTGTCGCTGCTAGGACGAGCACGAAGCATGCGCTTTCGAGGAAGTAGCCGTGGTTGCAGAGGCCCTGGCACCATGTCAGCACATGTGGCGTTGTTCGGTGCGGAAAGAGGGGAATCGCCTGTATATCAGAAACGGTGAATAGGACGGATTCTGAGAATGAGATGATGGATCGTGCTGCGTTGATGCAATGCTCTCGAGAGTCCAGGAGTAGCGGGGCTTTGTGGTGGATGGTGAATAGCTTTTCTCCTTGGGCGAGTTTATGCTTCTGGAGCTCGACCTGCAGCAGCAGCAAAGGTCGAAATGCGAGGACCATGGTGTAGAAGTACACTGAGATACTATTAGTTTGGATGAGAGCAGCTGGGGAGGGACATACGATAATTTGTGACAACGTGCTGTGCCAGCTTCTCTTCATCGACCGGGCAAGTCGGTCCCCCAATGCACACACCAACATCTTCTTTGATCCATCTGGAGAAGCCTTCAAGCTCCCTACGGACTTCATGGGCGGACTCAACCATGCTGCCAATAGTCGATGTCTCGTGGTGGAAATATATTCGATGCGTGCGACGAATGATCTTGCAAAGTTGCACAAGTGCCGCCAGGAACGATGGTCTCTCTGGAAGGGGAACCGTGATGACTGCCCGGTCGAGCAGATACGGTCGTCCAAACATGAGACACGAGATACTCTCGTTGCAGAAGAGATTCCACATGGTCCGGCTCACCTCAGGTCGATCAGAGCCGCTGCCCTGTTTGTGGATACCCGCAGCGAAGGCTTTTGTGACAGCGCTGCCAAGAGAAAGGTATGCCAAGTTCGGATGGCCGGTTGCAAATTCACAGTGAGCCATGAGCAGAGCGACTTGAACGGCCTTGGCATTTACGTGATAGCGCACTGAGTCGGCTTCTGTTCGCGCGTGAGTCAGAAGCGCCCCTCGCCAGTACTCTTCCTCGGTGGAGATGGCACCCATAGCCATCGAAATGATGAGGGTAGCCTTGTCCAAAGGCTCAATGGAATCTCCCCTACTTCTGCGGCCGTAAAGCTTCTCAAGCGTCGAAGACAGCCGCTCAGGATCGAGAACCGGCATGTAATGGTGGGTGGTGGAAAGGAAGTTTTGCAGGAAGGATTTTGAAAGCTCGTAGTGGAGGAATATCGGTGAGATAGCCGGGCCATTTTTAGATGCACTGCCAAAGACGATGCCTTTGTACTTGTATCTCTCAATCCCCTGGTCACCATCGTTGTCATCGCTGACTGATTGTGACGCTCTTCGTGTTGTCAGGTGCGAGTGTATGTGTTGTAGAAATGAGAAGTTCGACGAAGGCCCGTAGTAGAGTTGCAGCAAGCAGGAAGGTGACTCCGGCGCTGCATAGGTTGCCCGGACATTGTTGAAGATGCGTTCCTGAAGGGGTAGTGGTTGAATTCCGTCATCCGTGTCCGTGCTTGCTCTTTCAGCTTCTGTGTTGTGTGAATTGGATGCTTCCGGCTGAGGTGGCCTATTCAGACTGCGCCGCTGGGCTATCAACGCTTTTGTGGCTCTGTTCCTGAGGAAGCCCCGGTACCTGCACTGGCTCCCGCGTCGGGCGCATACATTGCAAGGCGAGAGACCGTTACACTTCTGCTTTCGACGGCGACATTCTACGTCTCCATTAGCGAATTGTAGATGGAAACGTTGCGCAGAACAGGGATACCTTCGCAAGCTTTTCGGATTCTCAATTTCTCGTCAGAGCCTATTTGGCAAAATGTCAGTAGCTATAACGGAGTAGAGCGTGCTGTTGGCCCAAGCAAGTGCAGAACTCGATTTTTCTGGTTTGAATGTGTTGTGCATTAAAACCACATGACCGACGTGCTTACTTGCGCGGAAAAGAAGCCTACAGTACCGCTGAAAGGCTTCCAACTAAGGGGGTGACGAAGTTTGAAAACGTACCGGATGCAACCACTCGGGGATGTTCTGCAACCGCAGCCATGGTAAGTAGGCTACGGTCGGTTTAAAGTTGTTGTATCTTTTACCGTATCAGGTTTTATAGTTAAACCGTCATAGATCGGGCCGACTCCAGACACCTTACCTACAGCAGCTTACTAAGATCAGGTACATACAGTAATATTAATAGAATCAAAAACATATAAACAGTACTCTCTCACATCTGAAGGCTACTCTTTCTCCTTTTTCTTATTTTTCCGTCACCGCAATGGTTCTGAACAAGGGTTTCCCTGTATTCTGGCTATGCGATAGGTCGAAAACGGGAGAGAGAGTCTTCGGATGTGCGAAGGTGCATCCGAAGACTCTCTCCAGGCAGCAATGCAGTTCTGGCCTATCATATCAGAGGCAGCTTCGGCTACCCAACGGTAATATGTCGAGGTGCATGCAGCCACATCGATCGGCGGGGCCGAAATCCAATCAAATACGGCAAGACCTCGCGGTTACACGTTATCAAGACGTGTCGTCCCAGGCCGCGGCACATGATGGCGTGCACCTCTTCTTACTGCGTTGCAACCATGCTTGCCGGTAGCTCCTCGGATCGCGATAAGTGGGAGACATATAAGATCTCCCCTTTCCGCCGGTACCTCCTGAGTCCTCCCGCTCCTCTACAAGTAGGGTCGACGGTCGATCCCACCTCGTCAGTCAAGAGTGAGTCACATGTCCTGGACGCGACGGTGTTGGGGTCGAGGATTAGCTGGCTTGCTACTCAGCGCGTTTCGTCAACCATCGCTGCAAAGCTTGTGTTTGTCAGCCTGCTTTTCACAGCTTGTCTTGTCGACGGATTAGTCTGTACCGACCTCGGAAACATGACTAGCAAAGGGAAGAAGAAGACCAAAGAGGAAGTCGAGAGAGAGTTGGGGTTGACGGAGCAGAACGAGAACAGCAATGCTTTATGGGACGCGTTTACTGTGAGTATTGACTGGGTGGATGCTGGTTCTGCGTGCTGACCGGAGCGTAGAATGCCATTGCTCTTGTGGCGGACAAGGTACTCTTCACGGATGAGTACTGGGAGGGTTTCAAAAAACCCAAGGATCTGGCTTGGGGCAGCTTAAAAACCCCTATTCGGAATCGCCTCTTCGCAGCAGTCAAAAAGGAACTGGAAGGCGAGGTATATTCGAACGGCGACCCGTTTTCTATTACCTACACTGCGTTTGAGTGGAAACTCAAATCTGCAACTACGTACAGACTCTCGGGTAAGCATCGATCCTGTTATCCGTCGAGCACACTAACCAATCATGTGGCAAAAAGACAGGTGTGTCCGTCCGAATGCCAGCATCACTGAGTCTTCCACTTCTCGCACATCTCAATACTACGATCCCGTTCGAGAGACAGGAGCCTGCTCGGGAGTTTAAAGCACACTTGTCCGATACATTGTCCTCCAGGCTCCCATGGTTTATTTTCCCCTCGAAAAGACCACAGGATTGTCTGGATTTCTCCATTTTCGTTATGAAAGGTCTGGGCACGAGCCAAACACGCCACTCCCGTCTCTGTTACGGCGCTTTTTGCATTACTATACGTTCCGTTGGTCCCAGGCTCGGCAGATTTCGACAGGCTCGTAGCTGATAATCGTGCAATCAACCCATCCAACAATGTAGACCACGCGTGCGCCAACTGAAGAAAGGATTGAAACGGTGCCTGTGTTGCGTAGAAGTAAGATATTGCAACTATTTTCGTCATAAAATCCATTGGAGGGAGCACAAGAAGGCTCACAGAGCAAAGTGAGATGAGCGGGTCGGTAGGATCTGAAATGGCATCGCCTTAAAACTGTCGGCACTCTCTAGTCATCTTGATTTCTTCATTGACCTTGTGTAGCTAGTTACATCAGATGTCCTTCCGGTTTCATTTTGTTTCTGTGTAAGGCAAAGAGTGAGCCATGAGACAGAGCGGCTTTTGAGAATGTGGTCATCAGCTGAGGGGGGGCGCAATGAATGTGTTTTGTGTGGAATATCAGTTCCGCGCAAGGATTCTCAGAGCTGCAAACACGCAACTAGTTTCCCATGGTAATAGCTCTTCCCCAGTTCACATTTCCCCAGTGATTGGCAATCTTGACATCGACACGCGGGTGATCGGTCCATCCATGCATGCATCCAGATTTGACGGCCATGCTCGACGATTTGTTCGGGTCGTTGCCCTTGCAGACTTCGATCGAATTGTTGCCACCAAAGAACGAGTTGGGGCAGTCCATGCCGATGCTGAACTCGCCTTGGCCGCCCTGGAAGGCGACGCCGAAGGCTGAGCCGTAGCTTCCAAAGGACTGGCCGGCGACCTTGTACTTCTCGTACACAAAGAAGCCAGCGTAGACAAGGTCGGCGTTGGGAGATGCGGCCGGTATCATCTCAGGGACCAGTGCTCTCTCTCATTCTCGACGTGGTCACGTAAAGGAAGGATGTCAGAACGAGTGTCGTTGACGACAAGAAGCACATTCCGGGCGTCCTTGACGGCGAGATAGCCGGCGACTGTGCGGCAAACCGTCAGTGAAGGTGTGAGTAGGGCTAAAATGCGAAGACTTACAGGCAAACACGGCAACAATGGCTAGGAGAGCAGCACCGACGATGGCGGCGGCAGCAACACCAACAACTGCGTAAACAATTTCAACGCAAAGGATGGTTCCGGCAACCGCCTCTCCAAACACGCCGACACTACCGACGACAGCCACGGCGCCCTTGGCGAGCATGGTGATGAGCTGCCACGCGCTCTTGGTCTCGCCTTGAGCTGCTTTGAAGCCGTCCATGATGTTGTGTATCTCGGCGCAGAGGTTGGCGCCCTCCTTCTGGTGAAGACGCTGAAGAGTGCTCCTAGTGATTTGAAATGGCATGGAGCGTTGCTTCGCTTGAGTCGAGTTCTTCCAGTCGTTGTTCATCTTGAAGCCTTCATATTCGCGGACAGAGCCAGCAATCTGAGCAATCTTCTCTTCGGTCAGATCATCGGGGATCGGAGTCGCGAGCACCGAAACGTTGCCGATTTCCTGATCGTTGAAGTAGCGCGTGATGCCGGCGTGCTGCTTGACAAAGTTCTGGTAGTCGAGGGACTTCTCAATGGAAGTGCGGCTGAGGTAGGAGGCAATGTCACCGAAGAGTTGCTTCTCCGGGCGGTAGATGATGCAGATCTCGATGCCTTTCCGGGAGTCCTTCTGGTCCCTGGACGGAATGGCAATCTCGCCGTTGGTGAAGCGGGACTGCAGGCTTTTGATCAGTTGGAGGCACTGGTGGATAAGTTTGGGCCAACTCATATCGTTGGGGTTGCTGGTGCTGTGCCAGCACTGCATCGAGTATTGACCGGCCTGCAAAGCCATGATTGTGTGTCGTAAAGATAGATGAAGGGAATTGGGAAGCAGCAAAGATGTTCTGGGTGGTGCTGGTTGCCGATGGTGCTTTGGTCTCTCTCCGCATGGACAGGTAGCGTATTTATACACGACTTGCGCTCTCCTCAAACTCACTCCGGGAGTCACATTCAGCTGATGTTCTCGCGCATCGGACGATCGTTACGGAGAGGCCGAGCATGATCTCATTCTCTTCTCATTCAGAACAGCCACCTCTAGTCTAGAGAGGCAACTTACAGATATTCGTGAACAAAATACTGCAAGAAAACGCGTTAGTCTCGGGTGTGACGCGTACTTCGATTCGCTGGCGCTGCTCTTCAGCCAGCCAGTTTTACATACTTTGGCACCGGGCCAACATCATACAGCAGGAAACGATTTAGTACATGAAGCTTCTCACAAAGAAAATGTGCATATGCATATGATCGACGGGCATACAAGCGAGAGCAAAGTATCGGGTCACCGGTCAACAGCTTCCGCCTCAGTCAGCCAGCCACTGCTGCAGTCTAGAAGATTTCAGCCGCTAGAAGCCACGAAAGGAAGGATGTGCGTGCCCTAACTCCCGTCCGCCATAATTGGCTCTGAAAGAAGATCGACACTTACCCGAACGCCGTCGTATGTGGGTGGCGTTCAAAAGCGATATCTCAATGTATGCAGGTGACATACCCATTGGAACAGTTTACCATTTTAGCGTACCTAGAGGGGTCTCAAACAGTAGTTAAGCAGGTCCATTGCGCGTGTGGAGAGGTTCGGCCAGGCCCAGATTCCGGGGTACCCGCCTCAGCCGCAGCAACCGTGCGAAGTGGCGGCTCGTCCCGTGTCTTCAGCCAATCGACCTCTCTCATCAACAGTCTCACAGCTGATGAGACTCCGCGCCACACTTGCCATTTGCTGCTGTTGTTGGCCGCTTGGGCCTCAGTCCCCGCATCATGATTCAGGAGTTTTAAGTCAGCACCGGTCTACAAGATAACCTAAACCATGCAGCTGAACTTATTTTCCACGCGATCCTGTAAGTGATAGTCTGGTTGACTAACGCTTTAGAGCTTCCGCGCTTGGGTACCTCTTAAGTAGCCGTAGCCCGCACATCTGCGGTTGTCCAACTCACTACATCCATCCACACATTCATCGTCTACACAGCCGAACACCCAACCTCTGAACCTCAAAATGGGCCATACATACGACAAAGATTTCATTTCAAGGTCCGTTCAGACTCCCAAGCCCAAGAGAATTGTTGTCTGCTGCGATGGCACGTGGCAGTCAGCTACCTCAATCGACCCAAAACAAGGTTGCCCGAGCAACGTAGCCCGACTCAGCCGAGCCGTTGCAAAGGGTGGCCTGGACCGTGATGAGAGGGAATGGCAGCAGATCATCTACTATGATGCAGGTGTTGGTACCGGCGACATCACTTCTGTCGAGGCCGCCCGACAGGGTAAGTGCAGTCCAGACCTTCGGTCTCAGCGGTTTCGAGCGACATCTAACCCCTGGCTGCACCCGTAGGCTCTCAAGGCCTTGGTTTGCTCGAGAACGTGCTCGAAGCCTACAACTTCATCGCTATCAATTATTCCCCTGGCGACCACCTGTTCTTCTTCGGCTTCTCCCGCGGCGCGTACACGGTGCGCGCCGCTGCGGGCCTCATACAGGACGTCGGTGTCATCCAGCCGTACCTGGTGCCCGAGTTTCTCCAGCTCTACGGCAACTTCATCAGAGCGGAGAAATTCTCCACGCCGTTCACACAGACCAAAGCGTGGACGGATTTCGCGAAGGACCCCAAGCGCCTCATCAGTCCGGCCAAAGAAGTCGTCATCGACGTGATTGGCGTTTGGGATACCGTTGGTGCTCTAGGCGTCCCCGATCTCGGCCACTGGCTTAAGAAAGACAATTCAGGCTGGCGCAAGGCCTACCAGTTCTACGACACAGACCTCAGCTCAAGTAAGTTTCTGCTTGGAGTTGATTTCGTACGCTCCCGCTAACCACCGTCGACGCACAGACGTCCTCCACGCGTACCAGGCACTGGCGCTGGACGAACGCCGCGCTCCCTTTGCGCCCTGCCTGTGGTGCGTCAAAGAAGGCAACAAGACAACAAAGCTCGTGCAATGCTGGTTCCCCGGCGCCCATATCAACGTCGGCGGCGGCAATTCCGAGAACGCGGGCGGCAAGCATCCCCAGGGTGACAACGAGCAGCTGGCAAGCATCACTTACGCATGGATGCTGGACCGAGTGCGGCCGCACCTGGCAATCGACGAGGACGCGCTGGCCACGCAGCTTGCCGAGGTCGAGGCGACGATCCTCAAGCCCGTCGCAGTTGCCACGGCGTGGGAACAGGCGCAGGACTGGGTTTGGGGCAAGGTCGAAGACAGCTACTCAACCATGTACAAGATCTTTGGCTCGCCCGAGGACCGCACGCCGCGCCAGTACCACTCCAGCGAGACGGGCTACACGGTCGAGCGCGTCCACCCCACGGTGCATTTCCGGCAGCAGTACCACCGCGAGATGCAGCGCGCCAACAAGTCGCAGAGGATCTACGAGCCGGTTGCCATGCAAGGCTGGGAGCGCATCCTGGAAGAGCACGGGTTCGGCAAGGATCTGGAGCAGCGAAAGGGCTGGATGTGGGTCAAGTACAAGAAGGACGGCAAGGGAAAGCCGGTCCTTGACGAGGCGGGCAAGAAGATTGTGGAGAGGGGCATGTGGGAGTTTGAGATTGCGGAAATCCCCGAGCAGAAGAGTGTCGAGAAGTGGCTGATCAACAGGTCGTGGAAGGTTCAGGCCTACCAGGATGATGTTCAGCGGGGATGGCAGGAGTGATGGTACCACCCGGCACACATATATTTGGTGCCTCTCCTCATTCATGTAGCAACGGGAAGTGTGCGTCGAGATTAGACAAGAGAATCACAAACTGCTGGTTCAGAACCGGACCAAGTGCTTTTTGCTGGCCGCATGTAATGAGTTTTGTTGCTACAGAAACTTACGGCCAGTTCTTGGTAATGGTCTAACGGACTCTTGTTGATGCCCGAATTTAAGTCTGAACAGGGAGTGGAGGAAGTGAAGTTGTGTGTGTCGTCTTCTCGGTACCGTTTGTGGCGTAGGTGCTGTTGGGAGAAACAGGAATCTCCCCAGAGGCAATGTCAAAACCATACGATGTGCGGTTGAAAATCTGGAAAGCGGCGGCGGGTTGAAAGACTACTGGCTGTTAGCTCGTACTCCAACAGGCCTCACTACCGGAAGGGGCAGGGAGCGAGTGGGTGCGTACACGGGACTTCGTGGCCTGCTTCCCAAACGCGGGTGAAACTAAGCTTTCCGTACTGCCGAGTCTCACCATATGCCTTCCCATCTACCGTGAGATTGGTGTAGCCAGCGCTTTGAAAATCCTCGCTGCCTGTCCAATTTGCTGCAAGAGAGAGTGCTTCACCGCCCAGCCAATTGCATATGTAATCAGCGTCTCCGTACACCAAAGAGACCTGGACATCCCACTCTAACAGTTTCTCCAAGTCTGGGAGATACGGTGCCGCAAAGTCTCCGGAAAGGCTAAAAGCGTTGTAGATGAGATTGCTCGATGTGTAGTTGAGATCAACTCCCAGCGCATTCTGGGCGAGGGCTGTGTTCAGCCAGGACTGCGGAATACGTTAGGTATTTCTAACGAGGGGGATTGGAGATAAATTGGTAGACTTACACGCCAAAAATCAGGGGGAACATCATCGCCCGAGCGGGCGCGCTGTCGCAAGTCAGCTTTAGTGGCAGAGCAGTGCAGACTCAGATTGGCGTACAATATCATACGTTCCACGACCCTCTAGGTTGAAAGTGTAGAACAACCCCTCGACGTCGGCTTGGCAAATGAACTGCGCGGCTGAACAGCTGACCCGGCGTAGCAGTGACTCACGATCAAGATAGGCACAATAGTCCAGCTTCTCCTGGCAGCCGCCCGGTCTTCTGAGCGCCCAATCTCCATGGTCATAGACAGTATCGTTGATCAGCTTCACTCCGTAGGTGTTTTCGTGCGTGAACCTAAGAAGATACTCGGTCTGAGTAGGCTCGTCCACAATGCCGTTCACGATGCCAAGGGACTTCATGTTCAGCTTTCTCCCTGTAGTTGTGTTTTGACCGATCTTCTCGTTCTCTTCGTGAAAGTGAGTGAAGAAAGCTGGACCCCAGTGACCCCCAAAGGACTCGGTCCTACAGCAAGATCAGCAAATTTGTTGAGGAAAATGTGATGGTTACTTGCCAAAGATGGAAGTCTGTGGATTCGATCTCAGAATTCAGCTTCGGTAATGCACTGTAAAAGCCTTGGAGTAGCTGCCACGCCGTAACTGCCGCCAGTCGACTGTTGTCCTCTTTCGTGGGATCGATGACCGCCCAGCGCCCTGCTTTTTCATCAGGACCACCGACGTCGTCCACGATAAGATAGGTCGGATCGAGGAACCCGACTTCTTCCTCACTGTAAGAGAACCCTGCAAATGTTAATGTTTAAACGCATAACGGGGATGTGATGTTGCGGACCGGTTCCAACGGGCTGAGATAGAAAGAGCAGATTCGATATCTCCGACCAGGCATAGTCGCGGAGGACAGTGGTCATGTTCTCCAGCACCTCGCAAGGACCAATTTCTTCAAAAAGTCCAATCAAAGAGTCAGACCCAGGTCCTCCATTGAGCCAAAGAGTGACCTTCAACGATGTTAAGCTCCTTTGCTGCTAACCACCTCCAATGAGTTGCACTTACAGGATCGTTGGCCGGGTCTCTCTTTGACGCAAAGAACCAGAAAAAGACATGAACATCAGGCTCAATATCTATGTATCCGCTGTAGGAATCCACCCCAGGAGTGGTTTCACATATGCCCTCCTTGCCGGGCTCTTTGTACCGAATGGTAACACCGGACGGGCTGGTAATGGTGGTAACGTTCTGAGCAGCACCAGGAGCCTGCCTCGGAAAAACATGGGCGACGACGGGCAGCGCAAATGCGCACGCCCATGCAAATGCAGGTAGCATCTGGAGTCTCATGTCGGAGCGAATGTGAAGTGAAATGGCAAAAGCACAGCGTGCAACGCCAACAATTTTAACTCCATAATCCTACAAGGACAAACCGACGCGAAATTAAACGCCACGGAAAAACAGAATACATGTTGTGGGGGTTGTTGCAAAGCATCTCCTCTCTTTCGAGAACCCCAGCAGTAGACAAGGGTGGACGCTTCGGATACGGGAAGGTGGTATGAGAGCTTATCTGCGGGTGACGTCAGACCGTTTCAATTCACTCACGTTGCCAAGCCTGGAGCATCACAGTGTAGAGCATGATAGTTCCGTCGCTGAATAAAACAGGTTTGTTTGTATTTCCGAGCTCTTTCCGCCTCGTACGATCCGCTAAAACTTGATGGTTGGGAACTGAGCAATGTGCAGCTTCGCCGTGCCATAGGGCACCAGCCTGGCACGGAAAGACCTTCCCCGCACGCTCGTATCAACATCACTCGGATCTGCAGCTGTCCCATTCTTGACCGGCCATGCAATCTCGACGGCCGTGACTTCGATGCAGACGGGCGATGATCCCGAGCTCCAGACCGGATTGGGCAGCTCCCGTATCGCCCTCTTGCTCCCGTCCAACCACGGATCTTTGGAAATGATCTTCATCTCCTCGCTCATGTCGATGGCAACCTTCCACTGCGATGTCGGCAGGTAGTCGTGATCCCGTACATTCGACTTCCAGGCCTCGCTTCCACTCGCATCGGCCACTTCTGCGCAGTCTGAGGCCTGGTCTTTGTAGTTCCGCGGCAGCCTGGTGGTTTCCTCGAAATCGATCTCGTGTGCATACAACAGCGGTCCGAGGGAGATGCTGATCGAGTCACTCTCATGATTTTGAACGCGAATCGCTGAGGATAGTGTGATTGCTATCGTGTAATTGCCGCTTGAAGGTATTCGAAGTCGATGAAAGCCTGCCGCATCATTTGGCTCGAAGGGTCCGGAAAATAAACTCGTGTCTGATTCTGCTTGTCCACATTCGATCGTCGACAAATCAGAAGCCCATGTCGGCACCCGAATGAGGAACTCGAAAGCTTTGGTCGTTGAAACAGAATACAACAAGGCGCAAGGTACGAAAGGATAGTTGCTTTCACACGATATAACAATGCCGTCTGCGTCTAGCCTGGATGGAATCAGGTACGCATGAAAGATTATAGGAGATTCGGCATCTCCAGAGGAACCTGAAACTCGGAGGAAAGCGTTCATCAAGAGTTTTGGATAGGCGGTTGGATGATTCACGGTGCAACAAGGCTGCGCGTGCATTGAAGTTAGCCTACGCGTCTCCATTGAATGCTTCAAGGGACGTACAAACTCAGGTTCCAGTCCAAAAACATTTGCGTAGCGACAAACGTCATAGAACGGCGTCTTCTCGTCCTCCTGGAGAGATAACTCACGAACCCATGGCTGGTTCACCTGTGTGATGTACTGATGACTCCACCAGTCGGAACTTATTCCTGCGGGTATGGCGTTGAAAGCCGCCGACTCCACGCGATCTGCAAAGCCATTGTCGCCAAATAGCCGATGCAGATATGCTAGAGAAAAAACGAGTTCCACCGTGCAGCACAGTTCGGATCCGCGTTGTGGAGAGAGCCCTCCAATGTACTCGTCACTGCTGAGAGAACCTGCCGGCGTGCCGTGAAAGGCGAAGGACCTTGAAACGGCTCGTCTTGATAACTTGGACAGCTCTGAAGACGGGTGCATGCGGTAAAGCTGGGCCGGGTATCGCAGACCTGGCATGAGGTAAGTCTCGACCTAAAATGAATATCTAGGTGGCACAAACCCTGCGCAACATTGACGCCATGTTGAAAGTTCAGTGACTTGTGCTTCACCGAGGGGACATGAGGGAAGTTTTCTTCTGCGAAGAAGACTGTCCAATCTCTCTTCGCAATCCGAGACCCTGTCCACAGCATCTCCATCACGTCCCAGATAGTTTTGCGGTGCCCATATGCTTCAGGTTCGTCATACAGCCATTGAAGGGTGGTCGACAGTTCGTGAGCCCGTGCAACTCCGAACCATTGCAGGTCGAATTGGTCGCCGTCCTTGGGCAGATAGCCCTCAAAGTCGTTTTCAAGCATTTCGTGCACCAGGTTGACGAACTTGAGAATTGCTTCGAGGATTGCTGGACGTTTTGAAGGGTCTGCAAGAGCATGATTCATCATACCTTGGAGCAACAGGCAGCGCGCCCAGATCCCTCGCGTCTGACGTGTTCCCTCTGGACCAATCCAGCCATCGTCGCTTTGGTGGGCGAGGGTGTAGGTGAGAAATTGGACCGCTTGGTTTTTGAGTTCTGCGACGGCCTCTCCGTCGGATTGTTCGTCCAGGCCGTAAGCCAATGGGACAACAAAGTTGTACCAATATGGCGCAGCCTCGTTCAATGCTGTGTATTCCCACGTACCGCCCAGCCATGTGCTTCTCTTGACAAATCGGTAGAAGTGGAGCATGTTTCCACCAAGGCCATGGCCACAGAGTCGGAGCTGATCACGAAACCAGCCATTTGGCCGTACAGAGCCTAGAGAGAACAGCTCGTAGTTCATTGCCACAAGCGATGGACTGTCCATGATGACTCTGATGGTCGGGCGAACAGCGAAAACTGAAGCTGACATTGAATTGAAGTTGTCGGGGTGCTGTCGATCCGATGGCAGGACTCATTACCTTTGTATGCTTATCAAGAAGTGGAAACACGCACCTCGCTCCCGTCGGCTCCGCAATATGCTACCGAGCTCATGCATAGATCATCACTGACGTCCACGTTTGGCAACTACAAGCGATCCACTTCGAATTCGATTCCCGACGCGGACCTGCGCCCATGCATCGTAAATACGACAGGTGACTAACTCTCACTAGTAGAATTTCTTGGATATTTTGACTGTCTAATGTTTTTCCCACATATTCATAGACGGATCAGCGTAGGGCGATGGACGACAGATGCGCCTCAGAAGAAGAAAGCAACGACGCGTCTCCATCCTTTGTGCTTCTCTTCTACGGTCTCAGGGTCCAGTTCTTCTTCGAGTCGCCTGCCTTGATCCAGATCCACTTCACGCAAATTAACGCCGAACACCCAGTCTTTTGTGTATATTTTCCAGAAAAAGAAAAGGGACAGAGTGATGGGTGCGGCGAGGTAACTCTGGAAGAAAGACTCGGCGTTGGGAGGCGACCCGATAGGCTTTGTGGCCACTGTCAGATTCCGTACTGCTATGTATCAGGTTGGAACACTTACGAAAAGGCCAGAGTAAAATGTGGCTGCCAGCGACAGAACAACCAGCGTGAAGCCTACGTAACTTCCGGACACACCAAGAGCTGAGCGCCACGGAATCTGGTCCAAGGTCCTGCCTTGCAACTTCCAAGCCTTTCGGAAACGGATGTGGGCAAGCATGATGCTGGCGTACACAAACTGTCCGGAGAGGCCGGTGATGGCAAGTAACCAAGTGAAGACGGTTTGAGAATCCACCGCAATTGTGATGAAGGACAAGAAGCCAACTGACACTTGTAGAACGACGCACCATATTGGTCGTCCTTTGCTGTCGACTTTGGCGAAGAAAGCCGGCGCTCGCCCGCTGGATCCGAGGGCCTGTAAGACGCGAGTAGAACCGTACGTGCAACTGTTCGCAACGGACAAAACAGCCATTGTTATAACTGTAAGACTTCAGCGAGTGAGTTTGGCGCTAGATTAAGAATCAAGTGCTTACCAGCGTTGATGATGTGGGGAAGAGCTTGAATTCCAGCAAGCTCGACGGCTAGCACGAAGGGGGAAGCTTTCGTGTTCGAACCGCTGGCACCGAGAAGAACGTCGCTATCGGATGGAACCAATAAACCCATTATGAACACATTGAGGATGTAAAAGAGAAATATTCGCCAGAACACCTGTTTGGTGGCCTTGGGGAGGGACTTTCGTGGATTTTCAGCTTCAGCGGCAGCAAGGCCAACCATCTCGGTGCCGCCAAATGAAAATGCTACGGTGAGTGAGATAAGCATGCAAGAATACAATGTTTGCAGACATTCCTTACCAGCTGTGACGAAGACGGAGCAGAACCCCTTGAACCCATTTCTAAACGCGCCAGGGTCGTGCCAGTACCGCGCTCCGATGTAGCCTCTCGAATCGGAAGGTACGCCGCCACAGTTGATGACGATTCCGAGTATGATGAAGCCAAGACAAGCAAGTATCTTGACGATGGCAAGGACAAACTCGACTGGAAAGGATTTTACATGAGCAACAAACATGCATAGAGAACAAGGTTCACTCACCTTCCCCATATCCACGGACACCAAAGAGTTGGACGATGATTAAGGCAGCCATGAACACAGCGCACCACACGCCAGGGTTGATTTCATCTCCGTCCCTCCAAAATTCAATAGTGATGCCAGCAGCCGTGATCTCGAACGGAAGGGTGATCATCCACCCAATCGAGTACTCCCAACCCATTGCGAATCCCCTTGAAATATATGTCAACTTGTCTTTCATTCTGGAGGATTGGAAACCAACACTTACCATGCAGGATCAATGAACCGGACAGCATACTCGTAAAAGGCGCCGTTCACGGGATACAGGATGGCAAGTTCACCCAAAGCTTGAACCGTACACATCATCATCGCACCGATACTGATGAAGCCGATGAGCTACCGCCGGTCAGCAGTGCTTCACACGTTACTGAGACGCAACAAACCAATGACCCCGGCCCACCAGTTCGCAAAGCTCCTCCAGTTCCTACAAAAAGACCAGCGCCAATAGATCCTCCTAGCTCAAGTGTCAGTCTACGCATTACCCCGACACGAAGAAACTCACCAATCGCAATCATCTGCATGTGTCGGCCTTGGAGCTTTCGCGATAACTGCCTGGCCTTGACCTCAGTCTTTGAAATATCGGCTTCAGCATTTTCTGGACGCTGCCGGATTTCTTTCTCCGTTCCCGCTGGTGATTTTGCCTCAGAGTCTGACATGATGGACGGGAGGAGCTAGGGATGGTGGAATCTAAACAGCAGGCTTGGACGATAAATAATGCCCTCAACGTGCTTCAGGGCTCTGAGATACGAAGACCGCGGCGCAACCGCTCGCAAGATAACGGTACAAGCATGGACAGGGATTTATGTCCGCATTACTGGTTCTGCCAAGAAGTGGGGTGTTCACCGGATAAGACTTGGGTGTGGCACTCCGCATCGAACCGAGTCGTATCTTTCGTATGATCGGCATCGGGATTCCTTCCAGGATATGAAACCGTGGAAAGGTGCAATAGTCCTGCAGAAATCACCTTGCACGAGAACTGCCTTAGCCAAGGAAAAATCCGTGGCGTGCAATACGATTAATTCGTAGAAAGCTTAGCACTAGAGACCATTCTTTGAAGAGACATCTCTTTCTAGTGGTGGAGCAATCCGAGTCCGGGGACCGCCTCCTACAGCAAAAAAGCCATTCCATGGCCCGAGGCAGACTCATGTGGACCTCTCCTCATTTTCAACTGGAACATACACACACGTTCGGCACAAACACCCCCCCTCCCCCACCTACCGCCTCTCCAACACAATCCTTACCACCCCACCATCCACCTCCACCCTCGAATACCGCACCTTGTACCCCGCCGCCCACGCATCCAGCTCCCCATTCCCGCCCCCGCCCAGCCTCGCCATCTCGTCCGCATCCTCCCTCAGCCCCGCCACGCCATCCACCAGCAACCTCACCACGCCCATCTGCCGAAACGCCCTCGCCGACGCCGACCCCGCCGCGTACAATGCCATGCAGCCCGTGACCAGGCCCGCGGCCAGCAAGCACAGTAGCCCTAGCAGCAGGATGCTCGGGACGTAGGTGATGCGGTAGTGCTCCTCGGTCGTGAGGCCGTTGACGGTGACGAAAAACTCGGGCGGGTTGAGCGAGGCGTTTGTGTTGGAGGCGGCGACCTCGTAGGCAATGCGCAGGGCCTCTCCGGACGCGTAGAGGTAGTTTTGGGCGAACTGGGCGAAGTCGTCGGACTGGCCGATGCCGTACGCCGTCTCCGCGCTGGAGAGGGCGGGGCCGATGCCGGGGATGTTTGAGCTGGGGGCGTGGAAGTTGAGGCTGCGGTACTGCCACTGGGCGAGCATGGAGGCGACGTTGGTCTTGATCTGGTTGGTGGGGAAGGAGGTGGCGGAGATGGTCCAGGGGTTGTTGTCGGTGGAGTTGGAGCGGCGCGTGTAGTTGAGGGAGCCGGTTTCGCGGTGGAGGGAGCAGCGCAGGCCGCTGACGGACATGGTGGATTGGGTGCCGGTGAAGGCCTGAGGGGTCATGTTGAAGGCGCGGTAGCCGACGTTGCCGTAGATTGAGGGGAGCGTGTCGTTGGTCATGTTGAAGCGGTTTAGGTGGCCCAGGTACGCCTCTTTCGAGCCCATGGCGAAGGCTACGTAGCTGTAGTCGTCGCCGTCGCCTGTTTGTATGTCTTCGGGGACGCCTGGATACCAGGCTTGAAATATTGTGTCGTTGGACGTGGCAGTCGTGTTGAACATGAGTGTAATATCGGTGTTGTATTTGTCCAAGGGCTGCATTACACTGATCGTGTTAGGCAGGTCAGGAGCGCAGTCGACCGAGAGTCTGTATGCGGGGACATTGTTGAGAGAAATGACGGTTTGCGGGAGCGCATCCAGTGATTGCGTGGTTGCGTTGACTCCAATGTATGTGCCGTCGGTCAACTTTGAAGTAGCATTTTGGAACGTGAGCTCGGTGAGAAGGGCGGTCATCTGCTTTGCAACGTCGGCTTGCTGCGAGTTTGAGAAGTCGTAAATGTCCAGTGAAATGGTGCCGAGCGGGTAAAAGTACCCTTGCGGTCCAGTAAATGCACGTTCGATGGCAGCGTCCCTCTGCAGTCGTATAGTGTTCGAGTCCGAAGCCACTTCCACTGGGTATGCCTCGTACGCGATGATGTTGGTCAGCGCTGTTCTTGCAACAGCTGAGAGCAGCGTCAGCAGGCCTAGCAGGAAGAGCCGCCATGTTTTACCCTGTAGTAGATCTCGAAGGTTGATAAGATCGTAACTCCCTCCGCATGTTGTGCTCGCCGCGACAAGAGACCGTAGTGGAATAGCCTTCTTCTGCTGCTCGTTGACAGCCGAGACGCGGGCGCTGCCGAACCAGACGAGGTTGACGATGGTCATGAAGATGGGGGCCAAGAGCGCTCCGACAACGATGTCGATGGCCTTTGCCTCCGCCTGGGTAAAGCGACCGCCTATCTTCTCGCCAGCGAACGTGTCGAATGTGTGCTTGTTGACCTGAATTCGCGTGAGCCATGCGATGAGCGCGACCAGCGGGACGGCTGCAGACAGGAAGACCGCCCCAGTGGACCACAACTGCGCCGATGTCTTCCGGGCGCCCGTTGGCTGGGATTTCGAAGTCCTGGATGCAAAATACGCTTTGTCATCTTCCTTCTCTTGTGATGCTGCCGGAGAGCCACCCTGTAGTAAATGAGACGATTGAGAGGCTAAGCCCTTGATCGGGTGCGTTTCGTATCCTGCCCCGTCGTAGTTGGTAGCCATGTTGATGTTGAAGTGACTATGGTGAGACTCTGCGGCTGCTGGGGGTAGGTGTATTTATGGCAGTCCGCGTGGCCCATGGCGGTGTTTTGTCTAAGCCACGTTTGGGGGGTTGGCTTACAGGTAAGCTGGAATCCCAGTCCAGGTCCCGTGGTACCCATCCAGTGCTGTGCACCCGTTGACAAGCAATTGGTTATTTTGGTGACCTGTGCTAATTATAACCGGCCCGGGGTCCATGTACCTGCACCTAGGATCGCATGGCTTTCAATTTCGATTTCTACTGGCCAACTGCAAGCTAAGTTTGGGGTCTAAAAAACACAAAGAGTTAGGTGTGGGGGCTGGAACTATGCCAGATTGGGCGAACAAACGCTTTAATAAAGGCTTACCGCCTCACCGCATCGAAGACGAGTCAGGACCGAGACTCTATACATTTACAAGCATTGGGGTTCAATTCAATGTACCACGGATGGAGTTGAAGTAGTGGTTCGGATAGGCTCTCCGTATACAATCAATGCATCTCTAACCGGATAGATGCTTTAACTCCATATACGGACCATACCCCAAGATTGATTCTAGTCCTGGCAGGAAGGCACCGCAAAAACGACCGTTATATCGATAACTGAAAAGCAAATATGGTTGCATTTCCAGTGGTAGTATTTCCCTTGTCTATTTACAGTAGGTAAGACAATGTTCAGAAGAGTTGCCTCCGGCTTGCTATAATGATACATTAAAGTAATCTTTATAGAACACACTAAAGTATACCATTCTAGATTAGCTGTTCACTGCGTTCCATGAACTGAATTCTGCTTGCTTTTACTCATTCCGTCATCTTTGTATTCTGTCAGTCCGTCTCCTCAGAGTTTGCATCAACAAGCTCCCTCGCGCAAGAGTTCCTACGGAATCGCTAACCGGGTTCAAAAATCTATTAGCCTTCATCGTCGACGATTTTCTCCGTGGAGCTTGTACACCATTCATATAGACAGCCAACCGGGACAGTCGAGGGCTTTAAACTCCTGCTCGTGTCTCAATTCAGCATCATGTTCAACGCTTCCAACTCTTCATTACTTCACTTTAACATCAGCTGCTTCACTCGAATCCAATGCCACCACCCGCCGAAATCGTACACTTTTAGCCTCATCGGCTTCCTTCTCCTCCTCGTCGGTGGTGTCGCCGCTCAGCAGCAGTGCCGCGTTATCCGGTAAGTCTTTCCCTTCCTCCAGTTCATTCTTCCTCCCCACATCTGCGAATACTGACATCACTTTTTCAAGTCGCAACAACAGCGGCCGCATGGCCTTCTTCTCTTTCCTCTGCAATATATAACACATCTTGGATCGGTGGTATCTTCAGTTTCAGACGATAGAGCGCTTGCGCATTCGAATAAATCAGAAATTCGCAGATATCTTTTCCGAGATTGGCTGCGTTCCTACTAGCGACTGCATGCCTCGCATACTACAGTTCCGGGGTGAAGCATCCTCGGCACTTTCTTCGCTACCGAGATTTCTTTCGGATTCATCACATTCGCTTCGATGGCTGGACAAGATCGCGATGGCCGGGCCTTGCTTGACAAACTTCCGCTAAGGAAAAAAAATTGTCGTCTGATACAGCGACGAGGAAACGTTGCGTTCCCACTGTTGCATGACTTGGCCCGTAGCAGTAAGGTCTCTACGCAGGAGTTTCGAGGGGATTCCCCGGTTTGTCTTCATCACTGAATCGGATGGATCCTTGAGAAGCTTATGATGCATTAAGGTCCAGTTGGTATGACAGGTTACGTACATGAACGCACCATTCCAATCCTCGGAATGCCTGCCGACTCGAATGCAACCCCATATGCCAAAGCAGGGATTTTGACGCCATCATCTTTCCGCATATTTATCTTGGTGAAAAATCTGATCAAATATCTTCTCCAAACTATTCATCTCTGCTTCAGCATGGCGAATGTCATGCCCGACGATGAAAAAGCATCCGATGTTGCGACAATCGCCAATCTCGACTCGCTCTGCAAGGGGGAGACCGATGATGAGCTCGACGCACCGAGAAACAGAAAGATCCTGTGGAAGACGGATCTCGTCATCATGCCGCTCGTCACTTTCGGCATGACGCTGGCATTTCTTGACGAAGTCTATCCATCCTCAGCAGCGTTCACTGATTCTTGATACTGACAAAAATGCCCAGAACGCTCTACCCTACGCTGCGGTCTACGGACTTAAGGACGATACCCACCTTCAGAAGCAGCTTTATAGCTGGCTCGGAAGCACCTTCTACTTTGGATACCTCTTCATGGAGGTTCCGAACCTCTGGATCATCTCGAAGTTCCCAGTCGGAAAATACATGGCAGCGTGTTTCTGCGCCATGGGCGTATGCGTTTCCCTGCTGGCTGCTTGCCACAGCTTCGCAGGTCTTGCCACCGTTCGTTTTCTCCAGGGCGCATTCGAGGCAGCCATGCTTCCCTGCCTCCTTTTCATCAACTCCGCGTGGTACCGTCGCGAGGAGCAGCCTTTGCGAACAGCCTTCTGGGCCAACACATTTGCCGGAACGTTTGCTGGCATTCTGAGCTATGCTATCGGGAACATCGGCGGACCGCTTGCAACATGGAGAGTATGTTCCAGCCCTTCCAACATCCGACTCGATGCTCACATCGCCACAGTATATTTTCATCATCTATGGCTCAGCAACGTTCGGCATGGGTTTGCTTATCCTTATAGCACTACCGGACTTACCCGCCAACGCGTGGTTCCTGACCAAAGAGGAGAGACCCATCGCAATGCGCAGAGTCGCGGTAAACCAGACAGGAGATGCGTCCGACAAGGTGATTGAAGCTTGCATCACTCACTTCGTTGCGCTTTGCTAACGCGCAAAAAGGGAATCAAATGGAAACAAATCCTTGAAGCACTCAAAGACCCAAAGTATTGGTGCATCGCAACCTTCTTTGTCACGCAGGCCATCACGAACGCCGGAATAACGCAATTCAACCCGCTGATCATCTCAGGCTACGGGTTTTCCAAAGCAAAAACGGTCTTGATGGCCACTCCCCAGGCAGCCATTGCCATGGTAGCACAGGCAACCCTGACGACCATCACCTTCTGGGTGCCCAACCTCAGATGTATTTTCTGGGTCTTGTCCAGCTGCGTCGCAATGGCAGGCGCAGCTATGGTCAAGACTTTGGATCCTACCATCTACCGCGATGCCTCTCTTGCTGGAGTCTATCTCCTAGGGTTTTGGAACGTCCCTTGGGTCATGGTGCTGAGCCTTCAATCGTCCAACGTGGCAGGCCTGACGAAAAAGATCTTTGTTTCCGTCTCTGCGGCAGTATTCTACGGTATTGACCCCCTGCCAAGTGAGCTCGTTATCCTTTGCTAACAGGACACAGCCGTCGGAAATATAATCGGGCCTCACTTCTTCTTGGATGGCCAGGCGCCTCACTACAGTCTCGGTATCGGTGCCATGTTGTGCTGCTTTGCAGTCATGGTAGCCACTGGCTGTCTGTACTACGTGTTGTGTGTCTTGGAAAACAAGCGACGGGATTGTGAATATGGAAGGACTGATCCTTGCACTGATCAGAGTTCGGAAAGGTCAGAGGCTATGTGCGATGGCCTAACCGACGTGGACAATAGCCAATTTCGTTATGCGTATTAGCCGGTTGAGCGTTGCTACGAACCAAGCAGGTACATCATTCTACCACCTGTCAGGCCTTGTTGGCCAGTGGTTTTATGTTTAGGGTTTCAACAGCTGTCGTTAACGAAGTGCTCATTTCGAGGGACGCTAGAGAACGAGACTCATAAATACGTTATTTTCCACTTTATATGCATAACTGCCCCTGACCTGAAACGCAATCGCTTCGTCTGGGCCAGTTGCTGAGTGCGGCAAAAGTGTTACTGCGTTTCTTATGGAAGGCATGGTAGGCTTCTTTCTTCCTTATACGGTACCACTCTTTCCAGTACCTGCTTTGAACATCGCCAAGCATAAGCCCCCAGCCTAGGAGATGTGCGAGGCTCTGAAATCTCTTCTGAGTCCACTAAGCCACGTGTGGACGAGAACAGTAGGCTGATGTGGAGCATGGGTTTTATTTTAGGCAACGTGGGGGCCAAATATCTCTGTAGGTCACTATCCACCTATATGCACTAGTAGGATGTTATACTGCAGAACCGTGAGACGGAATATAGTCTCTTAATGATGCGACTTCGTACTATTTTGGATCACAAGAGCTTTATTGCATGAGTCCGTGAAGTGCTCAGCTGAGGTGCCAGCGCGTCGTATGTAGGGGTCTACATACAGGTCTGAGCGCTGTAGGCAACAACTACAAGGTATGTAAAAGGAGCGACCCTAGCCGCCACAATCAACTCATGCTCTTCTTCTTCGGACAGAATTGAGTGCAATTCCATCGCATTGTCGTAAGGTTTTCCCATCGTGTAGCGAATCAGCCATCTCTTACATATTGTCGCAGCAGATTGACTCACCCGGCGAAATGGTCCCACACGCGTGCAGCATTTGCCCAAGTTTACTTCAACATAGCCGCAGCCGCTACTCTCCCTGGGCATTACTGTGTTCATCATACAGCGGGATCGAATCCACGGTACAACGCAGCGCACTTGAAGAATCGGCCAGTAAGCGATGCGACTTCTGCCGATTGCTATTCTTTTCGGTTCTGGATGCCGAGCGCGAGCAGTCCTCTTTCAAACAAGCCTATAACAACAACACAGACGAAATACCGCATATTGAGGTCCGCTTCCTGTTTCGATTCAAACATACCATCGAGAACAAAACAAAATCAATCCAGCCGGTCCTGCTTGTCTCCCTTCTTGGTACTGTTTTCTCTAAGCCGCTCGAATTTGACATTGGAACCACGGAAGGTATGTAGTGACGGGAACACAATAGAGACCTGTTCGCTAATGCCATTGAAACAGGTGACCCTTTGGAGACCCCGCAGATCATCAGCTACCCACATGTGCTATCTCTGGGTGACAAGCAACTGCGATTCTCCCTTCCGGTACGCAAGCTCATCTCTGACATGGGTACGCGATCTATCTTGTCCGTGGACAAATGGTTTCCAACGAGCTGCGATGAGAAGCACCGGATGAAAAAACGTCGCTCTCAGGGCTCGTGTTTTGCACCAAATCCCGTGATGCCCACTCGTCTTGTTGAAGTCTCAGAAGCTCCAACTAAGATCCGTCTGGTCGAGACCGGTGACATGCCGTGGGCTCCATACGTAGCATTGAGCTACTGCTGGGGACCGGCACATCCTATCACAACAACTATTAAGTCACTCGACCAACACATGCTCGATATCCCAGTAGGCAGGCTGCCTCGGACCCTGTTGGATGCCGTGGAAACGACAATGTGGCTTGGCCCACGTTATCTGTGGGTTGACGCTCTCTGCATCGTCCAAGACTGCGAGCTTGACAAAGAGCGCGAGATGGCCCGCATGAAGCACGTCTTCCAAAACTCGTACGTCACAATCGTGGCCGCTGGGTCGCGTAGCTGCAACGATGGATTCCTAAAAGCAGGCGCCTTGTGGAATCCTATAACGACAATGTCTGTGCTTTGCGAAGATGGGAGCAAAGGCAGCATGTTACTGGTCGAGAGAAAAAAGCGTGATGCCCGAGACCATGGCCATGAAACTAGGGAGCCCCTGCATAGTCGTGGATGGACGCTCCAAGAGGTAGTTCTATCGCCACGCCTGCTTGTTTACGGACAGGATTGTATTGTGTGGAAATGCTTCTGCGACGAACGCGGCACCATCGTCGATACCAGCACAGGACTACGGAGTAATTCTGACTGGAATGCCTACTGCGCTTCGGCCGGCCTGACCACTATCCGACTGTCTCCCACCGGCCGCGTTGTGCAGCCACGGCTTAGCCTTTCAATCCAATACTGGGACATATTCACGGATTCTGCCTACGTTGAGAGGCTTCCAAAACTCTATAGGCTTTGGAATCTAATAGTTCAGGACTACTCCAACAGAAGACTGACAAATCCGAAAGACAAACTGCCCGCCCTCTCTGGAGTTGTCGCCTACTTTGAAAAGGGTTTGAACGACGAGTACGTTGCTGGCATGTGGAAGCAGAACCTGCTGCATCAACTTTCCTGGACCACCGTCAACCCTGCCAGCACCGTACGCCCGTCGGTCTGGCGAGCTCCGTCCTGGTCCTGGATGTCAGTCGACGGCGCAATCTCTTTTGAGAGTAGCCGCCACATGTGGTTCGTTCCTCTCATTCAGGATCTCACGTACGAAGTCACCCCCGTCATGCAGTCTGCACCTTTTTCTCACCTCAGCAATGGCTTTCTCAAACTGCGCGGCTCCCTTGTAAGGCTTTCTCCGAGTATCAAAAGCTGCTCCATCATTCTGGACTCACAGCAACACGGAACGACCCAGAGCTCGCTCCTGCAGCAGTCAAGAAAGCCAGACGAACAGCTTTGGCTGCTTCTATTCGCCAAATGCTATAACCTTGCATCACAAGATCCCAAAGAGGTCGAAACGGTTGAAACGGCGTGGGGCCTTGTCCTCTTGAAGAAACACACGGAAATTTACTTTAAACGTGTAGGCCGTTTTTCCGGGAAAAGTCGGGTCCTGCCTCTCTTTCAGACCAATATGGTTATCACTATAAAATGAGATTTGTTTCCATCTTAAACCTACATTTACCAAGCTCTAAAACTAGAGTTCGGCAGGACTTATTGAAAGGGATTTACCGAGAGGATAAGCGCAAGAGATCACGGACTCGTTCAATAAGATATACCTAAACCAAAGATGGGAAAATCCCACCGTCTATCCTGGAAGCAGACTGATGAATCTGTTCAAGAGCACCCAAAGTGACGGCCCACTACGCCAACGTCTCTTCCAAATCCGATGTTGATGCATCCATTGCCTCAATCCTGGCAGAACACTCCAGCATAACGAACTTGATCTCCTGTGCAGGCTTTTGTGAGAACTGTGACACCGTCGACCTGCCACCAAATCGCATAAAAAGAATGCTGGGCGTCAATGTCGAAGGCACATACTACGACGCCACCGGTGTCTCGAAGCACATGATGCAGCGCAAAATTGTCGGAAACATGGTGTTCATCGGCAACATCTCCGGGAGCATCGTCAACGTCCCGCAGCCTCAGGCACTGTACAACGCCAGCAAAGCGGCGGTCAGGAACCTTGCCGCAAGCCTGACGGTCGAGTGGGCTGAGCATGGCATTCGTGTCAACTGTCTCAGTCCGGGTTACATGCTCACCGAGATTGCCATGTAGGCCTACCCACACTTGTTCTCGTCGGTTGCTTACGTTCGAGACAGGAACGCACCGATTCTCAAAGAGAAGCCTGGATTGAAGGCCGAGTGGGAGTAAAAGACCCGCTGAGGAAGATGGGGGTGCCGGAGGACTTGATGGGAACTGTGGTCTTCCTGGCATCAGACGCCTTAAGATACATTACGGCGAGGACTTGATGGGAACTGTGGTCTTCCTGGCGTCAGACGCCTTAAGATACATTACGGCGAGGAGATCAAGGTTGATGGAGGTTACACTGTATGTTGAGAGTAGTCTATGTAGAGCAGCACCCTGGAACGGAGAGCGAGAGAAATTGGATCTCTGACCTTGACATGCATGGATAGTTTGATTTGCCCGCGGCTCGAGAGCGTTGTTGTAGTTGTGGAGCCCCGTGTCGAGGGCAACACAGTGGTCAGAAAGAACTCAGAAATGGTATGTTGATAGGCAGCTCTGAAGGAGCATCGTATGTCAGGTGGGGAAACGGTACAAAGCCACCACACGTTTTTTTCTTTACACTTGAACCACGCTGGTAGACGCCATCATGAGCGTACAATCGCTTAGCCGAAGGGCTGTCCTTCGCAGCTGCTGGCAATCACGATGACTTACGCCTCGCGTCGCTTCTCGGTCCATCTGCCAGAAGACATACACTATAAACATTGGTGGAAAATTGCCAGCTATTGGCTTCGGGACTTTTCAGGACAAAGACCAGCAGGAAGCCGCCGTCTACAATGCTCTGTGTTTGTTGGAAGACCTTAATCGTATTTCTCCAACTCTTCACTCGTCAGTATTTATTAGCAGTCCTAGTTCGCGTACGGAGTATCACAGTGTTGGATAAAAGCCACTTCTACCCTCTGGCTGCTGACGCCGTGCAGTAGGAAGGGGGGTACATGGGCCTCCCAGTCCAGTTGAAGTAATTGGGCGAATTCACGTTCGTTCTTTTTCTCCATCCAACACACAGCTAACCGTAGCATGAAAACAAGGATTCTGGACCATCGTGGGTCGCAAAATAAACGGCAAATAGCTTGAGTTCACAGTAGCAGGTTCGCAAGACAGGTAATAACTTAAGAATTGGAGCAAAAGAAACCATGTAAATCTTACTTACATAAGCTCGCTTCCCCGAGTGTCTCCACATCGCGCCCCCGCACGCTGCGTCAACGCCGTGCCGACAACCGCACTACTTAGTCCCACGATCATCATGGCTGAGGGCGAGCCTCGGGCAGCACGCCGGGTGCGCACACGTAAGCCTCGCGGCCGAGGGCTGAGAACTCGTACTGGCTGGTGAGTTTGCACCGCGCCAATGTCACGATCAACGTACTGACACATAGAGGCAGCGTCACATGCCGGAAACGTCATCTCAAATGCGACGAGGGCACTCCTTCGTGTGATCTATGCATGAAGAGTGGCCATAGCTGCGTTTACGATCGGCCTACCAGCCAGGCTACTGGTACCGAACAGTATGCTACGCCACGCTCACCCGGCGAAACCTGCGTTGCACCAATTTCATCACCAGCAGCTCCAGTTCCCCAGTCGCACGTGACTGAGCCAGATACCACTCTTACCAACGCTGCTGTCGATGATTCTCCAGCAAGCACCGTCAGTTCTTCTCGTCCCGCAATAGGCACGGCTGCAGCGGGATGGTTTGGCATGCTGCTGGACGATACGGCCCTAGAGTTCGACACCGAGGCCGGAACCGCTCTCTGTCCGGTCGATACCAATGGCTTTGACCAAGATGAAAGCTACACTCCACAGAGTATGCTAACGCAGTCCCCAGCCCAGGCAAGCTCCGTCACCGAACACAGTCTATGGCAATGCTCGGAAAGGATCCCGTTGTCGTCTAATGAATATTTGCTGTTCGAGAATTTTGTCAGACGTATTAGCCGTTGGCTTGACTTGTTCGATCCAGAAGACAACTTCTCCACGCTCGTTCCTCGTTTGGCCGTACGTCAAGCCGGACATGCCTCAACCTTTCCGCTAATGCTCATGCCAGATGTACAACATCGGCCTCATGAACGCAGTCCTTGCTTTGTCCGTCCGCCACATCTCGTTGAACCCCCACGTTGCCCCCGGCACCTTCCATGAACGAGCCGATGCTCTCAAGTACTATTACGAGACGCTGCACTACCTGCACAAGGCCATGCAATTCGACAGCTTCAAGACAAGCTCGGAGCTCCTCGCCACCTCTCTCATCGTCTCCACGTACGAAATGCTCGATGGCTCCAGCCAGGACTGGGAGCGGCACTTGAAGGGCGTCTTCTGGATCCAGCGCTCTCGGATCATACACGGAGACTCTGGCGGGCTGAAACAGGCCATCTGGTGGGCCTGGCTCTGCCAAGATGTATGGGCTGCCTTTCGAGAGAGGCGGAAAGTCTTCACGTTCTGGAAGCATCCCAGATCTTTCGACCAGTTGGATGAGCGTGAGCTTGCTTGTCGGGCAATATATACTTTCTCCAAAGCGGTCAACTATTGTTCCAACGAGGATATTGAAGAGGGGAAAGCCGATGTTCCAGGCAGGGTTGAGAGAGCAGAGTCGTTGATCGCAATGCTGGATGAGTGGCAGAGCCTTCTCACCGACAAGTTCTCACCTCTTCCAGTGGATACCAGCAAACCACATGTCTTCACGCCTATCTGGATTCATCCGCCATCTTTCGGTGTGTTTCAACATCAAACGCACAAAAGCTCCGCTGATCTTGTACAGCCGTGGCCGTCCAGCTCCATAACGCAGCCCGCATTCTAGTCTACCTCCACCGACCATGCCTCGGAAGGCTGAGTGAACACCTCCAGCAGCAAAAAGAAATCAGCAGATGCGTCGACACCATCTGTGGCATTGCAACCTCGCTCATCGATGATGCAGCGTCCCTGATGTCCTCCCAATGCTTGTACATTGGTCTGCAACCTGTTCCCTTCTGCTTTCCACTTGTTCTGATCAAAACCATCAGCTGGGCTATATACCCAGGATGCCAAGAAACGCGAAACCATCCTCGACCTCATAGGCGCATGCCGGCACCGCACAGGCTGGCCAATCAAACCACTAGGCGACGAACTGCAGGCCCTCTGGAACGGCCCTTGACCTACTGTGAACTTATGCTTTCCCAGCCGAGCCATAGATCTCTATCCACTCAGCTGTCCAAGCAACCACCTTCTCCGCGCCTTCTTCCATCAGAGCCGTATGCGGTATCCTACCCGCGTGCGCTGCCAGATGGTCAAAGTAGTCATCCCGGACCAACCTTTTCACATTATTCCTGGAGACCCCCGCAGCAACGCACCGCCTCACTAACTCCGGCTCGAAACCATGCGTACCATGCAGCGCAACCCTCACCCTCGCATCCACACGGGAAACGAGCCGCTCCAGCCTTCCTTGCCACGCCTCTAGCATTGCAGTACGCGACCAGCTCCCGCGCGCCCGCGCCAGGTTCTCCGCTTCGTCGTGGTGCGACATGTCCACCACGATGCTGTCAAAGGGCTAGGCGTGCGCGGCCGTCCGGACCAGTTCCGCGTCCTGGGCGTGGTCGACGTGAAGGGCGACGGGCGGGGAGGTGCCCGATGGCGGCGGTGCGGACGAGCAGGCCGGCGGAGTACCTAGGCGATGGACCAGGGGAAGAGCTGGATGAGGCCGAGGATGTGCTCGACGGTGTAGGCGATGGCGGCGAGGACGCCGTAGTTGGCATTTTCGGTGGCTCGGAGGATTTGGAGGGTGCGGTCGTGGGCTTTCCAGTCTGGGGGAGCGGCGGCGTGGTGATTGGTTGTTGGGGAGGGGCTGGACTGGACTGGAGTTTTGTTGCAGTGTTTGGGGTTTAGAAATAGATGCCGAGCAGTGAGCCCTCGACACGAAGCTTCCTAGCAAAGCCAGTTTCTGCAACTTTACGTCACCTAGTGATGCCGGCGGAAGTACACAGTCACAAGCAGTTTAAGAGCGGGGTAGAGGGGTTGTGGGCCTCGAGTCGATGGACAACCACTGAGCCGATGATGCACCCTCGAGACGGGGGCACCAACTCGATCCACAACCACTTCCATGTCTTGTCCGACCGCGGCATCCGCGGATTCTTAGGTATTCTACAAGACACATTTCGAGGTGCAGTGCATCAGCTGGATTTTACTACTCTTTTCTCTCTAGTCATCCAAGGCCATCATCCAACCATGCCGCCCGCAGCAGCTAAACCAAGCAAAAGCGCATCTCCAGCATCCATCAAGCCAGAGACCAAAGTATCCCCATCCGGAAAAGTGATCGCAAGTAACCACTCCACCGCCCCACCACCAACCACGCCCCCACCACTCACAAGCCATCTCCCACCAGTCACTGGCGCCAACCGCGGCATCGGCCTCGGCATCGCAGAATGCTGTCTAGACAACGACGCCGCCCGCGTCTACTCCATCGACACGCGGTTGGTGAGACTGTAGCCATCGCTAAAGAAGTCAAACCGAGAATTATCTCAGTTTCTTTTGTTGTCACTGCGACGGCCTGAGCAGCTAGCCATATTTATGTCTACTAAGCTTATATCACAAAACGACACCCGTCCAACTATTCCCAAACCTCCCCCCCCCCCAAAAAAAAAAAAAAAAAAAAAAACAGCCAACCAAGCCCTCCCACCCCACCTCCCCATCACCCTACCTCCCCCCCCCTCACCACCCCCACAACCACCCCCTCCCTCCACGCCCAAACCCCCGCATACGCCGCCCCCGGCCCAACCACCACCTGCGCCACCGCCGTCACAACCGCAGCCCCGAGCGCCATCCCCGAAGAAACGTAGCCGACCCTCCGCAGCTCCAGAATACTGTGCAGGCACCAGACAAAAACGGCAGCGAAGCAGAGCAGCACGTCCATCTTGAAGAAGGCGAAGACCGGGTCCGCGGTTGTTGCCTGGGGGAAGAAGAAGAAGAAGACGTCGCCGAGGCGCGAGCACGGGGAAGCCAGCACGTACGCGACGGCGGCGAGGTGGGCGGAGGCGGGGGCGAAGAAGGCGAAGGCGTAGGCGGATTGGAGGGGGGGGACGTCCCGCAGGGCGAAGAGGGCGAGGTCTGGGGATTGGGATTGGGTGGTGGGGGGGTTGAGGCGGTGGAGGAGGGAGGAGAGGGCGGCGGTGAGGGCGGCGACGTGGAGGAGGGGGAAGGGCTGCCAGAGGGCGATGGCGGTTTGGTGGGTGGTGGGGGAGGAGGGGTGGGGGAGGAGCATGAGGGCGGTTGGGAGGAGGTGCCCGAGGCAGAGGGCGGGGAGGAGGGAGTGGGCGACGGGCGAGGGGATGGGGCGGCCGGTTGGGCGGGTGTAGATGGGGTTGGAGGAGGTGGGGAGGCTGAGGAGGTAGTAGAGGGGGGCGGTTCTGCCGATGCCGATGAGTTGGGAGGTGGCGCCGAAGAGGACGGGCCTGGGGGCGGGGCTGTGTTAGCGGGTGGGTGTGCGGGTGGGTGGGGTGGACATGTTACCAGGAGACTAGCGACCGGTGATTCCCGTTGCGGTAGGCCTCGACGGTCCAGATGAGGACGACGGGAAGCAGCATGATGGAGAAGTATATGCACTGCACCCTCTGGTTTGGATCGCTGCCAGCAACTCCGCCACTAAAGGCCGACACAAGCGTGGAAAGGGTGAGGTCAACTGTTGAAATTCCAGTGTACGTCTGCTTGAGGGGACCGCCAAGGAACGTGGCAGGGAGGCTGTCGGGCGGTATCTGGAGGAGCTTTTGCGCAGTGCCGAAGAGCAGCACAAAGACGGCGGCGAAGAGCAGCTTGGGAAGCAGCAATGTGCCAAGAGGCTTGCTGGGGAGCTCATCCGTAAACGGTATGAACCGGAAGCGTTTCGGGACATGGAACATGTCGAGCTTGTGAGCTCCGTTTGAGATGTTGGTCGTCCACGCATTGAGTTTGCTGTCAATCGGCAGTGTCGGGATGTAGTATCTGGCAAGGAACTCCAGCAGTGGCGTCTCCATTGCCTCGACGCTCTGCTGCTTGTGCGACGCCCTCACGAGCTCCCATGCACGCGGCGATCGCAGCTTCTGCGTCTCGGCGAAGACGGAGTTGACGTCGGCGTCAGACAGGCCTTCCGGACGACTCTTCATCATGCGCATCAGGTGGTTGACCAGGACCGCTGCTGTTTCAATGGCACTGTTGCCTCCCTGGCCGCTGATGGGCTCAAACTGCGCGAGTTGGTCAGCACGCGCAGAGGAAAATGGGTTGTGGGAATCACCTTGTGCGCCGCGTCGCCGATTGTCATGACGCGTCTGAAATGCCACTTCTCGAAGACGTATTCAGGAAGCGCAGTCAGGACCGACGAGACGCGCGCCGCGTAGAGATCACCGAATGTGGCCTCCTCCGAGACCTTGTCGTCCCAATGGCTCTTCGCGAGCTCCTCCTCTTGCTTCTTGCTGAAACGAGGGATTTCCGGGCCGTAGTGCGTCTTGCCGAGATTGACGAAGAGGAACCAGTAGACGCGGTTCGAAGGCCCTGTTATCACCAGGTAGGAGAATCCTTTGCGGAAGCTGCTCTGGGTGCTGCTTGGCTTGAAAGACTTGAAGATGGAAATTCCAAAGATGCATTTGTAGTCACAGGGCATTGCTGGAAGACGTGTGAGCGTGAACAAACCTTCTTGGGACCAGACTAACCTGTATGTTCAGATGCAGGGATATATCCCGGCTCGAGCGTGTCTGCAAGGCGCCACATTCTGTCCCTTACTGTGCTGTGCACTCCGTCGGCGCCGACCAGGATATCTCCAGTAAACAAGTCGCCGTCTGCTGTTTCCACCCTGACGCCAGACCCTTGAAGAGTGACGTTGGCAACTCGCTTTCCCGTGAGGACTTTGTCCTTGCTCTTCAAGTGATTGTAGAGAGTCTGGAGGACCATTTGACGATCGACAAATATAACATCATAGCCAAAGCTGCATCAAATTAGCACGCTGGCGCTCACTTGCACATCTGGACAATCTCACCGGTTTCTGATCTGATAGCCAGTCCCGTCATACTCAGAAAGCACCTTTCCATCCGGTCCGCGGATACACGAGTGGTTGTTGGGTTGGTCGATCAAGGCGCGGATGGCGGGATAGCAGCCGAGCTGATCGAGGATGCGCAAGCCATTGGGCAACATGCCAATGCTTGCGCCAACCTGCGGGGCAATGTCCGGATAGGCCTCTAGAACGACGAAATCTATGCCGACTTGCTCGAGCATGTTTGCCAGCGTGAGCCCAGCTATGGACCCGCCGGCGATGACGACTCTGAAGTTCTTGGATGCCATAGTGGGATTGGTTCAGGGGAAAGGGGGCTGGAGGTTAGGGAATGTAGTGCATGAAACTCGAGGTTGAATGATGAAGCTATCGTTGCGGTGGTTCGATGCCTTTATACAAGAGGCATCAGTCCGGGCTTGGACCTGAGACAGGCCTACTTAGTCGTGTAGGTCTTGAGCATTCTCCAAAGTGGGTCCTCGGATTCCACGTATTGCGACGTCCCGCCTGCAAATACAAGGGCGAGATGAAGGCGGGCGAGTCATTGGCCTTGGATAGGGCATTGCCGCGGATCGAAACTTGAACGGACCGTTGTCTGTTGAGTAGTACAGTCCCTAACGGATAAGTAAGAGCGCTCTTCAAGTACCAGTGGAAATACCACAATGCGCAGCTAGTGCAAAACGAAAAGACCTGGCGTGGTTTCACTGACCTCAGTCTCAATAGCAACTAGTAGATGGCCGCTCGAGGGACCACCAATTCAAAAAGGAGGGGATAACTCAATACAATCTTTCCGGCAGATCCCAGGCTTCCAATAGGAACGGACTGGGTAGCTTGTTTTGCCCGGCCGATCACCCGGCTGGCGGCTACCGGCTACCGGCAATCGGCTGACGGGTATCGGCAACCTTACTCTGGCCGCACGCCAAAACCCTCATTGAACCCCCAGGGTAAGTAACACCATGGATATATTGACGTGAAAACCACCCTGCCCGCGCCTAACCAAGCGGAAACGCCTCCCCCACCCCCCAACCAAACCCCCTCTCCAAATCCGGAAAAAGCTCCCTCGCGCTCTCAAACAGCGACCCCGGCGACTCGCACAGCGCATTGAACCCCGCCGGCGCCTCGTTTTCTTGTTGATGCAGTTGGCGCTCCGGCTGATCGCAGGGCCCCGACACGTCTCCCCTCGTCCTCTTCTCGCGCACCTGCTCATGCAGCTTGGCGAGGGAGATGCGGATGAGGTCGCGGAACCAGCCGGCGGGCAACCACGTCTGCTCGAGGATGCCCAGGTCGTCGTTGAGCTGGCGGAGGCGGGCGAGCGAGCTTGTTTTGCGGGGCGGTTCGGCGGCGGGGGCGGAGGAAGAGGATGAGGTGCCCAGCAGGGCGGTGGCGCGGCAGTCGGCTAGGAGGACCTGTGGCGCGCCGGGGGGGTTTAGATTGTTGAGGGCGGGAGAGGGGAGGGTGAGGTCTTACTGCGCATGCGTGGAAGACGCCGGCGACGCTGCGGACGGGGTTTGGGTTAGTGATAGGGGTGCGGGAGGGGACGGAGTTGCGTACAGCCATATGGGGCACAGCGGGAAGAGGGCGTGCGCGCGGAGGTAGCTCATGACGTCGCACACGTCGTAGGCGGCGGCGTGCAGCTTCTCGCGGCTGGTTAGCTTGATGGCGGGGTCCTTGTGGCGCTCGACGACGGCCCAGTGGTAGAAGATGGAGACGAGGGCGTAGGCGGCGCGGAGCAAGGGGCCATAGAGGAGCTGGGCTTTGGGCGTGGTTGCCGGGTCCTGCAGCTCGATGTCGATGAGGCCGGGGCAGTCGGAGGCGAGTTGGTCGAGCATCTGCTGGAGTTCATCGGCGGTGACTGGTTCGGTTGAGGTGCGGGATCGGGAGTGCAGCTTGCTGAGGGTATCGCGCACTGGAGCGGTCAGGACGTTTGACGCTCGGCGGCGGGAGATGCTTACCTAGTGCTCCAAGCCGGACGAGGGTGACGCCGTACTTGATCATCTCGGGTGGGCGGGAGGGGGTGCGTTCGGCCTCGTGTCCGTCTCTCGACTCGTCGAACATGGTGGCGTCCCAGTGGGTTTCTTCGCGGTCAGTCCATCGATCGTCGATGGCGGCAGGGGTGCCAAACGATGCAGCTACAAAAGCATCCCGCGCCTGTTGAATCCTTAGTTGACCCCATGCATGCCGTGGGCGTTCTGCGCTCACCATGGTAACCCATGCAACGCGTGACCAGAGCCTCCGCTGCGAGGGCGACAGCTGGAGCGTCTCTATCCTGGCGAGCTGTCAGAGAAGATGGCGCTCCACCGACGGCGGCTGACTCACTTCCGGTGAAGGCCCATCATGTAGGCCACATTTACCGCCCGGCTCATCCAATATCTCGTGTTCCTCTCGTTGGTCCAGCCGAGCCACCGCTCCGCCAGCAAGACGAAACTCTGCACGAGTGTGATCTGGTCGCCCTCGATCTCGAAGTCGGCTATCAGCTTGGCCTTTTCAAAGAAGCTCGCAGTCATGTGGGCTCGACATGGCCAAGGCGAGGCCGAGATATGCTCGTGGTCGGCAAAGTGCGAGCCGACGAAAAACACTGAGAGGGTGTCAACGACGTGTCGACGAGGAGGGTTCGCTGACACGCACCGCTCTGCATAAGCAACAGGGGTACATTCCGCGCTTTGTAGCGCTCGAGGAAGTCAGTCTTGTGGATGAGGGGCAGATGCGGATCCGCATAGTCAAAGTAGTTCTGCACCAAGTGGTCCGCCAGATGGGCACAGGGCAGGTCGAAGATGCCTTTGGCCGTGAGAAACCCCCGCGTTTCTGCGTCGAAGCGAGCAAGGGCTTCGTTGTATCGGTCCTTGGTCGAGCTTGACGTGGACGGGCCGACGTAGAGATGGACGTTCCGTTGAGCATTTTCATCCGTGCCTGACGCCGCATTGAGGACCGAGGCCAGGGCGTTGTTGTTGGTCGCGTGCACTATTGCTACGCTGCGCTCATCGTCGACCGGCCCGTGTGGGTTCTCGAGGAAGTTCTCAAGCGACCTGATGAGATCGGCCGGGGAGGGTGAGGTTCCGTGAGTAGTGGCTTGGTCCGGAGAGTCCGGTTGGACCGTACTAGGTCGTGCAGCTTGCTTGGGTCTGGTCTCTGTGTGGCTTCCAGTACGTCTTTCTCTGCAATGACTTTCAGCACCACTAGCCCGTAATGGTAGTTGTTCGTACCTATTTGCTCTTCCTCGATGAGAGACTCGAAGAATGCAGCCGAGGTTGGAGTCTTTGCATCTCGTGCAAGGGTACGTTCTAAGCGCATCACACTTGGTCTTTTTGCTGTGGCACATGGTGCATGCCCTGCTAGCTCTCTTAGCTCATTCCATTAGTGGCCATCGAACAGACGAGGTGCGGCTCGTACCTGGCGCGGGTGCTGATGGCTTGCGTCGGCTTCAGTCGAGGAAGGAGGCATGATTCATGCGGTAACTGAAAGTCTACTCAACGCATAAGGATTAGATCCGCGTGCTGGGCTGGGTGTAAGCATGTCTGTAGGGAGAAGTGGAAACAGGCACAATGTGGTTTAATACCCGCCGCTCCGTGCTTGAGTCAGGCGTTCCCCTGCTTCTGGCGTATCCGAGTCATTTCAATACATCATAAACTAGATAGGTAACGATTACTTTGACCTCCCCTTTTTCTATATTAAACTCCCCCTTAAGAATATCTAAAAATCTCTACTTTTATAGATTCTAGCCTTAGCGATGCTTCCTCTAAACTGTCACCCCACGCGTAGAGAGAGTATAATTCTTACCTACCCGCCTTACCACCCATAAGTGGGAGGCCGGTACACTGGATTGCAAATAGATGAGGGCGCATAGAGTCAGCGAGCAATCCGCACAAGGAGTTGGATTATCCGGATAGACGTCCATCAGAAGGCATCTTCAATCCCCCATCGACGAGAGCGCGTGGTTGAGTTCGATATCCGCCACACCATATACTTTGCGTCTCACTGTGTGGCCAGGTCACGAGATCCAAGACGCAATCAACAAAATGCTCAACTCATGGGTATCACATCTAAAACTCCTAAAAACCAACCCCCCCCCCCCCCCCCCTCAAGACGCCGGACCCGGCCCCGGACCCGGCCCCAGCACCGTCGCCCCAGCTCCAGCAGCACTCGCCCTAACGTTCCCGACCGTCTCAACCATATTCGATAGGATCCTTAGATACTCGGCCGCGCTCCCCCAGGTGAGCGTCATGCGCGACAGGATCTTGCACCCCTCGCGCAGCACGCGCTCGGGCCCCTGCGGCGAGAGCAGGTTCCCGACGCCCGAAACATGGGCCTTCATGCGAGACGGGTGGCCGTTGCGGACGAAGAGCTGGACCATCTCGTCGTCGTTGGGGCGGTCGAGGCGGATGAAGGTGGGGAGGGGGTGGTCGAGGAGGTCGTCGCTGAGGTCCGAGGAGGCGGTGAAGAAGGTGTTGAGGGAGGCGGGCGAGGGCGAGTCGCTGCCGCTGCGGCTGTCGGTGCGAGTGGCGGGGTAGGGATTGGAGAGGAGGGCGGTGTAGGAGGCGTAGGCCCACATGGCGAGCGTGGCGAGGAAGACGGCCGTGGGCTCGTAGAAGGCGGCCTTGGAGAAGCGGCGGACGTGCCAGTAGACGGCGCCGGCGTGGATCATGGCGAGCCGGGCTTTGTGCTGGTCTTTTTGCACCCAGAGCGACACTTTGCCTTCGAGCTTGGTGAGTTGGGGGAGGCTTTGCCGGCTTTCGCTGGTCGCCATGGACCGCGCGAGGCTGACGATTTCGGAGATGGGGGTTAGCAGGATGACGCGGGAGCTGTGGAGGTGGCACACGGTGTTGTGTTCGGATCCGGAGTGTTGGGCGATGGTGGCGTTGGCCGCCCAGTGGAGGACGTCGAGACAGTCACACGCGGCGTTGCGCCACTTAGAGTAGAGGGCGTTCTCGGGCATGTATATGCTGCGGTCCGTGGTGTTTTGCGGCCTTTCCTGGTACTCTGGTGCATTGTCGGCCGAGGGTGTCCATGAAGCAAGCGACCGGCGGTGATATCGTGCAACAGCCCAGGTTTCGTGGTAGATGCCGTGGAGCAGGAGGACTCTGCTGAACTCTCCAATGTCAGGCTTGACCTCTTTACGGACGAAGAGCGTGTGGACTGCTTCGGAAATGGGTGGGTTTTCTGCAAAGGTTAGGTTTTTGACCGCAAAGAGGCTTGGAGCACATACGTTCGGTGCTGCGCCGGAGATTCGCCCACTCCTCTTCATTCTGCGCCGCCCAGAGCTGTTCCTTGCATGGCAATGCTGCATGCATATCGTCCATGGACAAAAATGGCTTTTGATCCATTTGATACGCCATTGTGGTGTCAAGAAACTGCAAACCATTAGCTTCGTCAAAATCTCTAGTTTCAAGACTCACCCAAATGGAGTAACCAAGTCGGATGCGAGCCTCGGCTCTCACCCATTCAGACCAGGATTGCGGAGGGGTTTCGGCAGGCGGGAGCAGCTTCCAGTGACGGACCGCTTCGACGAGTCTGCTAAAGTCATTCTGCGCGCTGTCAGACCAACGGCTGGAGCCGCTGTACAGCATGTTGATGGCATTTAGCAGGATTGCCTGGAGCAGTCCAAGGGGCATCTGGCGGGGTGGATGGTGCTCGACCTGTAGTTGTTAGCTTTTTGTTTGTAAACCGCTGAAATTTCATACCGAAAGCATGACCACCCGGCGCAAGAATTCCGTCATTGGCCGTACGAAGCCTAGCAGCTCATCCGAGTCTGAGTATCTGCACCCAATCGCCGCTGCTGCCAAGCCAAGCACCCACTCGTCCTCGTTGAGCACCAATGTCCGTAGATGTAACATGGGAAGAATCGGATGGAAATGCTCGTAGTAGAGCTGGAGAAAGTAGTTGAGGTGTGCTGGAGACGGCACGGCCAGAGTCTTGAAAGGGGGAAACGTCGTTCCCAAGCCGTGGCAAACTTGTCTGAAGGCATCCGCTATTCTATCATACGCCTTGAGGTCCATTGCCGGTCCGGTGACCTGAACAGGTGGGAGGCTGTCTATCGGAACGGAAATCTCGGGGAATTGAAAAACGCCGGTTTGCTGTCGGAACAGGGAGGATCTGGTGGGCTCCGTGCTCGAAACGTTGAAAGATCTTCTTCTCTTGGTGCCCCGGACAAAGGGTATTCTTGCGCCGTCGAAACTGGTTGAGTAGTACCTGCCATTGCCTTTTGTGCTGGAGTTGTCGGAGCCCGTTGATATGGGAGAATGCGAGCCGCGGCGGCCGTTGGGAGGGCTGGCCGGGAAGAATTCCATGGGGAGAGCGGTTCCATCGCCCTGGAGACCTGCACTCTTGTCGTTTGGGGTTTTGAGAGGGACTCCAATGCCCGAGAGTGCTGCGTAGTCAATTTCCTCGCTGAAGGCTGTTGGAAGCCAGTTGATGGATGATGAGTTTACATCTCCCATGGACCCCAAGTGTATATCCATGGCATGGTGCGGTTGCGGGGGGAAGGGCTGGTTCATGTCGAATGTGTCCATGTCGGGGGAGATGAGACCTCCGCTGTTGGGCTGCATCAACGGAGACAGCTGTTCGTAGTTGATCTCGAGCGGAGGGAGATGGTCATGGCCGAGCCCGTAGCTGGACATGTGCTGGGAAAAAGTCTCGCTGCTGGACGAGTAGCACGACAGGGCATCATTGTCAAGCATCACGTGTTGTGGCGAGTTGGTGTCGAGGCTGAGTTCTCCGATGCTCCACGCCGGGTCCTGCGAGGCGAAGGCGTTGGGCGTTGGCGAAGTCTGGGCGCTGCGCCGACGCTTCTTGGGATACTCGCAGACCATGGCTTTGGACAGGCAGCGCGAACACACATCCTCGCCAGAGCAGCGGGCGCGGGCTTGGGCACAGTTGTGGCAGGCGCGGAAATGGCGGCCGCGGTGAGACCTGGTGGACACAGAAGAGGCGTTTTCGCCGTCGGACGACACGGCTGCATGGACGTGTTCGTGGCGCTTCAACGTATCGCTTCAGACACGCGTGTGAGCAGGTACTTGGAGCAGACCACGTGGAAAGGTTACCTTCGCGTGAAGCCTTTTCCGCACAAGGTGCAGACATAGGGCTTGCTGTCCCAGTGATCGCGTTCGTGGCGTTTCAGGTGCTCGAGACGCAAGAAGCTGCTGGGACACTGGCTACACTGGTGGCGCTCCGAGGCTGGGGGCGAGGGAATGCTTATGGACTGCTGGCTCTCGGACGAGTAGCGGCGCATGGAGAGTGGTGTTGAGGCCATCGTGAAGGCGTGTTCGGGGTGGAACCGGGGCGGCCATGGCTATAAAAGAGGGGTGTGACGAGTCGTGGGGAACCAAGTGTCTAGGGTAGCTATAAAGAGGTCTAACGCCCGACCGGGGCGCACCAGCTTCCCCGCACAGTCAAAGCTCCCGGTGCCGGTGCCACGGCTGTTGTGCGCATCTTTAAATCATGCAACGGTGATCAGGGAATCTCGGCCCCTTCTCGAAGGCTGCCGGAACGTGGCTTTAGCCTACACGCACTAGTACTCCAGAGATGGGCATCTGGGGACGCGCAAAAATGAGAAGATCATGCCTGTTTTCGGCTCTTCCGGTGGGATGGGAGGAATCGGGCGCCACACCCAAATATAGCCGCCATGCCCGGTCCAAGAACGTGACAACCTCCGATCACAGCTCCGGCCCCCAATGCTGTTGGATTTCGACGGTCCCAAGCTAACGTCTCGTATAACAAGTTCATCGAAAGCGTTCCGGTCTATATGTGCGCCGCTACAGCTCGTGTCCAACCTGGATCAACTCAGTAACTCTGGTATTTGACTGTTATGATAGACACAGGCCCGTGCGATGATCAGATGCTTAGCGCCGCTCCGCTCCGCCCCGCCTCGCCTCGGACGTACCTACCAATCAAGTCGTGGCCGCCCATTTCCACCATCAACCAGTGAGTGAGAAGCTACCCATCGTCAACCGTTCAGCCATACCAGGCACTTTGTCTTTCCAATCAGGGTTGGAGTCAGACTTTGGCAATCCCTGCGCAGTTCGCCATCGCCTTGCTCCACTTCACCACCACTCGCTCCTCCACAGGCTTCCCCACCCCCGACAGGCATTCTTCAAATATCGAACATCAGCGGCTTGATCCTCGCCTTCGCACCAAGATATCTTCACTCATATATAGCTCTTCAGGCCCACAGCTCTTGTAGGTGTTATCACTAACCCCGAGCTCATCTCCGACCTGGCCTCGGTCTTAAGCTCGAGGCGTGAGAGAGGCCACCCCTGCACCGCATCTCTGCTGCTGTTCTGTCTGCTCCCAGAGCACTTTCGGACTCTGCCACAGGCGCCTCGTAAGCTTTAGGGCTCACTGCGCGCTACGGAACGAACGGCAACATCAACACTGACAGCTGCTCTTTTGCCTAATTAATTTCTGATCAACGGCTTAAGCTGCTGCCGCGCGTCACCTATAACCTAGAGTAGTAGAGCCAAACCTGGAGCGCGGAAAACGCCTTTGGGTGTTTCAAAACAAGTCGACTGCAAACGCGGCCTCTCTACACCATGACACGCTCTACCTTTTCCGTCTATATCAAGACGTCTCCCCCGTCCAACTCCCTACTTCATCCTTATCCACTCTTCTCTACGTCTGTTAAATCGCCACGATGCGTTCTCTATCGACCTTCCTGCTGGCCCTGGTCGCGTCCAGGGCTTCTGCTCAGCAGCGCAACGGACGATTTGCCGACAAGGCCACAGCAACTTCCAGCTCTGGGTCCATGCCCTCTGTTACTCTCGATTACTGCACTGTCGCCGCTACCGCCGGAAACGAGTCCCTTGGCTACTACAAGTATCAAAACATTCGCTTCGCCGCTGTTCCCACGGGCGACCTGCGCTGGGACAAGCCCCAATGGCCCGAAGTCGAGTCGGAGATCAACACGGGCTCTCTGGCCGATGCTGATGTCGACTGCTCGTCGGAGGAGGACTGTCTCTACATGGACATCTGGGCGCCTCCGAACCCGGAGGGCAAGAAGCTCCCGGTCATGGTGTGGACCTACGGCGGTGGATTCACGGGCGGCAGCAAGTCTGAGAACACGCCCGAGGGGCTGTTCAACCTGACCAACGACTTCATCTTCGTTTCGTACAACTACCGTCTCGGCATCACCGGCCTGGCCAACGGCCCGTCCCTGCTGCACCAAGGCGGCACGTCCAATCTGGCCATCTGGGATGTGCAGCACGCCTTCCAGTGGACCAAGAAGTACATCACCAAGTTTGGCGGCAACCCGGACGAGATCACTGCCGTTGGTTTCTCCGCCGGTGGCTCGCAGGTCCTCTTCCAGATGACCCGTTTCGCGGGCCACGCCGAGCAGCTCTACAACCGCGCCTATGTCATGTCTCCCGGCTTCGTCCCCGGCGCCGGCCACCACCACGCCGAGACCTTCTGGCAGAACGTGTCCAGCACCGTCGGCTGTGACGGCGGCAACCTCGACTGCATGCGCGCCGTCGACTTCTCCACGCTGACCACGGCCGCCACCGACCTGGTCTCCACCTACGACTACCAATTCCAGCCGCGCGTCGACGGCGACATCGTGGCCGACACGTACGAAGCGCAGTTCTACCAGAAGCGCTTCAACTTCAGCGGGCCCGTCGTCATCAGCCACGAGCAGCACGAGGCCAACGGCCAGGCCTACACGGGCGTCAACACGTCAGCCGACGTCGCCACCTACCTCCGCATCTTCTTCTCCGCCATCACCGACGACGTCGTCGACGAGCTGCTCGCGCTCTACCCCGAGGCCGACTACACCAGCCCCGGCCTGCGCTTCGCCGACATGAAGCAGTCGCTCGACCTGACGGCCCACAACCTCGCCCTCACCCAGGCCTTGGACAACCAGACGTGGAACGCCATGGTCGCGCTGGACCAGGCCACGCACGGCACCGACCAGAGCTACTACTGGTACAGTACCTACTCCCTCTCCGACTCCACCGACACCTCCACCACCACCACGAACTCCTCCTCCACCACCGCCAGCTCCAACTCCACATCCAGCGGCGCCCCCTCGGGCGGCATGGGCGGCGGCATGGGTGGCAGCACGTCGGTCAACGAGACGGTGGCCGTGGCCATGCAAAAGTACCTGATGTCGTTCGTGCTGACGGGCAACCCCAACACCATGTGGGCCGAGGACAAGCTGCACTGGCCGCAGTACGGCAACGATACCACGCAGCTTGTCTTCAACACCACGTTCTATCTCGAGGCGGATGATCTGGCCACGGCTAAGACGCTGTACTGGAACAAGGCTCTGTGGTACTAGGTCGAGGTGGAGATACAAATGGACGCGTTGGCCTGTTTTCTCGGCTTCTCACTGTAAAAATGGGGTCTGGTTTCCATGTTTCCAATTTTGTAAATTTAATCCGTATGTACATACTAATTCCATGTTTTGAGTAGAGGTTGCATGTTGATGCCGCGTGAAAGTGTCGTGTGTGTTATTAATGCGTCGATTATGTCCCCTTGAATCCAGCGCCCTTGCTAGTCCGGGTATGCTCATACCACTGCTTGAGATGGATTGCATTTGGAAAATAGGCGGGCATAGTTACAATCACTCCAACTCATGTATGTACAAGGGGTAGTGAGAAAACCAAGCCGAATCGCAATACGCCAAGCGACGGGAAGGAATCTTCTGACGTCTTCCATTAACAAGTCGGGCTTAGGCAAACGAAGGAACACCAAAGCCACCCGACAACCATATTAAGCTTAATAGATGCTCCTCCGTCCCGCCAGCCGTTTGTATGCATCATCCTATTCGAACTCACTGATCTTACATACAACCATGAACCAACCCACCCTCTACGTCCTCTCCCTCTCCATCCTCCTCGCCTCCTTCGGCCTCTCCTTCGGCCTAACCTACCTCCCCTGCTACTCCGCCATCTGCGTCGAGGCCTTCTTCCCCTACAAGTCCCTCCCCACTCCCAGAGAATCTTAAAAATCAACAACTAACACCTCCCCCCAGCACCCGCATCCACATCTCCGCCTACCACGCCTCCCTCCTCCTCGCCTTCCTCCTCCTCACCGCCCGCCTCCTCTCCCCCACTCTCCGCACCCTCCTTTCCACCCACCTCTCCCCCCACCCCCTCCCCCTCCTCGCGGCGCGCCTCTCCCTCGCCGGCCTCCTCACCACCCTCTGGCTCCTCCACCTCCTCGCCGGCTCCCAGGGCTACTTCGCCGCCGACCAACTCGTCTTCTACCGCGACCGCGCCCTCCGCGCCGCCGGCACGACGCTCGGCACGACGCGGCTGGCCGGCGTGGGAAGCACCGGCCACCTCTGCGACCTCCTCCTCGGGCTGGCCGTGGTGCCAGTCGCACGGACGAGCGTCCTCGCCCAAGTCTTCGCCATCGCTCCCTCCTCGCTGCTCCGCTTCCACGCGCTCGTCACCTACGCCCTCTTCGCCGCCGTGCTCGCCCACACCGCGCTATTCTACGCCTGGGTGCCCGTCTTCGCTCGCGCCGGACCAGACCTGAAAGCCGCGTTCGGCATCGACAACCCGACCGTGTCGCAGGCGGAGGCGGAGGAGAGCGTGTACGCGCAGAGCGTGCTGGCGTCGGGGGTGCTGGCGCTGGCGGTGCTGGTGGCGGTGGTGGTGACGAGCTTGCCGGGGGCCAGGCGGAGGCGGTACAACACGTTTTACTGCACGCATTTGCTGACCGCCGTGTTTTTCGTCTTGGTGTGCTTGCACGCGTCGACGGACTTTTATATGCTGCTGCCCGGCTTGGCGCTGTGGGTGCTGGACTGGGGGTTGAGGTTCCGCGGGTTGGCGACGGAGGTGGAGGCCGGGTTGCGGGCGGAGGGGAATGGGTGGTTTAGGCTTGCGGTGCCGGTGCGGTTGCTGGGAGGGGCGGCAGTGAGGGAGTTGGGGAGGACGGGGGGGCGGCCGTTGAAGACGTGGTATTTGAGGGTGGCGAGGGTGTCGAGGTGGCAGGTTCATCCGTTTACGGCGGCGCGGATGAGTGGTGAGGAGATTGTGTTTCTGTGGCGGGTTCCGCGGGTTGGGAAGAAGGAGGCGAAGGTGGTGAAGGAGTGGACGGCGAGGCTTGCGCGGTTGGTGGAGGTAGGTGAGGCGGTGCAGGATGAAGGAAGTGTTGGGGTGGAGCTGGCAGTGGTGAGTCGATGTGGGGAAGTGGCTCCTGATGAGATTGCTTCAGTGATAGAACCGGGCGTTCCCAATGACGTGGAATCGCCCCGGGAAAATGGCGAATGTGCATCGAGGAGATTACCAACGGTTGGAGTCACGATACGTCTGGAGGGCCCATACTCGTCCCATCACTCTCCTTTCGAGAGCTACTCGTCGGTGCTTTGTGTTGTTGGTGGAACTGGGATCAGCGGGGCCCTGTCACTTGCGGAGGACTTCCTCAGTCGACAGTCGTTGAGCAAGCAACAACCTGAGGCTACAAACACTACCGTCACAGAGAATTTTGGCATCGTATGGAGCATTAGAGAAAGCGATGACTCTGACCTCATCGATGTTCAAGGTAAGAGCCTGGACAACTTTGGGGAAACATAGCTGACATCCCTGCAGCAATCCTCACCAAAGCATCCGCGGCGAATATCCCTCCCCTCTTCACCAAGCACCTCACAGGCCCGGGGAAGCAGCGTTTGGACTTTTTTTCAACCTTAAGACAGTTCATGGATAGGTCTGGAGGAACTAAAAAGGCCAACTCAAGCGCGCGCGGTGTGACATGGATCTACCTGTCCGGGCCGACGAACTTCATGGCCTCCGGCGAGAGCGCTTGCGTGGCCCTGCGCCAAAGTCGTTCGGAATCACCAAGGCCCTGTTTGGATTGGTACTGTGCAAAGTGGGATGTCTGATGCCAAGTTTCAGTTGAGATCTGTTGGGGATATAGTCAGCAAGTGGTGAAGTAACGCCTGCAAAGTTCTGTTTATGGAGCTCGTTACAGGTCGAGGGAATTGCGGTGTTTCTACCTGGCGACCTGCTATTTTGACACATACTATCGGGGAAAGCGGATGATAACTTTAGTCTCCTCCCTACGATCAAACCGTCCGTAATACTCCACCACGTCCTCAATACCGACCTCACTGCTCACAATCGCACTCGGATTAGCCTTACCAGTGGCAATAGGCTCAACTAGCTGCGAAGCGAGCTCTTTCGGATCCACGCCTCCAGCCTGGAACCTCAGGCCCTTGTTGAAGAAGTCAGAGGTGGGGGAAGAAAGCGGTCTTGGGTATGCAGATCTGCCGCTCTGGACCAATAGGACTCGTACATAGTGGGTCGCAAAGGAAACGAATAAACCAAGCCCATCGATAAGGAGCTTAAGCATTCGCCGAAATGACTTGTACATCACTTGTATATCCGGGTGGACACTTCCACTCTCCATGAAAATATTCTGCGTACTAAACGCGTCCTGTTTGCTAGGTCAATTCTTTACACCAGTGCTCTTATGATTGACTGTGATGACACGTGGGTGGACCTGTTCCAAAGTCACTAAATATCATCACAGCAGTTGCCGTATTGGTGCTGCACGAAGTGACTGAGCATGCAGATATCAAGAACGCCCTTGTGGCGATAGAGACTCCAGATACTGATGCGGAAATAGGGCGACTCAGTTTTCTTAGTCAACCTTCGTCCATGCTTTTGCGTTCGGGTCTCGCATTCTGGGACCATTCCCCGAAGCTTTCGGTAGAGAAGCCTACCACAATAGCTCGTAGTACGTGCTATGTTATCTGTAATGAGATTTGAAAGTACTCTACGTAGAAAGGACTATGTTTGCCTCAGGTTTCTCTCAAAGTATACGTCAGTAAGAATCTTCAACTAAGAATGCTGATGAGAAGAACGTTCCAGATCTCCTTTTCCCTCTGGTCAGACTGCAGGACACCTGAAGAGACAAGTCCCTCCCTCTGTCTATACCCCTTCCTATTCTTGACCCCGCAATTAGTACTATCGTAAGGATAGTCGTCATTGGCGTTGCACTGTTCTCCTCCACCGCTCGTTAGCTCGTTTCTTCCGAAATCCCAATCCTCCGGTGGCCATTCATTCGATGGCCTTGTGCCGATCCTCGCTCATGGCTGGATCCATGCAAGCCCGAGGAAGCAGGGTCCTTCTGCCGCGCCGACAGGCCCACTTCCCGACGATCGGCCCGCAATCTATGTACCACCTACACCAAGAAGCGGGCGCCGCGTGGCGAGCGCCTCTTTGCTTCAGACGAGATTTGGGGCGTTGAATTCCGTCCAGATGGGTCCGGTAGAGGACCCTATTCGTAGTCCGCAAGACGTGCAGCTAGTTTGGTAGACGACAAGATGGCCATGTCGTGATCCACACTGATGGATAGATTGACACATCGTCATTGCGGCGCTTAGTGAGTGAAGAGGAAACTCCCCTACACCGCGTCAGCGCCACACTGACTGCAGCTGATGTTTAGCTGGTCGCACGTAGAACGTATCCAGGGGGGGCGTCATTGTCCCTTACGGAACACGCCGAGCCAAGGCTGCTCTTGTCTTCATAAACGCCTAGGTGGGTGGGATTCTTATGCATCTTGTATAAGGGTTATCGTCACTTGGTTCATAATTGATTCTTGTTGATACATTCTCCGCGTGCTGTCCGCTTGTTCCTTCATCGTGGAAAACCACCACCACACTGAGCCCTTGTGGGTCAGCTAAAGAGCGTGGGTTATGAGCGGGCAGGTCTCTTGAACTAGGGTGCTGCGCCAGAAGTTCTTTTGCATAATCGCGGAGTGTATTCATATCGCCTATAGCAGCTACAGCCATCTGTTATAGTCACAAATGGTCTGTCTATGGCACCCTTACCTATCTAGTCTAGGCAGTCAGGCTAACTTCTAGTCTACCCGAAAACAAGTGGTACTAATGCGATTGGCAGAATAATCACAACTTAGCCTGCACCGCCGTTATTCAACCGGAACCATGGATCGGGCTTGCAGGTGGCTGAGTACGATAGCGCAGAGGCTTATCCGGTCGACGCCACGAACGCATCCACAGACTCGCTGTCGACGGCGACGGCGGCAGCGGCGGCGATTGGGATCTCTTTGAACTGGTAAGTCGTGCAGATTTATGCTTCTCACAATTGGCATGTTACAGACCCTGAATCCGCAATTGCCGCACGGCAACACTCGCTGGTGTGGGGAAAGGCTCCGTCTGTGAATTTCGTCATGACGGAGCTTAAGCAAAGAGGTTCTCTGTTCGCACCGTTCCAATGATCAAGATGGTGGCGCTGCTCGGTGCCGATGCCGGTTCCGTCTCGGTGAATGTGACGACGAGAACAATAGGTACGAGGAGTCGTCCGAAGATCGATGATGGAACACATCAGACGCGTCCTTTCGAACCCAAGGGAAGTTTTTCCGCAGCGCAAGATTCCACGGCCCAAGGACGTGCATCGACATGCGCCATTGTTGAGCACAGCCAGTTGATGCTACTGGGTCCTGGAAGTGTCTGTTGTTGGATGCCGAAGCATCGTTTCCGCGCTGTGTCTTCACGCCGTTTCCCGTCCCACTATCCCGTCCATACTGCCCTCCCTCGCGTACGTCTCGATAGTCGTTTCGCTCCTGCCGTCGCCGTTCTCGAGGTCGTGCACACGCTCCACTTGCTGCTCTTCCACGACCATTGTGCGGGCCCGCGTCACCATGATGCTGTTCATCGCGATATCCTGTCCTCCGGGGACGTCGACGGCGGCGCACGATGCGTGGATGTCCGCTTTGATGGTGTCGGGCCAGTTTTTGCCCGTTTCGGCCTCACCGGCCGCCTCGTAATGCCGCGATAGTATTGTTTCCGTTCCCGTCTCCGGCTTGCTGCCGCCACTCGCGCTCAGTTCGAGCGAGGCGCGTCGTGATCGTTGGACCTCGCTGAGCTCGATGTTGGTCTGGCCGGTTTTGTCGCCTGACGTGGCCCAATGGAGGACGAGAACGGAGAAGAGGACTGCCAGTGGTTAATGGAGGCGCCATGTCGGACGAGGGAAAAGAAACTCACTGTCGGCGTTGCAGCACATCAAGCAGATCCAACCGGGTTCACCCTTGAGGACCATAAGCACTGTCAGATTGGCGACGCTGGAAGTGAGGGTTGCGCAGCTGCCGATGAAGGTGCGGAATGCCATTCTGCGAAGCATCGAATTGGTGCCATTCTTGTAAGAGTAGAGCTTCCTCAGGGGCAGCAAGAAAAGTAACGTGAGGTACACATTCACGGCAACGTCGAAGATGATCAGGGGAAACATGGCTCGTTTCTCCATGCCGATGATGCAGGTGCCACTATGACTGATGTACGCGATCCGCCTATTCTGCGGTTAGCGTGTCTCTTAGCCTCTGGATTTTTGGAATATCACCGACCAGGCAAAGTTGAGCATCACGACGATCGTGTAGGGGAGCATCATGAAAAAGCAATTGAAGAGGTAGAGCCAATCCTTGAGTCTGCTTTGGTTGCTGCCGCGGACGATGTACTACGAAATCAGTCTCCGCAACAGCTCGAGGGTTTTGTGCTGAACTTACGGCTTTCTCCACAAGGAAGAGGTAGATGATAATCTTGGTCGACATGTAACAAATGAGACACAACAGGATTGCGCCCTCGCAGACGATTGGACTATCATTAATGCCGATATCCTTGAACATGGCTGTGACGAAAACGAAAAGGAAAGAGTCGACGTAGAGGATGACGATGAGCCAGGCAGCGAGAGGCAGAGTCGACCACCGGTGAATGCGCTGCACGCGACGGGTAATGCAAGCAGACAGCACGCAAAGGGTCACCAGTGACATGACCATCTGTATTCTCGTGAGCAAAATCCATGCCACTCGGCCAGAAGGCGACTCACAGACACAACCTTGCCCCCCACCGGAATTTCTGCAGGAGTGTAATTTGGAGGCGCATCCGCCGCCCTGGCCGTCATCGTCAATTCCAGGGTATCGGCCATCGTGAGGGGGAAACAGCACGCAGTAAGGAGCGTTCAATGAGTGGGGGCCAAGCGGCCGTGTAAGGAAAGTAACCACGTCCACAAGCCATCCCAAAGGGCAAGTTTTTGTTATATACTTTTAGCGGGAAGCAACTTAGCTCCCCGCTAAGTACCGAAGTTTGGTCTGGGGAACGGGGCGTCGCGCATATTCCTTTAGCGTGACCAGGAAAATGGCGGATCGAGGGGCTAGACTTTTTGCAAAACCCCTCGTCACGTATGCTCAAACGGATGGGCGTAAGCGATGCCCTGTGCGATGGCATCCGATTCCCCGCAGAGAGCGTAAAGGATCGGTGCATGTGCTTTACCGAACTCTGGCAGGCATCCATAAGGGCTCGCGCTATCATCTAGCAACAGCCATGGAGTAACTGCCTCAGTAAATCAGGTTCCTAGGACCAGCGGGCTTTTTACCCTTTCAAGAGTCAAGCTCTCTATCTCACACACTTCAGCACAGCCCCCGAAAGACTCGTAGACAACCGGGAATCTGCAGATCCAATGGCGTATGAACGACTCAGTTCTTGACAAGCGATCTGTGATCTCCACACCGCCGAAATGCCCTTGCGCTGGTCGTCGTGGATACCTACTTTGCGGATGCGGGCCCAGCTCCGAACGGTAGCTGCGAGATCGTGCCAAGCAACTCATGCACGTCACTTGGCTCTCTCGAGCTTGCTGTGATTTCAGGTTCATATTCATACCTTCTGAAGCTCGAACAGCTTAATATACCTATCTGGCTAACTATTCATGTTAAGTCAGGATTCAGACTTTGTCACTGAGACTTCCCTAGCACACAATTGTTGGCTTGTAGAAACTCTAGGTGTTGAATGAATCGGCTTCCAACAAAGCTCCAATTACATCTACGAAGAATCCTAGCATTGAATCTTGAAAGTCTCACCGTTCGCAACCTCGCAACAGAAATCTTTGCTTTCGACAACGCGCTCCTTGCTCACCCAACGCAACGTGCACGGGGGCAGCCCCACGAATTGCTCCGTATGCACGCCCTCCATTGCTGCTCCACAAACAGGAAAATGCTGGCAGGGCTGGAGACTAGCGTATCCACCAATATATATTATATACAACGTAGTACTCTTAAGAAACAGCCACATCGTGTATGCCGACATACCACCAGCGCAGTAGTGTACTCCCGGCTCACCATTCCAAGTTGTCGGAACGATCCTGCCGTCCGTCGAGATCTCCGTCTTCTCTGCTCGCACTAGCAATTCATACTCAGGGGGTGAAAATCGTATCGCGATCTTACGCTGCACCCCGGGCTATCGTTGCGCCACCAACCCACGAAGCGACAGCCCTTTCCGAATGCGTATGTCCATGAGTCGCGATCCGTAGCGCCCGAAAACCACCCACACACGATGACTCGCGCAGACGTGACGCGGCACAGCAATACGGTAGTTGCGGATTTGGGCAGTCAGGGAGCATCACAAGGGCTTGATTTTCAAGAAAACTGATGATAAAGACTGAGTGGGTAGTAGTGACGATCTTGGAGCTGAGCGTCGATGAAAAAGCAAAGGAGCGCCCACGCCGGGTGGCTGTAGTGCGGAGCTCCCCGCATCCATCCGGCCTGTCTTCGCCGCCGAGATCCACGATCCACCACAAGTCCAGAACACTTCCTCTGGCAACGTCCTCTTGAATGCTCGAAGATTTGACAACTGGATGGTCTCCTCCCACAACGAGTCCTTGCTCTCTCGTCTGGTAGCATATACCCCATCTCACTGTCATCGTCATCGTCCTCTCTTCCTTCCGCCTCACCGGGCCTCAAACGCCCGCAGAGTAAATCGGCCCGGCACACCCATGGCCTCGATGAAAATATCGAAATCTCTCAGCTGAATTACATGCTCGCACACATGATCGGCGCGAAGAGTGGCCAATCCAAACAGCGAACCAATTGCAAACACCACCGAAGACTGACTGAGGCTGTGCTTCCCCACCGCGAAGGATTAATCCCCGTGTCGCCATTGCGTAGGATTTACTACCCGTTTCGGAAGTGAGCACGAACGATAACCGGATCTGCGATATGCGTCGGCGAAGGAGCTTGCCGTGATGGATCAGCCGCGCCACAGCACGCCAGGGACCAGATGAGGCAGGACACGCATATCTCCAATTGCTGTTGCCGCCCGGCGCTCGTATTCGGGCCGGTGTTTGTGTGTGTATGTAGCTAGTGCTCCCCGGCACCTTGTGCGGCCGTGGGCTGCCCGTGGCGTACCTAGCTGGGTGATGAGCGCCAGGCCGGGCCGTAGCGGGTCGATGCACGGGGGTGGCGACGCTGGAGAGCAATGATGCAACCGATGCCGACGTTGTATGTAAACGCGGACGAGCTGCAATGTCGGCTGGGTGATGGAAGTGATGTATGTTTATGGCCGGATGAGGCTGACTTTGAGCCTGTGCGGCATCTACGGGCCAAAGATTTGGACTGGGTGTAGTGGTTGGGGATCGTCTGCTTGCGCAGCTTCTGGGACTTTCCTTGTAGCGATTGGTCTGGCCGTGCGTCTCCCAAGAAGCTGGATGTGAGGGTGGGAAGGCTTAACCAGAGGAAGCTTTGACATTGGTGCTAGGTTTGGTCTCTCTTCACTTTTCGGTCGTCTCAAATTACGCGGAAACTTCCTGCCAATCAGTCCTAGAAAGGCGGCGGTACTTTGCGGAGAAGAGGCTTGTAGCTTCCAGTAGTATAAGGGTTATTGCCTTCTAAACGGCTCTCATACCCAACCAATGACTGCCTCACAGAAAACAGCACCTTGCCCATCGAGGTCCGCGGTCCGTTTTTGAGAGCTTCTGTAGGCAGGTATTAGGAATAACCTCCTTCTCATCCTTTTAAGATGCTTCGGTATTGAGAGCGACTTCTGATGAGATCCCTGTTTGGAGAAGGCCCGGGATGTTGTATCCTGAGACTGGAATCTGGAGATCCCGTGTACGCACAGTCAGTGAAGTTTTGCAGAAACAATGGTGGAAGATGTGCGGATTGAAAGGTTCCAGTGGTGATGTCAATGTAAGAGTGGGCGGAAGGAGCTCGGGCCGCCGGCGGGAATTGAATTGCGGACCTCAGGCGCGACGCGACGCGTACCCCGGTCGCGTCACACCTCACTCAATTGCAAAGCTGTCAAGCGCGTCTGTCTCTCATCCATCCTCGACATTTGGACCTATCATTGACCGCCCACAATGTCAACTCCGAAGCCCACCAAGGGCAAGAAGCAAACTCCCGCTTCGTCGCAGAAAAGCAATCAAAAATCCATCCTGGGCTTCTTCCAGCGCAAGCCCGAATCCGCACCCACAACCACCCAAGAACCAAAGTCCTCTCCTACTCCGCTACCGTCACACTCCGCTCAGAAAGCGTCTCCCTCGTTTTCCAAGCCTCAGCCGAAGAAGGTCTCAGTCGATGCCTTGACGCCGGCTCCCAGCAGCCCCGTCGCGCCTTCCAGCCCAGTCCAGCCCTCCAGCCCAGTCCGCAGCGACGCCTCCGACAACGGCAGGAACAAGGAAAACGGTCTGCCGTCCTCTCCTCCTATCCGAGTGTAGGTGCTGACGAAAGACTAGAAGGCACCACTGCCACTCTTCCAGATAGCCCATCGCGCAAGGCAAGTCTCGACTGCAATGTCACTAAGCATGAATGCTAACTCTGCCCAGGCAAGGAAGCAGGTCAACTATGCAGAGTCCGATGCCGAGAGCGATGACGACGGCGAAGTCTTCCAGCCCGTGTCCGCCAATGGAACACACAAGCGTTCTCTGAAGCGGAGGAAGGTTGCCGCCCTGGATGACTCGGACGATGACGACGAGTTTGGCCTTGACGCTGCTGAGGATGACCTCGATGGTGCGCCTCACTGATCCAACTTCCCATACTTACTGGACATTGCTGACAGGTAGCAGAGGTGGATGACTTCATCGTTCCCGACGATTCGGAAGAGGAGCCCGTTTCCAAAAAGCGCAAGCGCCCGTCTGCCTCAACTTCACGCAAAGCCTCGAAGCCAACCTCGTCTCCTACTCCTACTTCACCCGTCATCGACAATACAAGTGAAGACGTGGTAATGGAAGGCAACTCCTCGTCTACAGCTCAGCAGTGGCGCTACGACCCAGATAACTCGTCAGCTGTCCGCCCACCGCCCACAGCAACGAAGAAGAAGGATGGAAAGAAGGAAAAGGCATACAAGACGGACCCAGACCAGCGCTACACGTGGCTCGCCCAGATCCAAGATGCCGATAGAAATCCCATTGGCCATCCCGATTACGATCCACGCACCCTCTTCATCCCGCCCGGCGCCTGGAGCAAGTTTTCCCCCTTTGAGAAGCAGTACTGGGAGATCAAGAGCAAGTTTTGGGACACCATTGTCTTCTTCAAGAAGGGCAAGTTCTACGAGCTGTATGAAAACGATGCCACTGTTGGCCATCAGCTCTTTGACCTCAAGCTCACCGACCGCGTCAACATGCGCATGGTCGGCGTCCCCGAGTCGTCTCTCGACATGTGGGCCAACCAATTCGTCGCAAAGGGCTACAAGATTGCCAAGGTCGACCAGATGGAGTCCGCTCTGGCCAAGGAAATGCGTGAGCGCGGTGGGCCGCCCAAGAAGGAGGAGAAGATCATCCGCCGCGAGCTCTCGTCTGTTCTCACCTCGGGCACGCTGGTCGACGGCTCCATGCTGCAAGACGACATGTCCACCTACTGCGTGGCTGTCAAGGAGATTGACCGAGAAAATCAGCCCGTCTTCGGCATCGCCTTTGTTGACACTGCCACTGCGCAATTCCAGCTTTGTGAGTTTGTCGATGATGTGGACATGACCAAGTTCGAGACCTTTGTCGCTCAGATCCGTCCTGGTGAGCTACTACTCGAAAAGTCTTGTATTTCTGCAAAGGCACTCCGGATCCTCAAGAACAACACCAGCCCGACCACCATCTGGAACTACCTGAAGCCTGGCAAAGAATTTTGGCCTGCGGACACGACATCGCGCGAGATCGAAGCCAGTGATTACTTTGTCTCTCCGGATCAAGACAACATCGAAGTATGGCCCCAGGTGCTGCGGGAGGCCCGGGAGAAGAGTGAGCTGGCTATGTCCGCCTTTGGTGCTCTGCTTCAGTACCTGCGAATGCTCAAGATTGAGAGAGACTTGGTTACCCTCGGCAACTTCACTTGGTACGACCCGATCCGAAAGGCAACTAGTCTGGTCTTGGATGGCCAGAGTCTGATCAACCTGGAGATCTTCGCCAACAGCTTCGATGGAGGCACTGAGGGGACACTGTTCTCCATGCTCAACCGCTGCATCACTCCTTTCGGCAAACGCATGCTCAAGCAGTGGGTCTGCCACCCTCTGGCAGACGCTCGGAAGATCAACCAACGCCTTGATGCTGTCGACGCACTCAACGCAGACTCTACTGTCATGAATCGGTTCACCGCTTCCTTGAGCAAGCTTCCCGACCTCGAGCGGCTTCTGTCCAGAGTACACGCCGGAAGAATCAAGGCACAGGACTTTGTCAAGGTCCTGGAGGGCTTTGAGCAGATTGAGTACACCATGAGCTTACTCAGCGAATTTGGCGAGGGTGAAGGTGTCATAGGCCAACTGATTTCTCAAATGCCCGACCTTGCCGGTTCTCTCAAGCACTGGAGAGATGCGTTTGATCGAAAAAAGGCAAAGGAGGACGGTATCCTTGTCCCAGAGCCTGGTGTTGAGGAGGACTTTGACCAAAGCCAAGAAGAGATGGAGAACATATTGGCGGAGCTCGAGAGCCTCCTGAAGCAATACAGGCGGGAGCTTGGCTCTACGGCCGTTTGCTATAGGGACAACGGCAAGGAAATCTACCAGCTCGAGGTTCCAGTCAAGATCAAAAACATCCCCAAGACCTGGGACCAAATGTCTGCGACAGCCAAGGTCAGGCGCTACTACAGCCCAGAGCTTCGCAAGCTGGTGCGCAAACTACAAGAGGCTCAGGAGACCCACGGACAGATCGTCAAGGAAGTGGCGGGCAGGTTCTACGCCAGGTTTGACGAAGACTACTCCGTCTGGCTGGCCGCTGTCAAGATCATCGCTCAGCTCGACTGTCTCATCAGCTTGGCCAAGGCTTCTGCCTCGCTGGGCGAGCCGAGCTGCAGGCCGAAGTTTGTCGACTGCGAACGGGCTGTTCTTGAGTTTGAGGAACTCCGCCATCCATGCATGCTAACCAACGTGACCGACTTCATACCCAACGATATCAAGCTTGGCGGCCAATCACCCAACATCGACCTTCTCACCGGCGCCAACGCTGCCGGTAAATCGACTGTTTTGCGCATGGTAAAAACCCACCTTTTGCTCCACACAGTTCACATTGCTGACCCCGTCCAGGCTTGCATCGCCGTCATCCTCGCTCAAGTCGGAGTCTACCTGCCATGCACCTCTGCAACCCTCACGCCCGTCGACCGCATCATGTCGCGCCTCGGCGCCCAAGACAACATCTTCGCCGCCCAATCCACCTTTTTCGTCGAGCTGTCCGAGACGAAGAAGATCCTCTCGGAAGCCACGCCCCGCTCGCTCGTCATCCTCGACGAGCTAGGCCGCGGCACCTCGTCGTACGACGGCGTGGCGGTCGCGCAGGCAGTGCTCCACCACATCGCCACGCACATGGGCTGCCTCGGCTTCTTCGCGACGCACTACCACTCGCTCGCGACCGAGTTCGCGGGGCACCCGCAGATCGCGCCCAAGCGCATGGCCATACACGTTGACGAGGCCGAGCGCCGCGTCACGTTCCTGTACCGCCTCGAGGCGGGCGTGGCCGAGGGCTCGTTCGGTATGCACTGCGCCGCCATGTGCGGCATCAACCCGAAAGTCATTGCGCGCGCCGAGGTGGCGGCGCGGGAGTGGGAGCACACGAGCAGGCTCAAGGAGAGCCTGGACAAGGCGCGCGAGGCGTGCTACGTGCCGCTCGGGGTTCAGAGCGATGTCGCGTGGTTGCTTAGGGAGAATGAATTGGGAGTGGAGGAACGGAGTCTTGACGTGTTGATGAAGGCTATTGAGGCTTTGTAGAGCACGTTTGCTTTTGTTTTCAAGTTTTCTCTTTTTCTCGGTAACTATCTGTTTGTTAAACAAGATGGAGCTGTATGTACGGCTGACATGTCTCTTGGGCGTTTTTGGGGACGGGGCAGATTTTTTTTTAATAAGCTTTTCCGGTCAGTTTACAAGGTTTCCTTGCTACAGAAGCGTAAGTAGAAAAAGCAGCGCAGTGGGTTGCAAAAGAAATGGCAATACAAGAATGATATTTTCTTCAGTCATCAGAGCGATTGTTGTAGTAGAGTGAGCATGTACCGGAAAGCAGTTGGCATGCGGCGGTCCAATTAGTAGTAGAGCTTCACTTCCCGACTTTCGAAACGGGCAAAGGCAACACGAGAGGAGAAGCAGTGGAACAGAAGAGACTATTTTGCCTGCCTTAACATTCCCCACTCCCAAAAAAAAACTCCTTGACCGATGGAATGCAAAATGGAAAACCGCCGGCAGGCCATCTATATCCGCAGCAGCGACAAATCGAAAAACACAACATTCCGAATGACCCCCGAGTAACTTTTCTTTCTATCCTTTGCACACGAGTTTACGCCTTGGCGCCCTTCTCACCCTTCTCCAGCCTCCTCCTCTTCGACCGCAGCTTCTCGGCCTGCTCGTCCTTCTTCTTGTTGCTGTACGTCATCTTCTCCAGCAGCTTCCTCTTGCTCCGCGACATCATCATCTTCTGCCTCTCCAGCTCCTCGTCCTCGGCCTTGTCTTTCTTCGCCTTGCGTTTCCGCGCGTCCGTCTTCTTCTTGTCCGAGTCGCCGGCGGAAAAGGGCTTGCCCTTGGCCTCGGCCTCGAGCTCGCGCTGGTGCTGGACGCGGGCGGCTTCGGTCTCGGACAGGTCTGACTCGGCCTCTTCGTCGTCAAGCTCGTCGACTTCCTCCTCCTCATCTTCTTCATCCGACTCGTCGTCTTCGGAGCCGGCGACGTCCATGCCCTCGCCGGCCTCGACCTCCTCCGACTGCTCGAGGAGCGGGTTCTCCTTGCTCTTCTTCGTCTTCTTCGGTGCCTCCACCTCGACCTCGGCCTCCGAATCGGATTCTTCCTGCGCCTCTTCGGCCTCGCCCTCGCGCTCCTGCTCCTCCAGAGGCTTGGTCGGGTCGTACTCGCCCTTGTTGGCCTTGACCCAAGGGCTCAGATGCGGCGGCAGGGTTGCACCAGGAGCGTAGAGGTCGGGTCTCAACAGCTTGCCCTGGTTGGCGCAGTCCCAAATCCACTGGGGTTGGATGTAGGTACGGCCGGGAACGCGGGTGCCAGGCCTTAACCTTTGCGCAGCATTCGCTTCAGTGCCGTTTTGCTTGGACTCGGGAAGGGTGGGGACGGGGATATTGGGACGGTCGACAATCTGGTGGGTGATTGCGGGGTCGGCCTCGTTGGTAGTGAAAGCACCGTCTCCAAGGACCGGATCCCAGCCGACGCGCTTGCAGCCAAAGGCCTTGAGGATGAACTCAAGAGGCTCTCTCGGCGTCTCACGAGACAGGAAGAAGGTAAACTTCTCGAACAGCGCTGCAGCCTCGCTGCTGCTCGCTTGCGGCTGGGGGAGCTCATCGGCATCCTCGCCCGTAGCCTCGAACTTGTCAATCGCCTCGTTATTGTTCTCGGGAACCTCGTCGGCATCCTCCATCTCAGCATCAGGCTCCGCGAGCTTGGCAACCTTGTCGGCAGCTGCCTGTGCCACTTCCGAAGTCCCGTTGGTAGCAGTGGGCGCCTCAATGGCGTGCTGCTCACCAATTCCCTTGCCCTGCAGTGTAAAGGCGCCCAGCTCGCCGCCCTGGTCATCGCTCTCCTTGCTGAACTTGGGGGGGTATACAAGGCCGATGGAAGTATACAGGCGGAAGTTGACGAAGCCAAGAAGGCTGGTGTAGAACTCGATAAAAGTTCCCATGATGCGGAAATCAACGTCGTTGGTGACGCGCTGGACGAACTTGTAGGGCACCAGCCACAGAATGTCCTGACCCTGGATCGTGGCCTGGTAGTAGATGCCCTTGATGGACAGGAAGGATTTGCGGAGCGAGTGCGAGGTGATCAGGTAGTGTTCGAACTCAAGCGTGAGGCGCTTGCAGAGAGCGATAGTCTTTGCGGGGACGGCTACGGTGGAGGGAAGATTGGCGAAAAGGAACAGCATGGACAGGCAGTCGTCAAGGTCGCGAATGGCGTCAACGAAAGTGGGGTAGCGCTCCTTGATAACATGGTCCAGGGTCAAGCGCGGCGTCAGGTTCTTCTCCAGACGGGCAGCATCGCCAACCTCGCCACGGCCGAGAGCGCGGCCGATCTTCTTGGCCAGGGCCTTGTGATCGCGGAACTTGTTGAGCAGGGGCTCATGGAGAAGGTATTGGATGTCCTTGGTGTAGTAGAAGGTGGTGGAGTGGGTGGCGCTCTTGTTGGCCTTCTTCTTGTTTTTCGGCTCGCGAGGGTAGATGCCCTTGAAGATGCACAGGCGGCGGAAGTCGGGCAGCGAGATTTGCAGCTTGCGGACAGCCTGGGTGCGGGTGATGTAGTTCTTGGAGGCGCCAGACTGGCCCTTCTTCTTTATGTTCCCCATGGTGTTGCTCTGTCTTCAGTCAACATTAGTAGCTGTCGCAGGAAATGATGGCGCAAATTGCAGACCAGGTGAGCAAGTCACTGGTGTAGAAAAGAGCGATGTAATCAAGAAGTACACTGAAGGAAGACTCTAGAGATTGGTGGAGGCCGTGCAGGTACAGACGGTGTAGCAGTAGAGTTGCGGCAGAGTCTCGACCTGAGGCCGCACCGCCTCGAGGGCCATAGTGTAGAGTAGGGTAAAATGTGCGGACAGAGTGCAGAAAACATGACGACGGTGGAAAACAGGCAACTTACAAGGTTCGAGCAGTGGTGAGGAGGATTGAGAGGAAGGCGCGTGAGAAGAGAGATGGTGCATGTTTCTCTGCGCGCGCGCAACGCAGTTTCCGCTCCCGCAACTTTTTCTGCCACCGCCTTTTTGATCCCTGTCAACCTTGAACGCGCCGAGAACACCACGGGGAGCTATCGCGCCTCTGTGCTCCGCGACTCGTTCCAACCATGATATGACGCCCGCACCCCCAACCAAGCCCCCAATGGCGCTCGACAAGCAAAAGGCCCTGCTGTTTGGCGCCGCCGCAGCTCTGCGCCTGTTCCTCTTCGTCGCCTTCCCTTCGCTCCCCGACCTGCTTACAGAGCGCGTCGAAATCTCCACCCCGGTGACCAGCTTCAACAGACGTGCGTGTCTCCGATGACCTCTTGACAATTATTGACGCCGGGCAGTCCAAGAGGGCCTGTTTCTCTACACCCACAATGTCTCTCCCTACGACGGCGGTGTCTTCCACCAGGTGTGCATGCCTACGCCATCCTCCACCCTGCGCTCTCCGCTAACTAGACCAGGCGCCTTTACTGCTCCCGCTGTTTTCGCTGCTGCCTGATATCTCGTCCTTCCCGCTCGCCACAAATGTGGTGTACATTGCCCTCGACCTGCTCAGCGCCAATGCTCTGATGCGCATTGCCGAAACGGGCGAGAATGTATCGTCGCGCTTGTTCACATCGCCACGCAAGGACTTGGGCTGGAGCAGTCTGGCCATTGCTGCTGGGTTTGTCGACTTCTCTGGCTGCTCGTGTCTCTCTGCTGACACACTGCATAGCTACCTCTTCAATCCCTTCATCATCGCGACTATGCTGGCGCGCCCGACGTCCGCCATTACCTCGCTCCTCCTCCTGACATCGATGGCGAGCGCTGCCCGCGGCAGGCCCATTACCTTCGTGCTCGCCCTGTCGCTCGCATCGTACCTCTCTCTATACCCACTCCTCCTCTTCCCACCGCTGCTCCTCCTCTGCTACGACGCCGAAGCCCGCCGCGCGAAGCCAGGCGACACACCAAGCCCGATAGCATTCGCGCTCTTCCATACCGTAGACATGGTCTTCACAACCGGGTCGTTGCTGTACCTGTCGTTCCTGCTCATGGGCAGCTGGGAGTACATCCCTTCGACGTACGGCGTGCATCTGCTGCTCCCGGACCTGACGCCGAACGTGGGGTTGTGGTGGTATTTCTTCATCGAGATGTTCGACTCGTTCCGAGAGTTCTTCCTGGGTGTTTTCTGGCTCCACATGTCGGCCTATGTAGGCGGGTTAACGTTCAGGATCCGCAACCAGCCGTTGTTTGCCGTGGTTGCGCTGCTTGGCATCTTCGCCGTCTTCATGCCGTACCCCAGCATAGCTGAGACTGGATTGTTCCTGAGCCTGGTGGCTTTGTACATCCATGTCTTTCCACGTGAGCCAGATCCGCATCCGCGGGAAGTTTCCTGCTAATGGTGTTAATAGTCACGCGATACGTCTTTCTTGCATGCTCTGCGCTGCTCTATGCCAGCTTCCTCGGGCCGGCCTTTTATTACCTTTGGATTTATGCCGGGTCGGGCAACGCCAATTTCTTCTACGCGATCACGCTTGTCTGGAGTCTGGGTCTGACGCTGGTGGTGGCAGATGTCATTTTTGCAGTGCTGAGAGACGAGTGGGAGGCCGAAAGACCGGAGATGAAGGGGAAAGAAGTCCGACAGATCTAGAAAGTAGAGTGTTCTAGAGTGTAAGCTTTGAAATGTCTATATGTTCCCATGCTTCAGAGTCACTAGAGGCTGGGCGCAAGTGACTAGCCAAATGTGGATGGTTGCGATTGACAGGGTCCAGCTGCTCCAGCTGCTCGACCATAAATTGCCCACCCTTCTGCTGCTTATTACCTCTCCACCCTCAACATCTAAGATCTTCCACCGCACAAGACGATCAGCAATCCACGTCAGCTTTTGTACGTCTTCCATCCTCACAGCTTCTCTTCGCTCTACCCTCAACCCCTCCCGACTCCGCCATCATCTTCACTTCACCTCAGCTGTTCTTCCAGCACAACTAACAACCCTCATCCACAGCCCACCACGCCCGCAAACCAACCCGCAAGAACCCCTCACAATGGGCGCCCCGAAGAGCAACACCCTCACCCCGCGTGACCTCGAGGTCGTCGCCTGGGCCTGGCAATGCCTCAAGACCGAGCCGCAGGTACGCCACCTCCCCCTCCCCCACCTCCTCTCACCCCGCCACCAAACCGCCGACTAACTCAGAAGCCGCCACTCTAGGTCGACTTCCACAAGCTCGCCGAGCTGGCCAAGTTCAAGAACCCGGCCTCGGCCAGCGCGTGCTGGGGCCCCATCAAGAAGAAGCTCCTGAGCGGCGCCACGGCGGCCACTTCCTCCGCGCCCGGCACGCCCACGACCGCCGGCAAGAGGAAGGCTGCCGACGGCGGATCCGAGCCCGCGACGCCGGTGCCCAAGGCGCGCAAGAAGGCCGTGTCGTCGTCTGCAGTGTCGAAGAAGAAGATGGCCGTCTCGCCTGGCTATGGCGCGGAGAATGGAGGCGAGGACGATGGTGATGATGATGACGTGGAGGTTGGCGGCGGTGGTGCGGTCAAGAAGGAGGAGGTTGAGGAGGAGGAGGAGGAGGAGGCGGAGGCCGCGGAGCAGGAGGCGTTGGCTGTGTTTGGGGAGATTGACTCGTTTGATCCGGAGGACGCGCTTGCTTGAATGCACGACGCCACCATGCGCTCTGCTTGCTGCGCAGCTGGTTGGCTGGACAGCGCGCCTTTTCTTGACTTCACGTCGCGGGAGTTTCGTGGAAGAGAACGCACTTTTGGCAAACTCTCAGGCTCGCTTTCTCCTCTCGCCAAACGGTGCGCGTTCGATATTCGTCCCAAGTCTTGCCGGGAGCGTTTGGGATAAGTCTTGGTGGCGGCGCGAGAACCGGTGAACGAGAGAAGGGTACCGGGGCATCTCTCTTTCTTCTTCATTCTTTTGTGGGGTTCGGTCTATATAGTTGATCGGACAATCAGAAGCCCACTCATCCACTCTCACCAAAAAAAGAATAACAACTTTAATCATCACTTGGCCCACCTCTCCAAGATCTGCATTCAAACTCCGGATTTCTTTCAACACATCAATCACCCTATCGGCCCCACGTAGTCGGAGAAATCAGTGGCACGCTATAGAAGTCATAGTCGATTTATGTGCACCGCTCTGTATCCGGATGATTGTTCAACTTTCCATCAACGACATGCTTTAGCTGGTAAAATGCGTACAGTCCGTACAAAGAGTAGAATCACCCGTCCAGATATCGAGATGCATGCACACATGTATACCTCGTAAACTACCCTAGGTGCGTCCTCATTCTCCCAACCCGCGCCTCCCACCCCAGCAAGCATTTTCCCCAGAAAAGAAAAAAAAGATATCCAAAAAAGAGTCAGGGTATCGGATTCAGCGTAGTCTCTTTACAGTTCGTGTGGTTCTTCCCCCACGCCACTCTCTCCTCCTCTCTCCATCCACCAGCTCCCACGCGCACCAAAAACAGGAAAAAAAAACCAAAAAGCGGGACATAACCGCCCTCTAAGAATCAACACAACGCAACGGAAAAAAAAAAAAAAAGCCTCCCACTCCCCCGGTAAACGCCACGCACCCCATCAAGATCTCAACCCCACACACTCACACCCTCGACGACCTCCCCAACCCCTCCCTCGCCTCCATCTCCACCGGACTCCCCCCCACCACCCTCGCCTCCTCCCTCCCCTGCTGCTGAAACCCAGAAATCTCCGAATCGCCCGGCAACTCGGACGAAAACTCGGGCGCGCCCGTGTGGCGGTTGTAGCCGACGAACATCATGTTGCCGTCCTGCGGGGCAGGTGGCGGCGGAGGGCTGCCCATGCGCGGGGAGGGCTGGCCCGCGGCTGCGTAGCCACCGTACCCGCCGCCGCCGCCGCCGCCGTTGTTGTTCATCATGTGCGAGAAGGCGGTGCTGTCGCTCCAGCGGGCGGGGTTGGCGGCCTTTTCTGAAGCGCCGAGGGGCGGGCTGCCGGGGGGCATGCTGGGCGGCGGGGAGCCCATGCGCGAGGGGGTGTGGTCGGACCAGGACTGGTGGGGAGGGTAGCCGGGGGAGGGGGCGCCGGCGGGAGGGTTGTAGCCGGGGTGGTGGTCGCTGTATTCCGAGACTGGGGGGGCGGGGGCGGCGGGGGACGACTTGAACATTTTGCCGTAGGCGCGGCTGCGGCCGATGAAGAAGGTGAGGGCGGCGGCGAGGGCGAGGAAGACGATGGCGCCGACGACGATGCCGGCGATGGCGCCGCCGGTGAGGCGGATGCTGTGGTGGGAGGAGCTTGAGGAGGAGGAGGAGGAGGAAGAGGAGCCGCCTTCGGCGGGCCAGGTTTGGCCGGGGCCGAGTTGGTAGATGGAGTCGATGGCTTCTTGGTGTTGGAGGGTGAGGGATGTGGTGTTGCTCTGGAAGGGAGGGTGTTAGGAGAGCAGTTGTGGGGGTCGTGGGGGGTTCTTTTGGGGGATACGGACTGGGTTGATGACGCCGACCATGCCGTTAGGAGAACAGGATTCTAGGGCGTCGCAGTAGAACCAGATGGGGTCCGTGTTGTTGATGGTGAGGTTCCATGTCTCTCTCTGAAGAAGGAGTTAGCTTTGTGTTGTGATTATACAAGTTGGGGAGCCTGAGCCTGGAGCATTGTTGCAAGATTCGAGATCAACATTCTTGTGTTTTCCTTGCATGCAATGTCCGCATGATTCACGCTTGACTACAATGCTCGACCAGGCTCTGGTGACATCAAAGGCGCTTCAATTGGCGCTTACCTGTGAGAATGAGTCGATGATGTGGTTTCCAGAGAAGAAGCCCTGGTAGTCCTCGTCGGAGTGATACAGTTCCCAAGGAACACACGGGTTGCATCCTGCAACGCCGCAGACGGTGCCGTTCGTGTACTCTCCACGGATGACGGAGTGATTTGTCGGGTAAAAGTCAAAGACTACAATGTCGCCCGGCTCGGCAACGGTGGTGTTTGGGATGAAGGCGTGGCCATTGGCGCCGACGGCGACGGTGTGGATTGACCTTGAGCTCGACGACGTGGTTGTGGACTGGGCGAGCAGGCCGGTTGCCAGCTGCAGCACGGCGACGGCGGCGAGGAGTCTTCTCTGCATGATTGGCGATGGCGGGGGAGGGAGGAGAGAGCAGAACAACGGGGCGCAAATCGAGAGGAAGGAAATGGGCACTGGGAGGAAGGAAAGGCAAAAGGCCGGGCTACATGAGTTTTGGCAGCTGACACGAGGGAAAGCCGGGCGGGGAATGTAGTACTGGTTGGGCACAAGGTTTACTTTTGACACGCTCCCACGGGCCTTCCTGGTGGAGGCATGCTGGACCCCAACCTCGTGCAAATAGGTACCATACCGCGTACCGAGCGTGCTTGGCTACCGTAATCCTCACCTTTACGGTGTGCGATGGCGGTGGCGCGGTCACAACGAGCTTAGCAGCTGCATGTAAGACTGAAGTGACTGGTGAATTGGCGCAGGGATTAGCCCACCTACAATCCTTCGCTGGCAGCCGTAACAAAGTCTAGATCTGATACCTGGACGCCTATTCGGTCAAGGTTCGGCCCACCCCACCCGTGAATCTATTCGTGGCTCCGCTGTGTTGTTCGCGGGTTGCACGGATGGGGGCCGAAAGGATTTTGACTGCGGCGTCTGATGCGGCCGCCCGCTGCGAGGTACAGCCGCGTCGTGAAGAAAGGGTTCGGGCTGCTGCAACTAGACACGCGTACGCCCATGGTCAGCATCGATGCCGGCCCGAGACATTTCGGTGCTTGGTGGTGGTGGTAGTGAGGCTGCGGTGGATGATAAACATTTGACGGCGCTCCTTCGGGGCGTTGGTGGCTGAAGTGGATGGATATTGGAGGGTGGATGGGCTCTCGGCTCCGCTTACTTGAACTCTTCACGCGTGGCCTGTGCTGTCAGCTTATGTCTATATTTAGACCAACTTTTCCCGACCACCTTTATGATATAAGAAGTTTACGCACACTCTTGAACTGGAACTTCACATGCCATCAGCGCAAATGCTCAGCGAACAACCAGAAATGTGACCTATCCGTCAACGCTCGAGCCTTGCTCATCAAATCCAGGATGCGTCTAAAAAACCCAAATCATTGAATTTGTACAACGAAAATATGTCAAACCCGCCAGAGCCTCATGACCTGACAATATATATCGCAGTGACCTCGTCGAGCCGATGCCGATCTGTCCGGGACCCCACGCGGCCATTGCTCATCACTCGAGCTCCGACCTGAAGTATTCCTCCACACGGTCAGCAAAACGACGCGCCCTCGCCAGGCCCGGCGCACTCCTCGCCCCCCTCTTATAGATCGAAACCGCCCCGTAACCCCCGCACTCCATCCCTGCGTCACCCTCACACGGCATGATGCAGTTACCCCATACGCCCGGCCACGGCAGGCGATCGGTGGCGATGCTGTTGCCGCACCAGCACCTGTTGTTGCGTCACATCGTCAGCAAAGTCTAGTCTCCATCCAAAACGCAAAGGCAACCACACTCACTCGTTCCCGTACTCCAGGCCGGCGTACGCGTAGCCGCCGGCGTCGCAGTGGTCGACGCATTTGCCATGGGTCATTGCGGCCGCGGGGTCGAGCCAGCGCTCGGTGGCGAGGGTGCGGGTGGCTGTGGGGTCGTCGTTGCCGCAGCCAAGGTAGTGCCAGTCGTTGATCGGGGGAAGGGGTCTGTCCCTGCTCGGGTTGAAAGATGTTTCGTTATCGATGTTGCAATTGTCCTTGCTGTTTTCAATGGCGGTGGCCGTGTCGGTCGAGATCGGATTGCAGCCGGGAAGCGCGGGCATGTTCAGGCCTTGGACCGCCTCGTTGACCGAGGGTGGGAGTTTGCAGCGCTGCTGCTGCGCCGCGGTCCAGTAGGTAAAGGTTTGATCCGGGCAGTTGGGCTTGCCGTCAGTGCAGTCGTTGATGGCTTTCTCCAGCGTTGCGGGATCCCAGCCGTTGAGGAAGTCTCCGTGCATGCCGTAGCCGGTTGGGTCGCCGGTTGCGAGCACGAAGGGCCTGCTTTCCGTTGTCCCACCACGTGCTCTCCGGGAATAGATTGGTCTGGTATCCGACTTCGAAGAAGACCGTCATGATATGGTAAGAATACGTGCCTGGGCACCTTCCGCCATCAAAGACACCGTCCATGGGGTAGGCAATGTGGGAGACGTGGTCCGGGGAATCGACATCTTTGCCGTTCCAGCAACCGGGAAAGGTGACTTGCATGCGGATTCCATCCGGACACGTCACGTTGGGGAAGCCGGGAAACTCGAGATCTTTGTCGGCGCCCTCGCCCTTGCTGCCGAGACAGCGAACGCTGATGGCTCTGCTGTTGAAGTCGGTTCCGGGAGTACGCTTGACCGAGTCTCCGGCAACCATCCTGAAGCCGGGAGGGAAAGGGTGGATCTTGTCGTTGTCGGGGCCAGGGCGATGCAAGTAGTAGACGTTCATGCCACCGGTGGTTCCATTGCCGTCTCCCATGACGGGCACGTGCCTGAAGGTGCCGTCCGGGTTGCGGTAGTAGAGCTTGGGGGTCCAGTAGGCGGACATGTCCTGCTTGATGTTGCAGGAGCTGCAGACCGAGTTTCGAGCATCCTCAAAGTCCATGCTGGAGTTGAAGCCATTACCGCCGCACAGGACGTGGGCATGTTGCGAGACTCTGCCGGGCTGGGCGATGGGATCGATGCGCTGGTCATAGAGGCGGCCACCGCAACTGACCACGAACGTAGCCTGGACAGGAAGCAGGACCGCTAGGCCGAGAATGAGCGATAGAAAAGAGATCATGGTGAAGTGAGGTGAAAGTGAAGGTGAGGCAAAAGAGGCGGCCACTAAGAGTATTGACAGTGAAGAAAAGCTTCAGGCGGTACCAGACCGCGAGTAGGAATGGAATGCAGATGAGCCGGCTGTGCTGATGGACAAGGAAAAAGTGGTGCTGAAAAGTGTGGGAGAGGGTGATTGAGAGCAGCTCTTATGCGCCGGCCACCACTTTCGCGCCGCCAACCCGAACGCGTCCTCACCATGAATAACTACTGTGAACTACGCTAAGAAATTTCACCGTCTTTTCCATCACCATCGCCTTTGTTTGCTCTCTCTCGACTTCCGTCTCTTGTGCAATACACCGTTTCATAGGCAGCGCGTCTGGAAGCTCAGCCCGACGAGCGGTCCTCTGAGCGTCGCACACGCTGCCGCCACGCGCTATTTCCAGCTGGCCAAGCGCCCACACCGCTGCCCCGGTGATCACAGGCGCCTACACATAGATTTACCTTGATTTCATAGCATATAAATGATTTCTCTAACCGCGTGGGGCGGATAGGCTGATGTGTTGAAGGGAAGTCGAGATTTGGATAGCTTGCTGTTCGATATTGTCACACAACGACAAAAGACCAGCGCAATAGACTGTCAGAACGATCCCATCACCTGTTGAGCTCGCCGTCTTTTATTCCGGTCTTGCATTGCACTCCGGACTATCGCTACGCCACCAAACCACCCATCGACAACTTCCCACTTCCAGCACCTCGCAACGGGAAAAGCAACAAACTCCCGCCCCACGCCATTCATCAAACCCCACTCCCAACACTCGCAACAGCACCCGCCGCACCACAACACCTCCGGTCTCTCCCCACCACAATCGCCGTGGTCGCCTTCGCATCCCCCCTCTCCGCCCTCCACCCCTCCACAAAATCCAATCCGTCAGACTCAAGTTCAGACCCGCTGTTGACCCAGTCGCCTCCCTCCAGCCGCCTCCCTGAGCGGACTTTGAGACCATGAATGTCGTTGGACACGGTTGCCATCAAGGTCGCTTCCGTCATTCTTCGGAATAGGTCTGTTTCGAGGAACGTTCTCGAAAGGGTGAGAAACTCGGCAATCGAGGCGAACATTAGGGAACTGGAGCGCTTGTCGCCGCTTGAACGGGGGGCTTGTTGGGGTTGGGGCCGTCGAAGACGAAGAGCGGAAGCGTTGAGAGCGAGAGAGAGAGAGAGGTCGCAGGAGGCCGGGTGGTAGGAAGGTGCGGAGCGTGGGATTTGTTAACCCCAGTCGCCGGACCTCGAATTGCCTCCGTTGGAGGACTTTGAAGTTGTGGATGCTGTTGGTCATGGCAGAGGGTGGTGGTAAAAGGTGCGGAGTGCTGGATTTGTGCCGCCTACAGAAGTCAGGTTAGCAACGTGGGTTTGAAAGGAATGAGAAGAGCAGACCTTTGCTAGCCTGAACCTGGAACAGCCAGATGGATGTATCGATGGCAATGCGTAGTGGGCGGCCGGTCTCTTCGAACTTGTCAACACCAAGCCGGATAATCAGCCACCAGGCCTGCATTCCTGGTAGATGCTGAACATTGTCAGTGCTGGTTCAATGGCACATCGTGCGGTAAAGCTTACCCGTGAATACCCATTGCTGTCGCATCGTGCAGCAGCAATAGCAAGAACAGGCAAGACGAGCAAGTACGTCGCGGGTGGCAAGGCGGCGCAAGAGCAAGAAGACGGGCGGAGAAGAGCCTCGACCTCTGCTCCCGAGAACAAGCCGGACAGCTCGCCACCTCCTTTCCTCGTGCATGTTGTAGTATCCTCGAAGGACCGGAAGAGGACGAAACCAGGGGCTCGAGGTAGCCTGCTTGGAGTGGGCTGCGGGGTTGCAGGCATGAGGTTTCAGAGGGAAGTACGGCGGTTGGGGTGGGCTACTTATTAGAGGGAACGGGTGAGCATGGAGCCTAGCAGGGAAGGATGGGTCAAGCCTGTTGGCTTGGAGTGTCAGCGTGGTCAATTCGAGGTCGGTGTCAAGAGTCGACATACCAGACAGGCATCCACGAGCAAAGTCGTGGTGACTCGCACACGTCATCGCTGGGCTTTGATTCCAGAGGCAAGGCGAATGGCCATGGGCTGACAGAGGACATGCGGCAGAGGGAAGAAATGAGACGATCCGCGGATGGGTAGAGGTTGAAGGGTGGAGGAAGAGGAGAGGAAAAGGCGAAATGTATACTTGTGCAAGAAGCGATGTCGGAAGCGAGAGGGGCCAAGAAGCAGAGCACGGGTGGGAGAAAAGTACCAGGCGATGTCGTCGTTGGTTGGCAGGAGTGAGGTGTGCGCGGCTGTCGCCGGTTGGAACGAGGGAAGCAGCAAAGCCTCCTGACTTGATATTTAGCCATCTCTCTAAACGGAGTGCTGAAAACTATTTACAAATTCATGAGCTTGGGAACAGTGTCCCGTTCAAATACCATGGCGGCGGTTTAGTAAAAGAATTTGGCTATAAATATCTTTCACGTTTAGGATCCGCGCCCCTCCCTCCGGCGTGCCCAACCTTAACTACGAGCTTCCATCCTGCTTCTGTGCGTATGCCAAGTTCGGCTTGGTGGTATAGCTGGGGTTGTAGAGCTGCCCAGTGCCAGTCTTTAGTTCTTAGGAGCGGGAGTCTGCATCTTTCCTTGCCAACAACATCCAGCACTCGACGGCCTCGAGGCTACAGACCAAATCTCTGGTTGAGGATGGAATCGCGCCACTGCTGAGCTGGTTGTGGGTTGTGTTAAGTTGAAGCAAACGGGCGCTCGCCTCGTCGGGGGTATCGTTGCGGGTGCGACGGGAGATTTCGCTGTGGATTAGACCAAAGGTCTGAAGGGCGCGATGGAAGATGTATGGGGAAACCTATGCATTGTCGTGACTCGACATCTCCAGCATCTGGTTGATCAGAGTATGTGCCCGGCCCTTGGATGACGTGGTGCCCGACCACGTGGGAATCCTGGCTTGTATGTGCATGCTACTCGTGGTTACACTGCTTCAGCGGTGACGGACAATGCGTGAGATGAGACAGCGGCAGGCGGCAACTGAAAGAGAAAGAAATGATGAAAGAAGCGGTGATAGGTGCGAGCTCAAATCGACCCAGTCCAACATCTTCCACTCCACAGTTGGTTAAACCAAACAGTAATACTTTTGAACATCCAACAGGTATCTTGCGAGCCTCTACTCCATACTCGTACAGTTCCACTCCAAAATACAGACACTACTCCGTGTCCTTCTTGGTCTTTGAACCAGGCTTGGTCGTTGGGCACTTGTTTTCAGCATCCCACCCCGGCGCAGTGAGGCCCCTGGCGATGAAGTCCTCGTCGGGGATGATCTGCACAATCTTTACCTTCCACTTGCCGATCCTCAGAAGCAGCCTGTCCCCGTCAAAAATGTACGTTTCCGGAATGCCCTCACCCATGTGCTTGATGGGCGTGAATGTCAACTCGTCGCCCATCCCGCCGACCTGGCCTGGCCTGCTGCCGACGTAGGCGCCCTGGTTGGCAGTGATGCGGTGGCCCTCACTCCTAGAAGCCACCATTCCAGCCGACCAAAGAACTCGGGGGAAATCCATGTCGTAGACTAGGGACCTTGGCAGGACAATGTTGGCTTGCGGAGCATTGTCCCACGTCACTGTTGGTGCGAATTTGTTTCCACTACTCATGTTGACAAAGGTTCTCGGGTCTTTCTGCCTGAGAACCACTGCCGGATCAGCATCCGGCTTAACATCCGTTTCGGTCGCTTGTTGCGGCTGAGAAGATCCACCAAAGATTTGCTGGTGCTGAATTGCCGTTTTTTCCGCTGCAAGAGAGCCGTGGACCAGGTCAACAAATTCACGAGCGAGCAGATGCTGGGCGAGGCGTTTCGAAGGGTTGAGCTTGTGCTCTGCGACGACGGTGCTGATTGTGGACAGGGGGAGAAAGGTAAAGAGTTTCAGGTAGCGCTCGACGTCGTCGTCGGAAGTCCGGACCCAGAACTAAATGGATTAGCATGGAAAGATTACTCGAAGCGTTCAACTTACGCCGTACAAATCGAAGCTGGACGTCATCTCCTGGCTTAACCAGACTGCGTTGCCAGCACTTTTGCCAAACTTTTCGCCAGACGCGGTGGTGAGCAGCGGAACAGTGAGACCGTAGGGTTCCATCAGGTAATTGTTCTTCTTGTTGCTCAGATCAAAGCATTTCTCGCGAACAGCAGGGTCAATGGTGGATTTCCGCAAGTAGTTGACAGCGTCCATGCCGGCGACGATGTTGCCGTACTGATCGGAGCCTCCCACCTGCAGCTGTATGCCATTGTGACTGTACAAGTGCCACCAGTCCCAGGCCTGCAGCAAGGGGTATGTAAACTCGGCAAAAGACATGCCCTCGCCTTTTTTTTGGCGCTGCTTTACACTAAACAGAGTCAGAAAGAGTCACTGGTGAGGAGTGAGGCACATACGTATCGCGGCTCAGCATGGGGCCCAGTCTAGTGCCAGTACCGATAGCCCTCAGGAACGTGATGATGTCCAGCTTGCCCAGCCACGTGGTGTTGTTTTCCAATGCCCTCTTCCAAGCCCATTCTCTCACGTAGCCGTGATTGCGGCCCACGCGCTCAACGCTCATCCACAGTTTCTTCAGCTGGATATGCATGAGGGCCATGTTGGTTTTTCGTGTAGCCGAGTGCATCTGATCGCGGTCGCTCAACCTCCCGGTGGGGTCTCCAATCTTGGCTGTGCCGCCACCCAGCTTTACGTTTTACATGTGTTAGACGAGTTGGTTATTTCAACGGGCAGACTCACGACGGTGAAGGCACGAAGGCCGTAGAGGTACATCCAGAAGATGACCATGAACGGGAGCATGTGGCCGACATGCAGCGAGGCGGCGGTGGGGTCGATACCGCAGTAGCCGCCGATGCGCTTGTTGGTTATGACCTTGTCGAGGACGTCGCGATTTCTAAGCAAAAAGTCAGCCATGATTTGCAGGGGAAAAGACGCGACGCACCCGGCAATCTGCTTTACAAAACCGCGCTCCTCAAGCATGCTCAAGAAGCTCTGCTTGTGGCCGGCCTCAATCTCTTTTGCTTGTTCCTTCCACTGCCACTCGGACTCGATTGTTTTCCGGATGAAGCCTTGGCCGATGGAGCGGGTGGTGATCCGGGGAGCGACTCGCCGCAGCTGGCACTGGCGGCACACGTACGCCCTCGAGAGGGCGACATGACGGATGAGGGCTGTGGGAGCCATTGGGGCTGTGGACAAAGTTTTGGAGCAGAGGCGACGCGCGAGACGGAGATCAGCGCGACAATTCCGGGCGGTGAGGAGCGGCAGTTACGCACCGACCACCACAACCTACTCCGCAACTCCGCATCGATCGATGTCATCACCAGCGACTGCAGCTGACAGCTTGCAGCTCACAGCCAAGAGCTCCCTTGCCTTCTTCACCGCTCTCCTCCCCCCATATCACTGCCGATTCGCCCTTTTGCTGCATAACTTCGTATCATTGAGCCTAATATCAATTCATCCTTTTCCTTACTCTGAAAACAAGTGCTTGCCATGTACGCCAATCTTGTCTGCTCGCCGCCCCTGGGCCAGACTACCGTCGTGCCCTCCGACCAGACATCTGTAAGTTGGCCGTGCATTGGCTCACTGCGTTGCTAAGACACCGGCCAGGTGCGCTTCACTGCCCTTATTGAGACGGACCCCTCCTCATCCAGGACCTGGGAAGTTGCCCTGTGGCACAATCATACCGACACTGGGATATGGGAGAAGCTCATCCTCAAAGAAGAACCCGACGACTCTGCGGTATGACGCTGCCCTCATATCGCGACGGTCCTCTAATTCCTACCAGTTGCTCATCACCCGCGAGGATTCGACGCCCCGTCGCCGTCGATTGTATTCCGAAGAGTTGTCTGGAAGGCCCAACCACGCCGTCTCCTTCACCATCACCTTCAGGGCGGGCGAAGACGAGCCATGGAAGTGGGCCAATGAGCAGTTTTCCTACTCGGACGGCCAGTTGCGCTACCAGCCGCCCGACCTCAACTCGTCCCTGTCTCACTACATTTCCAACATCAGCCCGCATCTCCGCATCGATCAAGAAGCAAGCCAGACTTCCGACACCATCCTGTGGACTGCGTCCGGGACCGTGGATGCCGCATCAGGTAGCGAGTCGGGACGGGCAAACCACACCCTCGGCCTTCCCACCGAGCAGAGCAAGTGGTTCGCCCTTGTCCGCCTGTGGAGCCCCTGGCTGGCCCCCCGCCAAGGAAAAGATGTCTTCAATCCCGATAAAGAAGCCGTACTTGCTTCATTCCTGAGGAACGATGGCTTCCACTTGGTAGTTCTCGCTGTGAGTGGCACCAATGATGTTCTGTCAGAGCTCGTCCACGACGGCAAAGGAAACATCGTGGTCCGAGCCCGCAACGATGGAAACGAAGAGCAGGAATCCACCGTCATCATTGCTGTCGGAAAAACCTTTGAGGATGCAAACGCCGCCGCCATGTACCATGCTCGAAGACTCGTCATGAAGTGGGAAGCGGCCAGCGGCGAGATTGACGCCGAGATGAAGGCTCTGGACGACAACAAACTCCATGGCCAGTGGCTCGAGGAGTGGTACGACGGCCTGACCTACTGTACCTGGAACGGGCTCGGCCAGCACCTTACGGAACAGGCCATATTCGACGCTCTCGACTCGCTCAAGGAAAACGGCATCACCATCACCAATCTCATCATCGATGACAACTGGCAGTCACTAGACAATGACGGACAGGACCAGTTCAAGCGTGGCTGGCTAGAATTCGAGGCGAACAAAGATGGCTTCCCGCATGGCCTTGCTCACACCACCTCTGAGATTCGTAAGAAGCACAAGAACGTGGCGCACATTGCCGTTTGGCACGCCATCCTGGGCTACTGGGGAGGCATATCGCCCCACGGCAAGATTGCCAAAGAGTACAAGACGGTAAAAGTGCTCAAAAAAGACGGCGTATCAGGCGGCACCATGACGGTGGTTGACGAGGAGGACGTCCCGCGCCTCTACCAAGACTTTTACTCGTTCCTTTCCTCGGCGGGAATCGACTCGGTCAAGACGGACGCGCAGTTCATGCTCGACGAGCTCGACGACGCGCAGGACCGGAGCCGCCTCATCAAAACGTACCAAGACGCCTGGAGCATCGGCCTCCTCCGCCACTTCTCCGCCAAAGCCATCTCCTGCATGTCGCAAACCCCCCAGATCCTCTTCCACTCGCAGCTCCCCACCAACAAACCCCGGCTCATGGTGCGCAACTCGGACGACTTCTTCCCCGAGGTACCCGCCTCCCACCCCTGGCACATCTTCTGCAACGCCCACAACTCGCTCCTGACCCAACACCTCAACGTGCTCCCGGACTGGGACATGTTCCAAACCGCGCACCCCTGGGCCTCCTTCCACGCCGCCGCGCGCTGCGTCTCAGGCGGGCCCATCTACATCACCGACGCGCCCGGCGCCCACGACCTCGCCCTGATCCGGCAGATGACGGCGCAGACGCCGCGCGGCACGACCGTCATCCTGCGGCCGCACGCGCTCGGCAAGTCCATCGCCGCCTACACGGGCTACGACGAGGCTGCGTTGCTCCAGGTCGGCACGTACGTCGGGCGGCAGCGCACCGGCACGGGCATCCTCGGCGTCTTCAACACCACCACGCACCCCCTCGGCGAGCTCATCCCGCTCGCCCACTTCCCCGGCACCGAGCGCGGCGACTACGTCGTGCGCGCGCACACGACGGGCCAGACGTCGGCGCCCATGGCGCGCGGCGCGCCGAACGCGCTCGTCCACCTCGCCCTCCCCGTCCAGGCGTGGGAGATCCTGTCGGCGTCGCCCGTGCACGTCTTTTCGACGCGGCACCACGCGCATGTCCGAATCTCGGTGCTCGGGCTGGTGGGCAAGATGACAGGGGCGGCGGCGCTGGTCAACCAGGACGCGTTTGTGGAGAAGGAGGGGGCGGGGCGGCTGCGCATTTGGGCGAGCCTGAAGGCGCTGGGGACGTATGGGGTGTGGGTCGAGGGGCTGGAGGGGCTGAGCCTGGAGGAGGATTTGATGGCGCTGCTGTTTGGGCGGCCGGTGCCGGTGCATTGCGTGCGGAAGGAGGGGAGGGTGTTGGAGATTGATTTGGTGAGGGCGTGGGCGGAGTCGGAGCAGAGGGCGGGGTGGAGCAATGAGGTGGCTATTGAGGTGTTCATTCGGTAGGGGGGTTGGCTTGGTGCGCTGTGTGGAGTCTTTACCTCAAGTGTTGGTTCGCTCATGATGGTCGAGAATGGAGTATGGTGATGCTTGGAGATTGCTGGCCTGCTGACTTGTGCTCTTCAATGGCTGTGAGACTCAGATAATCGTTGGGTGCTTGAGGAGTGAGGCTTTCCAGATGCACTTCTCTGAACGACCGTATATCCTGACACGGATGAAATCAGTAAGATACAGAGAGAAAGACACCAAGCTACATGCACCTATTGAATCAGGGTCCAATCTCTAGCCATTATTGACAACGATTGAATTGGTCAGTGACTCGATTTCGGGCACGGGTGATCGGCTCCAAAAGCAAAAGCCGATCGGCACCGCAACAACACCAGACCCATCACGCGGCACAACAATCAACCGCCTTGAATTGAGAGCATGATCATGCTTCATTATTATGATGCCCTCACCGTGATGTGTTGGCCGCTAGATAATTGAGCCGGCTCGCTTGAAATTAAAGCCGCTGCTGACTGCATGGATCGTAAAACAGCGGGGAAAAGCCCATGGACATCACCGGGTCTGGCGCCATTAGCCGAGCATCGCCCATGACCTCCAACACTTAAATACCACTCCCACCCAAGCTTCTGTACGAATCTCACAACCACCAAGAAAGCAGCAACCATGGTCGACGTCCCCCACGACTATCTCAAGACCTTCATCGGCCGCCCGGCCATCGAGCTGCCCACTCCGGCCCTGGTCCTGAGCAAGCCCGTCATTGAGCGAAACTGCCAGCGCCTGCACGACGATGTGAAGACTTTGGGCATCAGCTTCCGGCCGCACGTCAAGACTCTCAAGGTGCGCCGAAACCTCCCTCCTCATCGGCCATGCAGCTAACTCCAATCCGCCAGTCCGAAGAAGTCACCCGCCTGATGCTCGGCGGCGTAGCCAGAAGCTGCGTCGCCTCGACCCTCCGCGAGATCCGCGGCCTCATCCCCCTCGCCAAAGAAGGTCTCATCGACGACGTCCGTATCCCCCTTTGAAAAAATGTGTTGAGCGATTGAGCCCCCAAAACTAAAAACAAAGTCACAGGTCCTCTACGGCCTCCCCCTCCGCCCCTCCGCCCTCCCCGAGCTCGCCCACCTCTCCCCCTCCATAAAGATCCTCCTCATGCTCGACCACCCCTCCCAAATCGCCGCCCTCACCACCTTCGCCGCCGCCAACCCAAGCACCCCCCGCTGGGACGCCTTCGTCAAAATCGACATGGGCACGCACCGCGCCGGCATCCCCGCCACCTCGCCCACCCTCCACGCCCTCATCGCCGCCGCGCAGGCCGCCCCCACCGCCGTGCGCATCCACGGCTTCTACTGCCACGCGGGACACTCGTACGCGTCGCGCAGCCCCACCGCCGCCGCATCCGTGCTGCACGACGAGGTCAACGCGGCGGCCGAGGCGGCTGCGCTCATCCAGGCGGGTGAAGACGAGGCGCTGACGGTATCGTTCGGGTCGACGCCGACGGCGCACGTGGTGGCGCAGCTGCGGCATGCGCTGCCGGCGCGGCTGCGGCTGGAGCTGCACGCGGGGAATTTTCCGGCGAATGACCTGCAGCAGCTGGGCACGGGGTGCGTGCGCGAGGAGGATCAGGCGGTGCGGGTGTTGGCGGAGGTGTGTTCGCTGTATGAGGGGGGGAGGAACGAGGCGTTGGTGAATGCGGGGGTGGTGGCGTTGGCGAGGGAGCCGGGGCCGTTGGAGGGGTTTGGGAGGGTGGTTGGGAGGGGGGGGAGGTGGTGCGTGGGGAGGTTGAGTCAGGAGCATGGGATTTTGGTGACGAGTGGTGGAGAGAGGGTGGAGGAGGTGTTTGCGGTTGGGGAGAAGGTGTGGTTGTGGGTGCAGCATGCGTGCATTACGGCGGCGGCGCATCATTACTATTTCGTGGTGGATGAGGCGGATGTGGTGAGGGAGGTGTGGTTTCCGTGGAAGGGGTGGTGAGGGTGCAGGCAGGGGACGTGATGCACCTGCAATGTAAAAAGCCTCTCGTGTGATTCATAAACTTCGTTACCCGTAGCAGAACCACCGTCACGAGAACTTCGTCATCGGCCTCTCCAGCCTCTCCCCATCTAGCTCAATATCCACCTTCTCGTTGTAGAAGCACAACAGCCCCGCCACCGCCGCGCTCTCGCTCGTCGTCGTCCGATACCCCCACACCACATCTCTCACCACTTCCTCCTCGCCTCCCTCCCCCGCTACCACCACATCATAGTACTCCGCCTCGCCCTTGTACGGACACTTCGTCGTCGTCTCACTCCTCCTCAACACCCCCGCATCCACCGCCGTCGGCGGCAGATAGTACCGCGTCGGCAGCCCCGTCTCATAGAGGTGCTGCGAGCTACGCGCCGTCGCGACGCGCTTGCCGTGGACAAAGACTTGGATGGGGCGGGTGGAGAGGACCGTGTCGACGCGGCGGAAGGGGTCCTTGGGGTGGACGTAGATGCGCGAGTCCTCCTCGAACCAGGCGTCGGCCGCGCCGAACTCGACGCGCACCATGTCCTGCAGTGGCGCGGCGGCCGGGTGGTGGGCGGAGAGGTCGGGGGCGAAGGCCAGGACGCGGTCGGTGGAGCGGGGGCCGGCGGTGATGCGGAGGAGGCGGGTGGAGTCGTGCAGGTGGTGCGAAAGCACCGTGTGGGTACCCGGCGCGCGCGAGGAGAAGGGGACGTAGTAGTAGGGGTAGTAGTCGTGCGTCTCCCAGACGTAGAGAGCGTGCACCGTGTCGGTGATGTAGGTGCCGTGCAGTTGGATGCGGATGCGTTTGGTGGTGGGGAGGGTGCGGATGGGGCCGTTTTCGAGGAGGGTGCGCGCGAGGGTGACGAGGTCCTCGTTGGGAGGCATGGTTACGGAGGTGGTTTGTGGAGGGTCAATGGCTGGTGAGAGTATGGGAGGAGGACGCGGATGGGAAGGGATGAGGCGAAGACGTCAGCGACGCGGGGGAGCGCGCTGTTTACAAATCAACTCTCTTATTAATTCTACACTTCTCATCAACATCTTCAATCGCCCATTTCACCTCTCGACCACGACCAAGCCGACACGTGATGAAGTCCTGCACTCGAATCGCGTCTTCATCGGAAAAATATCCGCGAAAGGCTCCATAAAACCCCACGATGCGGGGAGCCCGGGTCAATTCACCCCGCTGAAGCTTCATGCCAACAAAAATCACCATTGAATCCTCTCTTCTCCCAAACTTCACCATGGCATTCACGCAAGCGACCCTCCCAAAGCTGCCCGACTTCGACGACCTCACCCTCGACCCCAAAGGGCCGGTGGGCAATGCATGGGGATTGTTTGGGGACGACGACGAGCTGGGAATGCTGAACCTGCTCACGCCCGAGACCGTCGCCGCCGCCGCCAAAGAGATCCAATCCGGCGTGCGCATATCGCTCGACCTGCCGCTGAACCAGCCCGCCTTTCCCAGCTTCGACCGCCAGCCCTTCCACCACGAGATCCGCCAGCGAGGAGCAGACCGCTGCGTCAACGACGACATTGTTGCCTTCAACACCCAGTCGAGCTCGCAATGGGACGGCTTCCGCCATTACGGTCAGACCCACCTCCTGGTAACCAGACACGCTATACTAACACCCGAAAATAGGAAACCAAACGGCAAAGTGCTACTTCATGGGCCATACCCAACAAGCCATCCAGTCCACCCCCGTCATCGGCATCGATGGTCCGACCTCCCCCGCACCCCTCTCCTCTCTCTCCAACTAACCCCCCTCTCCACGCACAGCCTGGCTCAAACACGGCGGCATCCAAGGCCGCGGCATCCTAATCGACTACCCCACCTGGGCCCGCACCCACGCCCACCCTCCTCTTCCCCCCTTCACCTCCACCGCCATCCCCCTCACCACCATCCGCCAGATCCTCGCCGACACCCACACCACCCCCCGCCGCGGCGACATCCTTCTCATCCGCACCGGCATCGACTCGGCCCTCAAATCCCTCTCACCCGCCGACCAGCGCGCCCTCGCGTCGCGCCCCTCGCCCGACTTTTTGGGGCTGGAGGCGGGCAGGGAGACGCTGCGGTGGCTGTGGGGGTGCGGGTTCGCGGCCGTGGCGAGCGACGCGCCGAGCTTTGAGCGGGGGCCGGTGGCGGGGGCGCATGCGGATCTGGAGCACACGCTGCATCAGTGGTTGCTGGCGGGGTGGGGGATGCCGATTGGGGAGCTGTTCGATCTGGAGGCGTTGGCGGAAGAGTGTGGGAAGAGGGGGCGGTGGAGCTTTTTCTTTTCGAGCGTGCCGTTGAAGGTGAGTTTTTCTTTCTTTGCGCCCTGCTCTCGCTTGGGGTCTGGAAGGGAGGGAAGGTGGGCGGAAGGCTGACGGGGAGATGTTTTAGGTTCCTGGAGGGGTGGCGAGTCCGCCGAATGCGGTTGTGATTTTCTAGAGGGTTTTGGGGGGATTCCGACGCTGGTGTTGGTTAGAGGGATGTCGACGACGGGCAAAATCAGTAATTCTTCCCCGTCTGTTGAGTACTGGAATTGTGCGCAGGTTCAAGGCATCAATCACATGGCCAATTAGACGTACGTTATTGGTTAATTCGCCTCCTGTATGCAGCTTATTACCCGATTCAAACTCACTCTGACAGCATTAGGGCACTGGAGATGATCAAAAAGCCGAATCATGATGCGTTACCTAGTGGTCATTTCTTTGCAAAGAGTGGTCATCGATGTGACTAGTTGAGAAAGGCAAAGAGGGCAGCTTTCCAAGGCTAATGTTGATAGTTAACGCTACGCGGTGGTTCTATTAAGCCACTGTAGGACGAAATTGCCAGCTACTGAGGCATCCATTACGTATGAGTGCGTGCAGCCAGTAACGCAATAGTAGCACTGCACACACTTGAGCTGCATCACGGAGTATGCCCAGCCAATCAAAATCCGGAGCTCTACAGAAGAAACTTTGAGACCTGGTCCACGGAGACTTAGCATTTCCGCTGTGGCGGAAAGCCACTCCCAAGAAGAAGATCTGTGACAATTATGCGGATGACTTGACGTAGGGAAATCGATGCAAAGCGCATAAGGCTGGGGAAGTTAGTGATCGCCGAGCTAAATGATGGTGGTCCTTATACACGGGGAGATTAGCAAGCCTATGGATGCGAAACCTACAAAGTACCATTGGAAAGTAGGCAGCAGGCAGCACTCGAACTCCGAACTCCGAGACGGAGTTAAAGGGTACAGTGCTCGAGACGGCATACTCGCGACTCGATATGTCTCATGACGTGGGCACGCACCTGCAACTAGGGAAAACGGTGCCTCCCACCCTGTACTCTGGTCAATGTCTTGTTTCCAGGGCCAGCGGATGCAAATCCCAACCAATGTCCCAACTGCGCGCGTCGGAGTTCCCTGTCTCTATTAAATGTCTTTGTCGCCTTCACAATAGCCCGCACTGTACCGATACCCAACTTTTTAAACATGTTCAAGTCCCTAACACGTAAGCAACGACTGTCGCTCACCATAGCAATATCTTTCAGCTTTTTTGTCGCCGAGATATCTGGTCAGTTCCTCCTTCCTCTGGTCTTCGTATTTTGTATCGCTAATAGTCTCACAGCCGGCTTCTACACCAGATCTCTGGCTCTCGTAGCCGATGCATTCCACTACGTCCGTCTCCAAGATTATCTTATACCATGTCTTCGAAACTAACTATAGAAATAGATGAATGACCTGATCGGCTTCATCGTCGCTCTTGTTGCTGTCCAAGTAAGTCGCAGATCAAGCCAAGCACTCAACCCCGCACTCTTTATCTAAACGCCACCATCCAGGCTACCGAGCGTGGCGTATCTCCGCAAGGTTTTTCGTTCGGCTGGGCCAGAGCGCAGCTGCTAGGTGCCTTTTTCAATGGCGTTTTCCTACTTGCTCTCGGCGTGAGCATCTTCTTGCAGTCGATTGAGCGCTTCATCGCTCTGCAGCGTACGTTCTACCTCTGTGGCTCAAATACGAATCAGTGTTGACTTTGACTGCAACCAGGCGTCAACAACCCCTTGGTTGTTTTGATAGTGGGCTGCGTCGGCCTGACCCTCAACATCATCACCGCCGCATTCCTGCATGGTACGTCGTCTCTAGCAACCCACCGTTCAACCAGCTCTAATACTCGGTCTAGAACACGACCACGACCACAGCCATGGCGGCCACGACCACGACGAACCCTCCGGAGAGCATGCCGCCGACGGAGTAGAACTGCCAGTACGCGTCCCCAACTGCCATCCCCATGCTCCCACCACATCCCAGAACTCACCTCACCCCCCACTTACCACAGGCCATCCACAACCCGCACGCCTCGCACCACCACCGCACCGCGCAGCTCAAGCCCCCCGGCTACGACCTCGGCATCATGGGCGTCATCGTGCACGTCCTGGGCGACGCCTTCAACAACGTCGCCGTCATCATCGCCGCCCTGGTCATCTGGCTGGTCCGCTCCGACGCGCGCTTCTACGCCGACCCAGCCCTCAGCACCGTCATCGCCATCATGATCCTTGCATCTTCCATACCGCTCAGTACCTAAGACCCCCCCCCCTCCCAGAAAGAAGACATCAGGCAGACTTACGAAACGACGTAAAATCAACCAGCCAAACGCAGCGGCACCATCCTCCTCCAAAGCGCCCCCCCGGGCGTCCGCCTCGATCACGTGAAGCACGATCTCGAAATGGTTTGCGTCCCACCCCCTCTCCCCCCCTTTCTTATCGCAAACTGACCGACCCTCCCCAGATCCCAGGCGTCCGCTCCGTCCACGAACTCCACGTCTGGCGACTCGACCAGAAAAAGGCCATCGCGTCGGCCCACGTGGTGGTGGGCGAAGGGGAGTCGCTGGCGACGTTTATGCGGCAGGCGCAGACGGTGAGCGAGTGCCTGCACGCGTACGGGATCCATTCGGCCACGCTGCAGCCCGAGTTGGGGGGCGATGATGCGGCGGCTGTCGGTGGTGGTAGTAGTGGTGTGGAGGAGAACGTTGGAGAGGGGTTGAGGCGGAGGGCGAGTGTGGCGAGTAGCTCGTGTCGGTTGGCGTGCGGGGGGGTTTGCGAGCCGTTGATGTGCTGTAATTGAGTTTGTTCGCCCCCTCGGCCCCTTTTTCCTTTCTCGCCTATCAGGAAGCGAAGTTGGGGAGGTTTCGTGCGATTTGGAGTGGCGGACAATGCAGATAGAGGGGAAGGGTGGGTGGGTGTAGCTTGGAAATAATCGTTTTCTTGTCCATGAAGTCTGTTCTAGATGGTGTTGGAGATAGTCACCACGTCTTCTTCTGCTTCCCTGTGCCTCCTCACGATACTGAGATATGGGGGTAGGGATATCAGACCTTCGCACCCACTGGAGTAACTGGGTGAACGTTCGTTCTTTTGCTCCGTTCAACAGATGGCTTAGTTTGTCCTAACCACTGTGGAGCTACCCGACGAGTCTATACAGGTCGCCCGTCTACGCACTGCACATACTGACTGAAACAAGTTGGTGTTTATTGAAGATTCTACATCCATCTGCCCTGTTGGTCGCCTAGTCGGGAAAAACATTGGTTGGGTTATCGTCCGTTTTGCCCCCCCACTCCTAGTGCCCCGTGGGTAAGTGAAAAGTTATGTTGAAGAAGCAATATAAACTCGCGCCCTTAATACTGCTCTCTAGTGTTTGGTGCGTCATCTCGGTCAGCGACATCTCCAAATATCTCAATCAACTGTGCTATTTGAAGAAAGGGCAAAGTGAGCGGCACCGAGCGTGTTTACTGCCGTTTCTGAACCGCTTGTAAAACCCCAGCACGGCTCTGTTGTGCACACTTTCTCGAAAGGCTTCTCTTCCTGCCCTAGAGCAACTGGCTTGGGCTTGGATAGATGAACGGGGAGCGGAACGGAACGAGATCCACACTCTCCACACTCGTATATTAGCAAACTTTGTGTACTGCCCATCTTCGCAGCTCGTATTATTACCCCGCGGAGCTCGCCCCAATTCCAGACTCGTACGCTCGTCAAAACGTTGCGCAAATCGCTACCGGGTATGACGTGCTTCCGGGGTTTGGTCACCGTGCACTGGAGAAAAGCATGTTCATCTTATCTCCGCTGGTTTTGCTACGAGTATAAAGTAGGCAATTTTCTTTTATGCGGTAGCAAAAAGTGAGATCTGATTCGATTCCACAACAACATACCTAGTCAAAGATGAAGGCTGCTCTCCTTTCGGCTCTCCTGAGCATCTTCGCCAGCGCTGAAGCCGCCATAACGTGCCTCACAGTCGGCGCCACTGCCACGGCAACATGGACCAACAGCACGGGAAAGACGTGCACCTTTGCTGGTGTCGTTAGCAGTAACTACGGTAGCAATTCTGCGGGATCTGGAGAGTCAGTCGTCATCGAAAACTCTTGACGAGCAATGAGCTGATAATATTCTTGTGCAATTGCAGTTATAGCTGCAACGGTCGTTGCGGTGCAGGTTGTACGGGCACGGCAGTCGGAGATGCGTACACGCAGGATTGCTTCTCCCACGACATCTGCTCATACTTTGAAAACGCCAGTGGTGGTGCAAGGCAAGACACTCGACCGAAAATATACGGGAGAAAACCTGACAGGAAGACAGTGATCCCAACTGTGGAGACGCATACAACGCAGCCGTCGACGACACGTTGCTTGGCTCGACGTCGGGATGCAGCCAAACGAACCCGTCGAACTCCGTATCAAAGCCCGCATCAAGCCCCGTCTGCTCGTAGGGTTTAGCCCTGAGGGTTGGCAGACGCCATCGTACAAGAACAGACAAGATTTCGTGTGACCGAGGCAACACTTATATGCGAATTCCACATCCCCTTGAAAAATTGCATACTCGATCCCCCTATCTCACCACTTCCCTCAACCATGTACTTCCACACCGCTCTCGCCTTTTCCACCGGTGCCCAAAGCACCACCGTCATCCCACCCAGCAGCTGGGACTACCCTACCTCTAGCCCACCCACTACCACAACTTCACCTCGCATTCAACCTCTCCATAGCCTACATGGACGTCCCCCCCGGCCCTTGATAATTCATCGGGACAACGTAACGTAATGCTCACTTCCCCAACCCATCATAAACCGCCTTCTCGCACAGCATCCACGGCAGCACGACATCCACATCCGCAAACGGCAGCACCTGCCCCGCGATCATGCCCGCCAGCCCCTTCTCCCGGTCCGCCCAGTAGAACAGGTTGGCGATGCCCGCCCAGTGCCCCGTGTTGCGGCCCCGCCACGACTGGCTCCGGCCGTCCAGGTTGGTCAGCAGCAACGTCAGTCCCCAGCCCTGCGGCGGGTTGCCCGGCTCCTGGTACAGCTCCGGGATGACGTTGGTCTGGTGCGGCTTGGCCGCGGGAATGCCCGCGCGCGCAAAGTCCGGGCGGTCCGGGATGCTGTTGGTGAACATTGTCGCGACGGTCGAGGGCTGGAGGATGCGCACGCCGGTGTGGGGGGATTGGCCGTCGTTGAGGAGCGTGGCGAGGATCTCTGTGAGTTGTAAGCCGTACCGTTTTTGAATGATGGATGCTCGTGTGTACGTACTGCAGTATTCTACGGGCTTGGCGAAGCAGCCGGCGCCGCCGCTGTTGAAGATCCTGGCGCGCTCTTCGGGCGTCTTTGCTTGCAGGCTCCTGCGTAGGAGATGGTCTTGCTCCGTGACGGTCCCGTCGGGAGCTTTGTAGTGCATGTAGACCAGATTTTTGAGCATTTCGTCGGTCGGGAACATGCTAATGCCCTTGATGCCAAGCGGATCGAAGATGTTGTTGTGGAAATAGTCGTTTAGCGACAGTCCAGTAACGCGCTCCACCACAATGCCAGCCCAGTCAATGTTCGTCTGCGAAACACGTCAGTGTTGCAATGCGTGCGCGGGGTCAGTAACCTACGCCGTATTCCCATGTTTCACCAGGCTGGTTGACCAGCGGAGCATCCAGCACATCTCTTGCATCTCCCGAGAACTCGTCGATGCCAAGAGGCCTGCCCCAGTCCCTAAGCTTGGGACTGAAGAAGGTGTAGCCAAAGCCAGCGGTGTGGTCCAGCAGCGTGCGGAGCGTGATTTCCCTCATCTTGCTCACCAGAGTGCCGTCGTCTTGAAGCACCTTTTTTTCCCTCAGCTCCGGGACGAGCTGGTATAGTGCCTCTGCATCGTCGAGGCCAATCTTGCCCTGCTCCACCAGCTGCATGGCGGCAATGCCGGTGATGATCTTGGTGCAGCTGGCAATCCAAAAAACCGAGTCGAGCGACGTTGGCGTCGATCCTGCCGCGCCAGTTTTCCCGGAGCAGTGCGAAGTAACGACATGACCATTTCGGTCGACGGCAACAAAGACTAGGCCCGGTATTGAGCCTGTGGACGTCACACTGTCCAGAGTGGACTGGATGGTCGCTTGCGCCTTTGGGTTGATGGTCATGGTCATGTGCATATGCTCGAAGCAAGATTGAAAGCAGAAATGTAGTTATTGGGTATCTCATGAGCAAGACGATAAAGCGGCTTATAAGTTGTGGTGTGCTACCCCGCAGTTTGGGATGGCGGGGGCGGGAGGGTCCAAGCACCAGGACAAGGCCATCCTTGCCCAGGCTTACCGTACCCGGATTGCGAGAGTATGCCCTATGAGCAGGGTAACCCTAAGCGGTACTGCGGGTCCGCTTCAGACACACTGGTGCGGGTCCGCCTTCATTTTCTTGGAGCGGTTTAGGGTTAGACACACAATCAAGGCGCGCTGCCCTTGCTCCTCGCCGAGATACTCTTCAATTCCTTTAGTCCTGCCATGATCAGCGGCACAGCAACAGGACCAAGCAAAGGCAGGTAGACGGCCACTTTGTGTTCGTCGGGAAAGTAGACTTGGCCGACCATGGATCTTTCAAAAAAGGCCTTTTCTGCCCCCGCTTCAGCCACACGTGCGTGTTCCAATGCACTGCGGAATTTGCCTTCGCGGAGATCGTCACATGCCGCGTCGAGGTGAGCGATTGTTTGCTGCACCGAGACGGCAACATTGTCGGGAATGGCAATGGACGGCAGGGCCTGAGTCAGGCGCGCGAGCGATCCCAGGGTCGACGAAGCGGAGAAGAGCAGAGACGCGGCGCGGATGCGGGTGAGGGTGGTGATGCGCAGCGGCAGCGAATCGGGTGACTGGGGGACGCCCAGCAGAGACAGGAGCTGATTGGAAAAGGTGAGCATCGCCGGGCGCAGCGCTTCTTTGTCCAAAGACGCTGGGTTGGCCGACGACTTGGGCGGGTTGAGGATCAGCACGCCCCCCCACTGCGGGACCAGCCAGCTGTTTCCACCATTTTCCTTGACCACCATTGGGCTTTGGTTATCGGCAGGGACATAGAGAACAAAGTTGACGGTAGGGCCAGCACCAATCGACGGGCTGAGAGGCCATTCGGCAGCATTGATGAAACCAGTGAGATCCTCCTTGTGCAGAGTCCACGCGTTCTTGTCCGCATCGAACTCGGGCTCACGAATGGACGGGGCAAAAGTGGCGTAGAGCTGAATCTGGGTATCGATGGTGACGTTGCTAATGGATGACAGCGAGTAAAGCAGCGGGGCAATGTACTCGTCAAGCGCGGCCTCAATGTCCCACGCAGAAGGGGCTGAGCCGGGGGTGAAGAGAGAAAAGGTCAAGTGGTAGGTTGGAGCGTACTTGAAGGAGCGCGTCTTTTGCCTTTCAAGAGCAGCGGCCGTCTCGGGAGAGAGAGACTTCATGCGCGCCATGTTGCCCATGCCGGTGCCTGAGAGCAGATGAGCCAGGGCGGCTTGCTCATCAGAGAATATAGATTGCAGTTCATTGGCAAGGAATGTAGCTAGCGGAGACGAGGTCGACGAGGGTGACGGGATCTGGTTCTGGGCGTAGTAGACGTCGAGAATGGGCTCGAATGATCGCAACTCGGCCCTCGGGGAAGGACCATGGTGGGCAGGGATGAGGTTCAGCGTCAGGGCAATGTCGGTGTCGGTGGGGCTCGAGGGCTGCGTGGCGTTTGCGGGACGCGGAGGGTCGGCGAGGAGCAGGCGCAGATGGTGGGCAGAAAAGTCATTGAGGTCGTCAAGGGCATGCTGGGTGGTGCGCAAGAGGTGATGGGCGTCAGTGGGAGGCAGGACTGGGGCGTCAATGGCGATGCGCAGAGGGAAGACGGGACGGCATGTCTTTTGGCTTGTCAGCAGGCTTTGAGCTCGTGGCGGGTGCAAGAGCGGTGGTGGACCTTTCCATCAGCCCAGTCGAGCATCTGCTGCAGCGGCAGGTCGGCGCGATAGATGGTTGTGGTCTTGAACCATAGCGGCAGGCCCAGGAGGATAGCTACGGCCCAAAAGGACAGAATGACGAGGCGGCGGGTGGTGATGCCCTGAGGGGACTCGGGCGGGGGCGGGGTGATGGCATTGACTGCATCGAGTTTGAGAGCGTCGTCAGCCTTGTCGGGAGAGCCATGTTCGTGGGCCATGTCGGGTTTGGGCGTGAGATGTCAGGACACGCCGGCGCTTTGCTCGAGCTGCCTTGGCCGCGGCGAAAGGCTAAACATCGGCAAAGTCACCGTCTTCCTCCGCGTCCTTTAACCGTATCGGGCGCCCATTGCATAAAATGCCCCGTCTCGTGCCATCATGCCTTCGAAATATTATCACAACACTCCCGGCTAAACTTGACGCCGGGTCCAGTCCCAACTACATACCTATTAGCTACGCAGATCTCCCGAGTCTTTGGGACCTTTCTCTCATGATTATTCCATCTCTCATGCTCGCACCACTCTGGCTCACCACTTCATCAACCTCGTGCACGCCTTGCGGGGATCTTTCGGGAGATCTGCCTGTCCTTGCTGCATCTAATCGCGCCACATCGCCCACGTGCGCCACCTAGCCCTATGGAGCATTCCCCCGTTTTGCTTTTGAAGGAGCCCCACATCTTGCGACTACAGTTTATTGAAAGAAATTCACCGCCTCGAGACGGTACCACGGTACCTCGACCCACCTACTGCACTCACGATACAACGTACTCTAAGCGACACGTTGCATGCTGCGCTTTCAACCATTCACATGTCCGGAATATACTCCGTGCACAACACCACATGCTCGAAAGTCGAATTATCTCTTCCCTATAGTCGGCTATTTGTGTTTGATCTACGTGACATCTTCTCATGGCCCTGTATAGGCTCAACCAACACTAGTGAAGCGGATCTGATGAATACTAATCACACTCTTCCACCATCGACTAACGTAAAGTGCGTAAGCTTCAGTGACTGACCCATTCTTGTCTCCACGCATGTTGCAGGCATACCAGGAGAGAAGAAAAAACATAATGGAGAAAATACTATTGCTGGGGTCTCAACTCAACCCTTCGGTTACGACAGACGGCTGTGAGGATCCTTGTTATTGCCGCATTGCCCTCCACTTCCCGATGCTGGACGTGCTACGCGAGAGCTCGGGTCGTCACGTTTCGGCCCGAGTTCCGGCGCCGCTGGTCGTTTTGAAGACTTCCACCGATGTATGTACATACGTAGTATAGTACTTGTAAAATGAGCGGCTGACCGTTATCTTCGGATCATTCCGTACCCGTCGGCAATTTTTGATGTTGTACATACGTATGCTCCCCAATTTCGGAGACGTACGTTGTACCTGGACTACGCTCCTTTTCGGCCGTATGCAAGGAAGATTTGGTTGGACAGGCTGACTTTCTAGAGTCCAGACCTGAGTAGCTCCTCGCCGTGTCTTCCTCAAGCTCAACCAGGACGCTCGTTGAGAGACGATTCCAGTGCGCCGCAAAGGATACCCAGATAGCCGAGCACCGAGGTGTAGCTGTTGTTGACTAGTTTTTTGTAAAATACCCGAATACGAGGATATCTCACGACACCACAATCGTTCCTCAAGACGTGACTTTGATACACCCCCTCGATCTCTACCAACCCATGTCCGTCTGTAAACATGCCCTCCACATGATCATCATCATTGAACGCCGTGCGACCATGCTTTTCAAAAAAAAAAATTTTAAAAAAAGCACGATCATGCAAAGAACCAAAGGAAATATAACAGAGGATGATGCCGAAAGAACTCAACCGCGACAAACTGCCCCATTGGACACATTCCTTCCCCTCTTGACCAAAAGGGATAAAAATCCCCGACAACAACACGCCCCTCGGCCACAGCTTCCAAGAAGATCCCATGAAAGATGTTGAGAAAAAGCCAAGCAATCGAAAGAAAAGTGAACGACGTCCTCTGCCCACCCCCCTCCCCCCTAATTCCCCCCATACCCCCCCTCCCCATACCCCCCAAACTCCTCCAACCCATCCTCCATCCCCTGCACCCCCGGCTCCATCCCCGGCGGCAGCAGCTCCCTCGCCGTCTGCGCCCTCAGCCGCCACAGCAGGCCGACGGCCTCGTCCTCGGGCTCGGTGCGCAGCAGGTGCAGCAGCCGCTCGTAGTGCAGGATCTTTGCGTTTGCGTCCTCGAGCTTGAGCACCGCCTCCTCGAGCTTGTTGTACGTGGCCTGCTGCCGCGTCTGCTCGCGCGAGTCCGTCTCCCACATGCACTTGCTGCCTTTGGCCGCGCAGCGGCCACAGTTGGGGCGTTGGCCGTCGCACTGTTGGGGACGAATAAGGGGGCCCGGGGCGTTAGTCTGGGGTTCTGCTTTTTTTTTTCTTTTCACGAAAGGGTAGGGGGAAAAAAAGGCGTGATGGGGGATGTTGTATCATTTTCGTGTGTGATACAGCAGGGGGAAATTGAGTTTTTGTTCGGGGTGTCGGGTTATGTAGGGGGGAGGGGAGATAACCTTTACGGTAACACAAACTGAGGGGCTTGTTGGGCAAATGATTGGCGGGGAGCAAGGGAGGGGGGATTGGGTAAAGGTGAACATGACTTATTAGTTCAATTGATTATGGACCTTGGTCTTCTTTTTCTGGCACTCGAAACAAGCCACCAGCGTAACGGTTCTCCTGCCCCGGGCCCGTGCCTGCTGTTGTGCAGCCTGAGTATTGGGCAGCAAGTCTGCTTGTTGAGCGCCTTGGTGGTCGTGTGCGGCAGCAGTGGTGATTGACGATGGCGACAGCGGCGTCGACGCGCTTGTGGAACTGCTGGGCGTGGCGGGAGGAGCGGGGACACCTCCGGCGGGAAGGATGGGCCGTTTACTTTGGGGCATGGCAACTCTTTTTTTTTTTCTCCCGTCCCTTTTCCTTGAGAAGATACGGCTTCAGGGCGTGGGTTGGACCAACGAGGATGGAAACTTTGGGTAGGAGACGTAGTAAGTGGGAAAACCAAAACCAGGGAAAAAAGCAGGCAAACGGGAAGGAGGGAGGGAAGAAGTGGCGGGAGGGCGCAGTAGCAGCACGGGCAAAGGCAGGCCAAGGACACACAAGGGGACGCGGGGAACTGAGAGCAAAAAAGATAGACGCAATGCATAAGCGGGAGCAAGGGCACTGAGGGGTCCTGCCCTAGGCCGCTCGAAGACCATGATTTGAGGACGCCTGCATCTGTATCATATGTAGGGCTGCCGCTTCGACGCGCTCTGCCACCGTCTGGGCGATGATGTTCTTAAGCACCGCAACCAATCAGCTACGAAGGAGCGGGCCGGAAGAGGCCCCGTCTAGCTTCCACTGCATCATTTGTCCAGCCAGCGATATGCTCGTATTTGCGGCAAGCGAAGGTCGGTCGAAAATGTGACGGGCCGTGGCGTTTGAAGCACAGTAGTATTGCCGGAGTGCCGGTCTGCCGCTCGTCCAATCTAGACCGAGCGGCTACAGCCCGTCTGGGTTGACCCACCGTGCGGTGCTCAAGCACTCAAGCGCGCACCGTGGGCGGTGGAACCTCCCTCACCAAGATGTGTCACAACGGTGCTGCATCACCGGCGCCGGCCGAGGGAATGGGACAAGCCCGGAGGCTGGCCCTTTTCGATTATCATACGACCTGGAGTGTGTGCGGGCACCCGGGCTTAACCGGAAGAATGCCTGACCAAGGAAGAAACAGCACGAAAACCAAGGCAGCTCCACCGCTCTGACGTCTTTAGGAGTGCCGCTCGATGAACGCCAGCACAGAACTGACGAACCCAGCCGGATTCTCCTCGGCAACGTAATGCGCCGAGTCACTGACGAGCGCCGTCTCTGTTTCCTCGTACATCTCGTCCAGCATCGATGCTGCCTCTGTCGCGTGCAGACTGTGCTCGCCGCTCAATCCCAGCGCCGGAACTCGACACTTGCCCGCCGTCCGCAGCCACTCCCGGTTCTCCTCCGCGTCAGTCTCCAAAGCCCGATATACGCCAAAGGCACACCTCATCGCCCCTGGCTGGGAGTAGTCGGCCACGTACCGGTCCACGTCGTCCCGGGAGATGGCCCCGGCGTTGAAGGATATCTTGTCGAAGAAGTGACGGAGGTAGACGTCCTCGCGGCCCGCGACGAGCGCCTCGGGCAGGTCGGCGACACGGTGGAAGACGAAGTGGAACTGCTGCGGCATCAGGGCCTTGTGCTTCTCGTACACGCTGGTGCCGGGCAGGGGGCACTCTCCCCAGACGACCGAGGCGACGTGGTTGGGATAGCGCGACGCATAGGCGTGTGCGACCATGGCGCCGATGTCGTGGCCGACAACGTGCACGCTCTGGCGGATTCCGAGATGGGTGCGGACGAGGTGGGACAGGTCTGCAGCCATGACCGACTTGGTGAAGCCGCCGTCCGGGCGCGACGACTTGCCAGCGCCACGATAGTCGGGCGCGATGACACGGTAGCCGGCGCGCGACAGTGGAACCAAGACATGGCGGAACTGGTAGGACGTCTGCGGGAAGCCGTGAATCAGGAGGATGGTGCCCCTCTCTTCGCGCTGGTCAGACGCTGGCGGCCGACAGTCGAGGTAGTGGATGCGCACGCCGCCGTCGTCAATGGTGGCGACACGCTGGGACCACGGTTGAGACGCCACGGGACGACCTTGCTCTTGCATGATTCGAAGTGGTCTGATTGTAGGTGGATTTCTTTCTCTTCTGTCTCGTCTTCTCTCTCAGGTTGAGTTTTCCTCCTTGCTTCCAGACGCTCTTTTTACCGGCGGTCAGGGTGGCCAGGTGTTCAGCGTCATTGCGCGGGGACAGGCGACGTCTACAGCGTCATCACGCTTGCTGACGCAGCACGGCAAACCCTTGACCGCTGCCGAACAAACCGACCTTGGACCTGGCCTGAATGCGGCTGGTGGCCCTCAGGATGCTTTCAACAAGGGGAGGTGATTATCGGGACGAGGACGGGAACGATGACCTTTCACAGATTAGCTCGGCTCTTCTCTCCGCAGAGCCACATCCCTGTACCGGCCGGAGAGGGTCTGGAGTGAGCTCTATTGATCCTTTGGCGCGGTCAATGTCGAGGGCACGGGAGACTCGGGCGGCGCGACGTCCCTCTCTGGAGTCTGGAACCGGACAAGATCGACGGACAGCAGGGAGAGGAGGAGACATGAGGTTCGCTCAAGTTTTCTCCGGCGGAGGTAGCCACGGAACCGGAGGACCACGCGCCCACGCGCCTCCCATCTCGGGATTTTCGCCGGGCCGGTCGACCATGACGGGAGCATGACGGCGAGCGGCGCCTCCTCCGGCGCCTACCGTTCTTCCAAAGCTTCTTCTTCATCGTTGTCGGTACTCTTTTGATCCTCATCCCCGCACCCGCTTCCCCAGTTCACCAGCGTGGTCGGGCTCCCGGCAGAGGCAGCTCGTCTCTACCTACCTATCCCCTCTTGGCATCCATTTCTCCGCCCACCGAAAAAACTCCGCCGGCTTGTTTCAGTATTAGACGTACAGATTTAGACTCGTCCCATCACCTACTCCAAAATCAATGTCCATTGTCCTCACAGACTTGTTGCCAAGCTTCCCCATGCGCGCCCCCTGCTGCCGATGCGCTTCTATTCGTATCCGGTTGCCCGGGTGGGCCTGCGAGCTTGGATCATCACCACAGATGGCAACCAGAATTCGCCATGACCCACAGAATTTTCCATGCCACTCCGCTGCTTCCGCCGCGTCATCCCACGAGAGCGGTGAGCTGGGGATCGCCATTCTCACCCTGTTTATCATCGCCATCTCCCCACCTCTCCGCCCCCAAAGTCCCCATCGCTATAGCCAAGTTTTCCATTTTTCCCTTGTAGCTGTGTGCTGATATTAAGACTCTCTGAACCCTGCCCGTTGTTTGATTTTGTCCATGCCTTGATAGAGAATGGAAAGTGAGCAAGATAACACCTTGAGGAGACAGGGGAGCGAACCACTAGGGGAAGACGACAATGCAAGCCAGCATGAAAACGCCACGACCGTCCGAACCAACACCTCCGACACAACACAACCAAGGCCAATCCGCAGGAGTTCGACTGTGCCGACACAGCACCACGTCCATGACGATGAGGCTGGCCCCAGCGATGCAGCTGGTGGTATAGCCCGCCGCAGAGGCCTCTCCGTATCCTATCGAGATTTGGAAAATTCTCCGTTCGCCCTTCGGACCTCCATGTCCAACCATGACCGGTTTCCGGGCATCTCAGAGGAGATCAGGCCGTCGTCGAAGCACTCGAAGCGAGACGCGGAATCATCGCGAAGTTCTCAGCGCAGAAGAAACAATGACAACGCAAGCCGACCCCGCGCTTCCACCATGACCCGAAGACCAACACTGGGCGGCAACGCGGCGCCGTCGGGATTCACGCTTGCCGGACCAGCAGAGGTTGCGCCGCAGACTAATCTGCCCTACGTCGACCCGGGATACGCCCAGCTCAACCCGGCCTACGAGCAGCCCTTGAACACACGTCCAGTATGGGGTCTGGCCAAGCCGCTGCCCCGCGTGGTACGGCCAGGCATGGTGCCTACTCCGGGAGAGATGGCTCCTGCTGAGCCCGAGAGACCAGTTGATCCAGACGTTGAGAAAGGTAGAGTCGAGCCGACCCTCAACCTAGGCAAAATCTCATCCTCTCTCAGAGATACGCGGGAGCAGAGGGAGAACAACTTCCTCCAGCGCGTGGGCACCAACGCTTCGTCGTCGGGTGCGACGACTGCTCCGGTGGGACGAACCTCGTCGCTAGTGAGCTCCCGCAGGAGGGAGGAGTCGAATCTCGATGCGCCACCGCAGCCGTTGCCAATGTTGACTCCCCTGCCGGAGAACCCGGCTTCTCCGGGGGTGGAGGGGATACCTCCGGATGCTGGACGCCATGGCGGGGATTACTTTGGGAACTTTGAGCAGCACTTTGAGCAGCCCGACGTAAGATTTCCCGACGATGTCTCCAGTGCTGCGACGGAGATAGACGACGATAAGGACTGGTACGATGAAGGCCTCGATCTCCACCCACTCCGGACCGACGAAATTCACAACCATCACACCCATTGGAGCGTGGTCAGAACCAAATACCGCGAAGAACTGGCCGAACTACTGGCGGTACGCTCTCAACTTCCACGTCAACTTCTTCTCTCACTAACAGTTCCCAGGTCATCGTCCAGCTCACCCTCGGCTTCTGCGCCGACCTCGCCTCCGTAACCTCTAACGGCATCAGCGGCGACGCCGGCGTCGCCAACCTCTCCTGGGGCTTCGCCACCATGATCGGCATCTACATCGCCGGTGGCATCTCCGGCGCCCACCTCAACCCAGCCATCTCCATCATGCTGTGGATCTACCGCGGCTTCCCGCTGCGCAAAGTTCCCGGCTACCTCGTCGCCCAAGTCCTCGGCGCCTTCATCGCGGCCCTCGTCGCCTTTGGCATCTACCGCTCCCAGATCCTCAGCTACGACATCGGCGGCGACCTCTCCACCGGCGGCACCGCCTCAGCCTTCCTCACCGGCCCACGCAACGCCGCCGTCGGCGCCCCAACCGCCTTCTTCACCGAATTCGTCGCCACCGCCATCCTCGCCATCGTCGTCCTCGCCCTCGGCGACGACACCAACGCGCCGCCCGGCGCCGGCATGAACGCCTTCATCATGGGCCTCGTCATCACCGTCGAGAGCAACGCCTTCTCCAACAACACGGGCTGCGCTATGAACCCCTCGCGCGACTTTGGCCCCCGCCTCGCCCTCCTGGCCCTCGGCTACGGCCCGTCCGTCTTCAGGAACGGCTACTGGGCCTACGGGCCGTGGGCCGCTGCCATCTCGGGCGCCGTCGTGGGCGGCGCGCTGTACGACATCGCCATCTTCGTCGGCGGCGAGAGTCCGATCAATTATCCGCGCAGCAGGGTGAAGCGCGCGCATGTGAAGTGGAGGAGGAAGTGGGCGCGGCGGTTGCGGTTGCGGAAGGAGGTGGGCGAGAAGATGTAGGAGGGGGCATGCCCTATGTTTTTTCGATTAGATTCTTTTCATCATGTACTTTTAGTTGTCTTTAAGAGGTTCTCGCCAGCATGAACCAAGCGCCCGTCCGTGCTCCTGTGTATCATTCTTAGTGCTTACCCCAGGTAAGTTGCCGATGATGCCGACTTGGCAGACCGCAAACGCGGGAATACCCTACAACGGTCTCCCAGGTTTATTACGATGCGGGCTGCAGACGGACGACGATCCGACCCACTAAATTCCCTAATGGACGGTTTACCGTGCGAGCCGTGCCGTACGGGGAAAGCGTTAAAGTAACCACCGCACTATCCTAGTACCGTGTCACCTTCTTCAGTGTGATGGGGTGAGATCGAATTACCTCAATAACGATTCGGAATGAAGATTCGGAAGCCAAGTTTTCTGACCTACGATCTGTTGCCAACGATATGAACAGGCAAGAGGAGATGTTGATGCGTGCAGTCCCCCTACAGCCTTGCCTATGTCTTTGGTGATTTCGCGGAGCTAAGGGAAGTCCTTAGTGAGACTACACTTACACGGCATCTACGAATCTCTATCGGCATAGGTTGTCATACTTTTTTCAATCTACGTGCATCAATAAGGAGACAAGGACATCCGTCACGTACCGTTGCAAAACAAGTTAGCTCGAGTCACACTGCTGAGGTAACTCGGAGAAGGACGCAAGACCGGAAATAGACCAAGAACACCAAGAAAAAAGGCGCTCCCACACTCCCGAATCCCGAAGTTCGGTGGAAACATAAACCTCCTCGGAGATGGAGCGGAGAAAGGGGACGAAATCTGATACGTCATCATCCGAAGCGCGAATGCGGGGTCGGAGACCAGATGTAGCCGCCGAAGTGTAGCATCCAGATGAGCTCCACAAATACATCACTTTTATCCTTTGACCGGACATGAGAAGAAAGGCTCCAGGATACAGGTCCAGAATTGGTCGCCTTGACTCTCAATACATCTACAATTCTTGCCCCTTGCACTGCCAGCCCATATCCCCACGGCAGGAAGCCTCAATTCCTGAGAGACACCACATTCTCCAACTGGAGTCCCTCATCCCACCATGGCCCTCCCCCAGCGCTCCCTCCGAATAGCCCGCAGCAGCCTCCCCGCCCTCCGCACCATCTCCCGCGCAGCAACAGCATCCTCGCGCCTCTCCACCCCCCTCCCCCTCCAACCGCACGCCCGCACCCAACGCCGCAGTTTCCTCAAAGAAGCCACCTCTGCACCCACACCCACACCCACACCAACCAAACCCCCCAACCGCTCCGCCTCCAAACTCTACCCCACGGCCGCCGCCGCCGTCGCCGACCTCCAACCCGGCATCACCCTCCTCAGCGCCGGCTTCGGCCTCTGCGGCATCGCGCAAACCCTCATCGCCGCCATCGCCGCGCGCGGCCCCGCCTCCCTCCACTCCCTCACCGCCGTCTCCAACAACGCCGGCGCCGGCACCCACGGCCTCGCCCTCCTCGCGCAGACGGGCCAGCTCACTCGCCTCATCCTCTCCTACCTCGGCGCCAATAAAGACCTCGAGAAGCAATACCTCAACGGCGACATCGCCGTCGAGCTCTGCCCCCAAGGCACCATCGCCGAGCGGCTGCGCGCCGGCGGCGCGGGCGTGCCCGCCTTCTACACGGCGACGGGCGTGGGCACGCTGGTGCAGGCGGGCGGGATACCGGTGCGGCTGGCGGCGGGCGGCAAGGAAGTCGTCGAGGCGGGGCGGGCGCGCGAGACGCGGGCGTTCGCCGGCCGCGACTACCTGCTCGAGGAGGCCATCACGGGCGACGTGGCCATCCTGCGCGCGTGGCGCGTCGACGCGGCCGGCAACTGCCAGTTCCGCGGCACGACCAAGACGTTTGCGCCGCTGATGGCGAAGGCGGCGCGGTTGGCGATTGTGGAGGCGGAGGAGGTGGTGCCGCTGGGGGGGATTGCGCCGGATCAGGTGCATTTGCCGGGGATTTATGTGGATCGGATTTGCCCGGCGACGGAGGGGAAGGCGGTGGAGGTGAGGAAGGTGAGGGAGGTGGGGGGTAGCAGGGAAGTGGAGGGGACGAGGGCGAGGATTGCGAGGAGGACGGCCAAGGAGCTGAAGAGGGGGTTTTATGTTAATCTGGGCGTGGGGATTCCGACGCTTGCGCCGTCGTTTTTGGAGGAGGATGCGGGGGTGTGGATTCAGTCGGAGAATGGGCTGTTGGGCATGGTGAGTCTTTTTTTAGGGGTGTCTAGGCGGATTGCTGATTTTGAAGTAGGGACCGTATCCGACCGAGGATGAAGTCGATCCGTGAGTTTGGCGGTCTTTTGGGGAGAGGTGGTCGCTGACTTTTTAGTGATTTCATCAACGCGGGCAAGGAGACGGTGACGCTGGTTCCCGGCGCTTCGACGTTTGACAGCGCCGAATCCTTTGCCATGATCCGCGGTGGCCATGTTGACGTCTCGATTCTTGGAGTGAGTTGAGAATCATCGGCCTTGAAAGCTGCAGAACTGACGTGTGTGATAGGCCCTTCAAGTGAGCGCTTCTGGGGATCTCGCTAACTACATGATCCCGGGAAAGACGTTCAAGGGCATGGGAGGCGCCATCGACCTCGTGTCCAACCCAGACGTGACCAAGATTGTCGTGGCCACGGAGCACGTGGCCAAGGATGGATCTCCGAAGATTGTGCAGGAATGCAGGCTGCCGCTGACTGGCACAAAGGTTGTCAGCACAATCATTACAGATTTGGTGAGTCGCGGCCCGAAATCTTTGGAAAATGAGCTAACACCTGTGCAGTGCGTGTTTCAAGTGGATAGAGCAAACGGGACGTTGGAGCTTACCGAAATTGCTCCTGGCGTTGATGTGGAAGAGGTCAGGAGCAAGACGGATGCAAAGTTTACAGTTGCAAAGGACCTCAAGTCGATGGAGTAGATGTAGAGTTATTATAATCAAGCAAAGTTTCCTCTATAGCTTCGCCCGAAGCCCAGGGGCGTATGTGGTTCCTTCTCCGGAGCCAATCTCCTTGACAATGTCGTCTACCGTCTTGAGGATCCAGAAATTGCCCTCTTCGCTAGCCAGCCAGCGTGCGCCAGGCACATCTGCTTCGTCGTTTGACTTGATGCCCTCGGCGTCAAATGCCTTGCGCAGACCGAACACGTGCGACAGCACCTGCGGACCCACCCCCGTCTGCGCCCTGAGACACGAGATGCCGACTAGCGAGGTGAGCGTCCGACCCACCCGCGGCGTCTTCTTCTCCGGAGGATCGGTGAACAATGCAGAATAGTGACTGTTTATTATGTGGACGGGCAGGTCGGGGTGCGATTGGGCGAGCTTGGCGAGCAGCTTGTCGTCAAAGGGGCGGTAGATGGCGGACCACAGACCGTAACCGCGCTTTCGCATCTGCTCGATGTTGTTGGCGTCGGGTATCCTGCTACAGTCAGCTTACCAAGTTGCGTAAAGGGCAACGGACGGTCGTACCTGGTGGGCTCCGTGGACAGGCCGCGGGCAACGTCTTCGGGCAGGTTGCTCCGGAACGCGCCCAGGCAGTTGATTGTCCGCGGGATGCCGTTGAATCCAATGCACTTCAGGCCCACCTCGCGCATCAATTCGGCGGTTTCGACGGCCGTGTGCTGGTCTTCGATGGTGGTGACGAGGTTGAATAGCTCGTTCATTGAGGCGGGCGAGTTCATGGTCATGGATGTGGCGGTCTTGAAGGTGGTGCAGAGTCAGTCTTTTGCTACCCAGGAAGAACTTTGGTAGTCACCCACCGCTATGGAGAGCCAGCAAGGCGTTGCGACATTTTTGGATGCCGATTCTTTAGCGATGCGGTCGAACAACGAGCGAATGCCCTTGGGGGCTGGGGACGGCCCCGGACGGGCGAAGCCTGCATTGATGAGAGCCTTGAGCGGTTCCGACAGCTTCGACATGGTGACAATGGAGTGTGAGTGTGACGGGGTTTGGAAGAGGGAGAGCGGATGGAGCTTTGAGAGCTGCGGCGCACATCGGCAGCAGAAGTAGTTCCGACGGTTGCCCGCGTCAAATCATTACATCTTCCTGTAGGGCTCACAGTGTCGACAAACCGCTCATGAACAGGCGTCTGGAGGAAGGTCTGATTGGCCACATAGCTCCGGACGAAGACAAACGTTTGAACCGATGTGGAATGCGACTTGCTGGACGATGCGGGGAAGAGGCTGGCTGCTTGGGATAAGCGATCGATTGGCGTTTGCTTGGCCCAGGCTGCTTGTTCTTTGGGCCTCCTCCGCCCACGCAACGCACTGACGCACAACACCCCGTCCCGACTGCATACGGCCTTCTCCCCCCAGGAGTCAAGCGTGCCAAGTGCCTGCTGCTTGCACTCCAACGCCCCCAGCATGGACGACCAGCTCCGCGACACCAGCTCAAAGAGCAGTAAGCAGGCCGCCTGCATTGCTTGTCGCCGCACCAAGACGAAATGCCTCCGCGACCCGGGGGCCTCGGTCTGCAAAAAGTGCCGGCAAAAGGGCTCTGATTGCGTCATTCCATCCCACCACGTCGGCCGCCAAAAGGGAACCAAAAAGTGCGTCTATTTTCCATTTCGTAGCACCCGCTTACCATGTCACAGCAAGCGAACTGGCCTTGCCAAGGCCATATACCAAGTGGAGCAAGCAATCACCCAACTGCAGTCTGGTCGCAGCAATTCCAAAACCAACGAGGCCGCTCTCCATCTCGAACATCTACTGGCCGCGGTCAGAGGTATCCCTGATGACCACCCTCCAGCCGTCGACGACTATCCTCAGAGTGCCGGCGAACTGCCCAATGCCCCATCCGAAGGCTACTCGGCTTCCAACACCTCCAGCCCGGATACCTCGACTCCTGTGACTGCTGTTGTTGACTATCCACTGAATGATGCCGAAAACCCCCTGCAGCTACTCGCCCATGCCTCTGATCTTTCGAGATTGCGCCTTCACCCCGGCTCCTACCAGGATTCTGACCAGAGTAGCGAGCCGGTGCAAGCTTTCTTCAGCCCGTTGAGGCCAAAGATTGACGTGAGTCCTGACATGGATCCTATAGAGTTGGGGCTCGTGACCCAATCCGAAGCCGAAGAGCTGTTCAACTAGTATGTCTTCCTTCTCAGTCCAAGAGCCTTCTTTGACCATTCGTCAAGCTTTTTCGAGCACCTGAGCCATACAAGATGGGGTCTGGATCGATACGTGCATTCTCTGGGCTTTGTTCGGGGGAGGTCTTCCTTTCTTCTCACCTCCATTCTGGCCGCTTCTTCGCTCTTCATTCCCTCCGCCGACGCTCTGTCCAAAAGGTTGTCGGCACACTGCAGAAAGCTCGCGCGTACCGTCACGATCGAACGCTACAGGTCGGTCGAAGTTGTCCTGGCCTTTATGGTCAACGTCCCCTGGTGTTCTTTTGGAGACCATTGGGCTGACGACGAGACATGCTCGTATCTTTCCACCGCCTTGACCGTGGCCATGGATCTCGCCCTGCACAAGATTGTCACTCCATCTCCCAACAACGTCCCAGATGCCACCTTGCAGGGATACACCGGTTCGGACTGCATCGATGCGAAAAAGGCTCTTGTCTTGGACGGCTTCGAGCAAGTGGATCCATCTTCAATGCTGGGAAGACGATTGCTGAGGCGACGGGAGCGGACATGGCTTTCCCTCTTTGTGCTTGACCGAGGGTGGGATCATTCTCCTGAATTTTTAGGGAGCGCGCTAACTTTGATAGTGTGTGTCTTGCAAGAGGCCGCGTCCCGGTCGTGCCGAGTACATCACTCGTGGAAAGATGTGATACGTGGCACATCTCGGACATTGCAGATATCTGGGATAGCTCCATCATCTCCGTGGCCGTCATGAGACGGGATTTGGATGTTCTAATCAAAAACATCAGGAGTTGTTGCGACATATTTGTCCCGGAAGTCACCTCGTCTTCCGATGCCGTCCAGCGGTAAGTTTTGAGTGTAGAAGATGACGTGAGCATCACTGACTGCGTCGTAGAATAAAGACAATGATAGAAGGGTTTTTCGAGCAGTGGCATCGAATATGGGCATACGCACAACAACGTGGGTCGGGCCGAACATTGTATGAGAGCTGCTACTGACGGGATGCAGCGGGCTATCGTCTCCCACCATATGTGCAGATCCTTGTCAGCCACACCAGGTTGTCCCTCTACAGCAGCGTGATCAATCACCCCACAGCTCCAGCAGAAGTCCGCAGGTTCTTTCGAGCGGCCGGCCTGTCATCCGCGTTGCATGTCATGCGCGCCGCGTTGCATGGCGAAAAGGAACTGGCCTCGATGCCAAACAACACAGCAATCATGATTGCGTTTGCCGCTTGTTTCACCCTACGCCTGCACAGCCTTGGTGCAGGGCTCAGTGCGAGTCTGGCCCCCAGTGTTCGACAGCTCATTGAGGAAACCGCGGGCACATTGGAGCGAATTGGAACCACCCCGCGCCACAGAGAAGGTGTATCCGCAATACTGGGCAGGTATTTGAGAGCCATGCTTGGACGGAACATCTCTGCCATGTCCGCTCAGAAGCAGCATTTTCCCATTGCTGACAATAATAATGCGCCTCCTGTGTCCAATGACACCATTTCCGGTCCACCATTCCCGACGCTTGCTCCTTGGAATGGTGAGGCGGCAGTCCCGCCCCAGCCACTCTTGTTCTCCACAATGTCGGATATGGAAATTGACCAAGCCATCCAAAACGACCAGCACGCGTTGCAACCTTTTGATCTCAATCTACCAATAGCGTACTCGAACAACCTCGATTGGATGGACTGGTTGGACTGGGCTGGATGATGACTATTTCCCCTGGGCTTCGAGAGACACTTGGGCGTGTTCACGGTCTTTGCTCCAGCTCAGGCTCCCGCCACGCCGGCAAGGGACCGCAGCACTGGTCAATGGTGGCGCGGGAGGATCCGCTCCAAAACCTAGGGCCGCGATCGCGCAAGCACCGCCACGACGGCCAGGATCGGGTTTCTTGGACGGCGGCCAGAGAATGGTCAAAACGCGCTCGGATCTCGGCAACATGCTTCCGCAAGCCAATAATGTGGTCAATTGCTAGCACAGACTCTTCCTAACTGCTAGCATAGACTCCGATACACGCAGCCTCTTCGATCAAGGCACAGCAACTGGCCGCCTTCTTGCAGATGGCGCTCGGCTAGAGCTGTCGCCGGTGGTTCCCGACACAGCAAGGCGCCGTGACGGCGCTTATAGTCCAGCATAGAGGCCCCACAGCTCTTGGATTGCTCGTGAAGCTAAATTGCCGCCAATGGAAGTATCTTCAAATCGTTGCGCGTTTGATAGACAAAACCTGCATCCTGTGATTGCCCAGTGTCTTCCAGATGCTGTCATTCTAATCTACACAAGATGAGGGATCCACTGCTTGCCACAAGCTTTATTGGTCGATAACCACTAGAGGTGAGCTCCTGGTGGCAAGGCGTGTGGTTGCTTGACTGTATGCTCACGCCAAGGGCTTAGGGAGTGGCTCTGCGACCTGGGTAGCTTGTACTGAAGATCGGCACGCTATCCAAGTACGCCAGATGGTGATTGACAGCTGACCCGCTACTTTCTTGAATCTCTGGTTCAAGCATCAGCTGAGAACACCTCAGGTTTCAGACTGCTACATCGTGAGGACAAAGAGTTGAGGAACATTCCGCAAGCCAAAAGGGGCATCAGTACGCCACAGGTTCTAGGTTTTGTTCTACCATTGATCGCTGGGTGGTTGGGTGTTCCCGAGCAGGCACGGCACGGTGGTTTGGTAGCAGGCTGGCTTGGTAAGGCCGGCACCCCCGACACTAGCCTCACGGTACCAAACAACGGATAAAACGTAAAAGCTGTGCCTGGTTCAGCTCAGCGGAGCTTCATCGGCCACTTGGAATTCCCCGTAGCAGATGACTAGTGATAGGCTTCGAGGGGCGCCGTCCGCCAAACTTGTCAACCGCATGCACGTGCGCAGCCATGTATGATCTAGACAGCAGATCATTTGCAAATCACTCCGCTGCCGGGTTCCCCGACGGTCAGACCCTGATCGCGTCCTTCCCCGCCTACCAACCTTGGGACCTGGCGCTCGCCAGGACATTTATCGCCCTGCCGCTCGCCGTGCCGCCCACCCCACAGACCACAGCTTACCAGTAACAGACGAGCAGCCCCTGGCGCTTCATCCTTCAAGGAACCTACCGCCAAAGAGGATGCAGGCACAGGGACCAAGGAACTAGGCTTCACGCAAGGCTTGACCGTGATGCTTATTGTTGCCGGCCTAGATCTGCATACTCGTTATGAATGTTATATGGAGATGCTCCTCGATGAGTATCCCCCACAACCGCCACCGGTCCCGACTATTAACGCCAAGGCCCCGTTGCTGCCTTCCTTCCCATGTCTCTTTTCTCTCTTTAAGTTCTCCGTCGCCGACTCTCTTTGCTTGACGGGTCACGCACGCCAGACGGCACATCTCCTTTCACTCTTATTATACAATGTCGAATACGGACCAACACGTTACCGTCCATTTGGAAAGGGACAAAGCATTCCTCCAAGAGGTTTGGGTAAGTGATCAAAGGCGCTGTGATATTCTAGACTCTTGTAACTAATTCGAGTCTGCAGGCTTGGTTCGTGATCGGCCTTGTAGCAGTCATATTACGATTCGTTGTGCGCATCAGAACCGTGGGCATCAGGGGATTCGCGGGTGATGACTACGTTACCTTCCTTGTGATTGGCTTCTACGCAATGGGTAAGTCCTGAATTGAAGCAGCACAGAGTAACCACTAACGCCCAAACAGACGCCGCACTTGTGCATATCATCTGTAAGACACGCTATCCTCCTGGCTGAATGGCATCCATCTTACGAAAACAGATCATACTGGCGCCAATGCGGATTTGACTCCGGCCATTGTGTCTGAGCTCACCGACAAGCAAGTCCAGCAATTTATCTACGGCTCCCAATGCCAGACGGCCGCGTGGTACAGCTATACAGGTAGGATGTGCCGCTGTTTTAGGGTTTTGGGTGGAGCTGACGTTTTGACAGCGCTCATCTGGTGCATGAAGTTCACCATGCTCTTCTTCTAGTATGACCTCCCCCGATTCCTGGCTACTACGCGGCGTATGCTAACAGGCCTGCAGTAAGCGCTTGACAATCGGCACGTGGCAAAACCGCATGATCAAGTACCTTTTCTGGATCTGCGGCATCACCTACACCGCCGTGGTCCTCACTATCACCTTCGGCTGCTTCCCGTACGTTCACGCCCCCCTTTCTTTCACAGCAAAAAGCTAACAAAACCCAGCATCCAAGACAACTGGGGCGTCAAGCCTCTCCCCGCCAAAAAATGCACCTTCAAGGTCCAAAACCTGCTCGTCACCGTCACGCTCAACGTCCTCACCGACGCCGCCATCCTCATCATCCCCATCCCCATGCTCTGGCGCCTCAAGCTCCCCTGGACCCGCAAGCTCGCCATCGCCGCCCTCCTCTCCTCGGGCATCTTCGTCATCGCCGCCGCCGTCATCCGCGCCGTCCTCACCCTCGGCCAGGCCCCCTCGACCCTCAACATCAACCGCTGGGGCGTGCGCGAGACCATCATCGGCCTCCTCACCGTCAACGTGCCCATCCTGCGCCCCATCTTCACCCGCTCCTTCTGGTCCATCGGCGCCTACCGCCCCTCCACCAAGACCGGCACCGGCTCCGGCGGAACGAGCAGCGGCACGGGCGGCGGCGGCGGCCTCAACAGCAGCTCCCTCCCCTGGAGCACCACGTCCGGCAAGCAGCGCCGCATGCACAGCAAGGGCCACTCGTACGGCCGCGGCACCTTTGAGCTGCAGTCCACGTCCGACGTCGGCGATCGCGCTGACCGCGACACCGACAGCGGCAGCGACAGCGGCAAGGAGCCGTCGGTCGTGGGCGTGCGCGCGTCATCGACGTCCAGCGACGAGGGCATCATGGGTCACGGTCCGGCGACGCGGACTCTCAGCCCGGACTTGGAGCGCGGCGAGGCGCATCCGGGGCGCGTGTTTGTCGAGACGACGTATGAGATTCGGACGAGCGAGCGGGAGGAGGATGTGGACGGGTGGGGAACTGGTGGGTTGGGGTATAATAGCAAGATTACTGCGTTGGGGAACTCGGGACCACTGTGAGGAGGTTGTAGGGGTTGGTTCTACTTGTTCTTAGTAGGCGGTTGGTTTTTAGGCATTTTCTGTGGTTGATACCCTATTTCTCTTTTTTTTCTCCCTTCCTTAAAAGATGTAGGGAACGATAATGGCTGTAGAGCCTTGTAATTACATGATGATGTTCTTCATCCGTGGCTCCCCCCTTTACCCGTGATGGTTCCCTATAATGAACACTTCCTGAGGGTGGTTTGTGTTGGCTGATGGACTTCACCATGCTTTTGCCCCGCCGCTTGCCCAGGTTTTCCGCCTCTCTGTGTTCCTCTTGCATTTTATCGCCGATCAGGGCGGCAGTAAATTGTTCCTCATGAGGCTCGATCGATCCTCACACCAAGTCCGCTCCCTAGAGGCAATCTCCAGCGCCTCCCTCCTCAAAAAGTCTCAGATCAAGCCGCACAAGTTTTGGCAGCCACTTCTGCATGACATCTGAACGGACGATGTGGTGCGATGGCTGAGATATGTTTGACGGACGGAGACCGGCGCCTAGGGGCGCCACGCAAGCGGCTGATGAAACATCCGTACCTATGGGTCCGGCGGACAAAATCCTTCCTGGCGGCCTCGGACGGTACGCCAGCTTAGGGTACCAAGGGAAGGGGAAAATGTCATGCAGGGAACTAACTCCCAGCACGCGGACCAATCGTGGCAAACCGTCGGCGCCATGATGCATCATATCTCGCTTGGCATCTCACTTGGAAAACTCGAAGCCTTCAAAAGTGCCCACAAAATTATAGTCTACAACCATGACGTCTTTACCTTCCTGCCTCGAGAGTGGGTTTGTTCGCTCCCACAAGCTCCGCAACTAGATGGGCAAATCAGCACCGAAACAAGTCTCCGGCCAGTCACTTTCCCCCCCTCTCTGATCACAATCTCCTTTCCCCTTCAGCTGGATGTTCCTGCAGGAATCACTATAAATCCCAACTACTAGTGGCGCCGCTTCCTCAGCCTTGGGGTGCCGCCAAGTGCCACCAGAAGGATCCCCCGCACGAGGAGTTTGATGTTTATCTTCCGTATTAGGAAGGAGTGCCTTCTACTACATAACTCGCCGAGTGACTAGTCCGGAGCCGTCCGTGCGGAGTTTTCTTCTGTGCTCCACTTGCCAACCTGTGGTGGCAATGACGGCGAGGGTGTCTCCACGAAAAGAAATAAAAATTGTAAAGAAGGGGCGAGAAGAAGGGGAAAGTAGGCCAACTGTGGGCCATCCATTTGACCCGTACTTAAGCAAGAGACGGAAAGCACTCTGACGCCAGCGCCTCCTCTGCCCCTGGTCCTTTCGTATAATCAACCACAAACAAATAGCGCAGAAATCTCTTTATTGCACAGGGTGTAAACCGTCTCGTTTTTCCTCGTCATGAGGTTCATGACGAGACGGGACGAGACATGACGGCCTTTAACGAACGTTGACAAGCGTTGACGAGCACCTCTAGCAGGATAGGTACTTTATAAATTACCTCTATAAAACTAATTTTAATAAACGTTAGGGCGGATAGGAGGTATATAAGGTGGTAATTAGGGGCTGAAAATAAATTTAGTCAGTGGTTATATACTAACGAGCGCGTTGTTCTTATACATGTTAAAGATTATACGTAAAAACAAACGATATGTTTCTCTTGTCTTAACATGTTTTATGTATAATACTATGAAAATTACTACTTTAGGGCTAGCGTGTCGTTGACGCTCGTCATTTATTTCTTATGACGAGACGGGACGGATTAAGTGACTGACAAAACGTGACAATTATGTAATCTGTTAACGATTCGTCAACGACTCGTCTGACGAGACGGTTTACACCCTGGTGGCGACTTGGCGGTGGTTGGCTTCATGCAGTTCTCATGTTCATCTCGTAGAAGCCACAACTTTTCTTTGGGAGCCGTCTTGAGAACAGCCCTTCAATTTGGTCAGCAAGCAGTCCAACGTGCTGGTTGAGTAAACACTGACCATTCTGCTGGCACTGAAGATTGACAGCCCGGTAGCATTTTGACTTTGAAAACACCTCTGCCACAGAGACGAGCGGTTATTCGATAGCTCCACTTGGCTCCGCTCATTTCTGTCTGATACGGAGAGCCGACGTAGAATTTTGTGTATGTTCGGGGAGTGATGTCGGGAACGTAGAACTGCGCCCCTGTGTCACTATCAACTGAGAGCACAGGCGCCAATCTCATGCCACACAAGTCCGTCTAGACATTCCTATAGCCTTGAAGAAAAACATGACCCTCTTCTCTGGAATTTTACCATTGTGTTTTCGAACATGCCGGGCTGGCGAGCGGTGTGGACTTTCTCTTCGCTTCTTAGGATCGAGGAGGACGATGCTCTCTTACTATTCTTCTACCCCTAAAGCCTGTACGAAGAGAGGAACAGCATATTAACACAGTGTCGTACAGCTGCAGTACGGACAGCACAACCTCGGCTACCAGTGACCCATCGACCACCATTTTGTTTCTTCTCGCCGACAGACAGCTATACAAGGGAAGCATTTGTACATACACACATAAGCAAAGGCCTCGCCCGCCCAAACCACGGCTTCCAGTACATTTCGTAAAAGATGAGAAGACCATCTCAGCACAAGTCGTTCTCCCTACATAAAACAAGTCTCGGGCAGCGCCACTAGTAAACGCCAACATCATTCAAACCTTCACAATCAAAAAACTTCCCTCACCCACGCCCCCACCTCCCCCCTCAACCTCCCCATAACCCCCCTCTCGCACCAGAAATGCCCCGCCCCCCTCACCTCCACCCACTTAAACCCCGCCGCCGCCGCCCACCTCTCCAACTTCCGCGCACTCGTAAACCCATCCTCCTCGCCCCAAACGGCCAGCGTCGGACACTTCCGCAGCAGCAGCAGCAGAGACCCCTCCTCCCCCACTTTACCAAAAGGAAGCAACCCAGCCAACCCCACCAACCCCGGCGCGATGGCCAGCGACGCGGGTGGGAGCAGTGGGGAGATGAGTAGACATGCTGTCTTGCACTTTGGTGGGGGCGGGCGGCCCTCTTCCTCGCGGGGAGGTGCCGGGGAGGGCGATGGCGATGGCGATGACGATGGCGATGATGACGACGACGGGTGTGGTGAGGCGTTGGTCTTGTCCCAGGCGCGGCGGAGGCGGTCGGTTGCTAGGTCGATGCTGCAGGTGGTGCTGCTGGTGCTGCTGCTGCTCTTGCGGGTGCTCCTCTGGCGGCGGTGGCGGCGCGTGGCTGGGTCGCTTTCTTCGCCGCCGAGGGTGATGGTGGTGGTGGTGGGGCTGCGGGCGCGTTCGGCGGTGGTGGTTTCGGCGGCGAGGTGGTGGGCGCGGAGGAGGATTTCGGCGGGGGTGGAGCCCTGGTCGGTCGTTGCGGTGCTGTAGAAGGGGGAGAGGAGGGTAGGTGGGGGTGGGAGGTGGGAGGCGATGAGGGAGCCGTAGGAGTAGCCGGATATGAGGAGGTGGATGGGCTCTTCGTCGTCGGTGTCATTCTCGATCGAGGAGTCGAGGTTGGGAGGATGGGCGGTCGTTGTTGTTGTGCGACGTCTGTCACCGCTGTGGGAATGGTGCTCGGCGCGCAGGCAACGCATGTACTCGACCATCAACCCGACGAAGGAGATGTAGTCTTGCAGCTCTGGCTTCCCGGTCCAGCTCGTTCTGCTTCGTGCGGGGCTGGCGGATGGGGACGGTGGCGATCCGGCGCGATGGTGGTGGTGATGGCTTGGTGAAGCAGCTGCTGCTCCTCTGCCACTCCACGAAAAGCACCCCGTTCGTCAGCGATAAACAGCCTTGAGGAATCAGTAGAAGAGACGAAGAAACGAAAGGAAAAGCGCCCTCGACTCCACTCACCGAAAACAAAACGTCCCAACCACCCACCCCGCCGCCATCAACTCCGCCCCAACTTTCCCGACCACAGGATCATCATAGCTGCCGCCAAGCGGCGCGTACGGGTGCGCTATGATCGCCGCTTTCCACCTCCTGCTCTTTGGTCTTCTTCTGCCCTCTCCTCTTCTGCCCTCGCTCCCCGCCACACCACCATCCCCGTTTCCCTCGTCCCCATTCTCGTCCTCCTCACCATCATCGCCCAAGGACAAACCACTATGCGGATGGTATATCCGGCACGCGAGCGGCGTGTCGTCGTGCAATGATGGGATGGTGAAGCTGTACGCAGGCTGCTGGGCGTAGAGCGGTGGCGGCGGCGGTGGCGGCGCTGATGATTGTTTCAGCCGCGCTGTGGACGTCGACATCCTCGCAAAATGCAAACAAAAAAAAGGAAAAGAGCTGTAGGATCTGGTCTTTCTTTTTTTTTTTTTCTTGAGGCGGGGGGAAAGAGAACGAGGAAGAAAAATAGTAGGAAAGATCTCGGCTGCTCTTGCTGCTCTCGCCGTTCAGAGCATATATTTGTTTCTGTCCCTCGCGCGCCGGCGTCAGCTTCAAGTGCTCTCTTGCGTAATGTGCGGTCTACGGTCGTCGTTTGTCCGCGTTAGTCTATCGCCTGCAGGAAGCCGCGTTGTGGGGAAGAAAGATGAACGGCGGATGTTGTTGTTGTTGTTGTCGTGGTTGCGCAGATCAGATGGAAGGGCGGCAAACGAATGACGTGGGGCTGCGCAGGCGCGTGTGAAGACGGGACCAACCCCAGGACGGCAAGGCAGCAAGCACCTGCTCACTGCCACCATTCTTGGCCCCAAGGAAAAAACAAGAAGCTCTCGTGACTTCAAGTAGAAATGGTCACATTACTATGTACTGACGCTCGAGCATCCCCCTCGTGCATGGTTGCTTCTCGCTCACTTTCAACGCCGCCCGTCTAGATATCCCATCTTACACGACAACCGTTAGAAACTACGAAGACTACTACTACTACTACTACTACACATACATAATCATACCAGCACCAGCATGCCACCTCCCCTCCATCATCCCTCCATTTTGTATTCCCTCCGCATCCCAATAATATAACCAGAGTCCAGCCCCTTTTGATATCTGTCCAGCAGCTCCGAAGCAAGAGAGAAAGAAAGAAAAAAGCTATGAAAACGAAACAAACAGGATAAAAAAAAAAAAGGCCTTTCATCCATTACGATGCTCCCCAATACCCGTGATAAGAAGAACTCCCATAACACCATCGTTTCCCATTCCCCCACCCATCAGTAACGCTGCAAAAAGGATAAAAAAAAAAAAAAGCAGGGGCAAATGTGAGCATAAAGGGGCGGAAAAGAAACGAGAAACATCCCCTTCGGTGTGTGTATGCGACCTGCTTTGATCCCAAGTCCCATCCGATTACGCATGTACTCCGTTCGCAATACCTTCCGTTTCTCTTTTCTGTTCCCCATCCCCTCACTCCGCTGCCGGCGGCGTCGGCGCATCTTCCTCCGTCGTACTAACTAGCGTGGGCGCGATCCTTCTCCTCTTCGTCTCCGGTCCCTTCTCGTCCCTCTCGCTGCTCTCCCTCTTCTTCTTCGACTCCCTCGGCGCCTCATCCTTCTCCGATTCGCTCTCGCGCCTTCCACTGAGCATCGTATTGACCCCGCTGACCGAGCTGGCCGCGCTGTGCGTGCCGCCACCGCCCTGCGTTCCAGGCATCGGCGTGTGCGGCGGCGTCCACATGGGCATCCCTCCGACCGGCGCAGAGTTTGCGGCAGCTACGCCGGGCACAGCCCCCATCGAGGGCGTCTGCTGGTTGAGCGTGACGTTCGGGTCGGGGCCGGGTGCAAAGGAGCCTTGCGTGGCGACCGACGAGGCGGACATGGAGCGCGCGGGGCTGGCTGGGCGAACGGGAGCAAACGAAGAGGGGGAGGCTGGGAAGGCGGGACCCCCAGAGTTCGAATGTTTGGCGTTCGTGGGGCCTGAGGCTTGCGTGGGCGTGGGAGTCGGCGTGGATTGGTTGGACGTCGTCGCGGCCGTGGTGTTGATTGAGCTTGGGTGGCTCTTCGGAGGGCCCGGATGCACCTGTCCCAGCTCCCCTGGTGGGAAAGTGAGGCACGAGCAGAACCCGTCAGACGACGTCATGAGGAGAGTACTGCCGTCAGTTGACCTATTCACGTGTCAGCCAAAGTTTTGCCACGGTGCATCGGGAGCTCATACCAAGCAAGGTCAGTAAACGTAGCAAAGTGAAGATTGCTGACAACACACAGCGGTTTCTGCTGCTGCGTGTCGTAGATATGCACGGCATCTTGAGTGGCAACCGCGTAGACCATGCGGTACGGGAGGCTGAAGGCCATGGTTGGACCAGATGGCAGAGGCGAAGCTGCTGCACCGTTATCCGAGTCGGGCCTCGGCGAAGCTGCTGCCGCGCTGGGCGAGGGGGATGGCGCGCTAGTGATGGGCGGAGGGTCCATTGAAGATGACGACCTGGGCGGCTTTGAAGGCATTGCGGGTTCCGGCAGGGCTGGGATTTCCTCCTCGGCAGAAGACGTGTCGATTGTAATCTGCTTCGTAGGGGGAGGAGCATCCCGCAGCGCGTAGTAAATCGGAGAGCACCGCACCGCAATCGAAGGCTTCTTGTGGCCGGGCAGATAGGCGATTGGAGGCTTGTTCAGGCCTGCCCTTGTGTAAATGTAGACCGTGTTTACTATGTCGTCTGACGTCTTGGCCACATCCGAGCCTCCAGGATTCGCCGTCTTGTACTGCCCCGCAGGAGTGAAGAGAAGACTGCCGTCAGGAGCAAAGGTGAGACGCCTGAAGAAGGAGGTGAGAGTTTCGTTTGCGTAAATGTTGGCGTTCCGAACCGCCAGCCCAGCGTGAATGTTTGGAGAAGTTGAAGGCATGACTGCCGGGAGCGGCATCGACGACGGAGCTGGGGAAGCGGAGCGGCGCGATTGCGAGCCGAACGAGGAGCGACGGCTATGGGACGTGGGCGGATTCATGGGTAGAGCCAGGGACGCAGGCGTGCCCGGCGCGGACGGAGTCGGCGAGCCAATGGCCGGAGCGGAGCCCTCACCCACAAACGACGCTCGATTGTTTCCCAGGCCAAGGTCTGGAGGAGCCGGACTGCTATTCGATACGCGGCGGGCTGGCAGGTCCATCTTGGTCACCTTGCCGTGCTGAGTCAGCGAGAACTGGCCATCCTTGGTCTTCAGCGTGTATATGTGAACCGAGCGGTCCGAGGATTGCGTCGCGACAAATTCGTTAAGCGGGTCCCAGGCCACGCCCTGGACATAATGGCTATGCTCGGCGATCTGGCGCACAATCTGACCTGCAAGGCTGTTAGCGGAGCTTCTCGGGGCTGCGGACGAGGCGTGCTTGCCGTTCTGGGCGTTGTATATGCGGGCGATGTTGTCCATGCTGCCGGTTATGAAAAACGCGCCGTCTGGCGACCAGGCCATGTCGTAGATTTCCGAGCCCAACGACCGGCACATGTGCTTGACGCGCCATGTCTCTTTATCATCCAGGCCGTCGTCGCCAAAGGGGCGATGGCCTTGGGTCTCCGATGGCACCCACAGCAAAACATTGCCGTCGTCACCGGCGCTGCCGAGGAGCTCGCCTGCGGGAAGGCTGTTGTCAGAGGGAGGCGGAAACAGCGGGGGGAGGAGGATTTTGGCGTACCACGGGGGCACCATCGAACGACGTTGACGGCCTGCGTGTGTTTGACGAGGGTAGAGAGGTAGTTCACTTTGCGGTCGTCACCGGAGCCTTCGATCTTCCAGAGCTGCGCCGCCGTGTCAGCAGCTGCGGTGGGCGCTTTGTAGAGCGGGAGTGAGCTTACCCGGACGTTGTTGTCGCCGCCAGCGGTAGCTAGACGGCCCTTTCCATGCGGCTCAAAGTGAGCAGAGTAGATGGCGGCGTTGTCGTCGTGCCACGAGACGAGCAATGGAGCAGCCTTCATGGTGGCCGAAGGGGCCGCGGCGGTTGGTCGGGGAGCTGTGTGGTACTGGGTAGCTGGGGGGCAGTCAATGCAGCTCGCAGGGCAAAGGTCGATGATGGCGGGCGAAAGGAGGGGGCCAGAGTCGCGAGGGAAGCAAGGAGGCGTGGTGGTGTGCGGAGAAAGGTACGGGTGCAGCAGAAGAGCGGGCTGGCCGAGCTCAGGTGTTTGGACCTGGGAGACTGGGGCGGGCCACTGCCGGCCTCTCTCTCTCTCACCCACCCAAGCAGGACGCCCACTTTCTCACGCACGCATCGCCGTGACACAACCCAAGGCCCAGACGTCTCGCACGCTTGCGTTCTACCGTTCAAAGAGCGCTTGGCCCGTCGCCGCGATCGAGCCTTCGCGCAAGACACGCGACGCGCCAAATCCCAAACGGGCAACACAATGGGCCGCCTATCCACGCGCCAGAACAGCTGCACTGCCAGGCCAGGCTGCCACACGTCGAATCGCAAAATTAATTCCGCGTCAGCCACGTCGGTTACTTATCAAAAACACCATCATTGGCCCGGAGCGACGCCCTGGGCTGCACACCACTAAAATAATCAAGGGCTGTCGGCCAGTCAGCCGACTCACCATAACCCCAACCTATACTACTATCTCTACCGGCGAGCTGAGCGCAATCGACAACGCAGACTCGGCTGTCTGCAGCCTGCTCGTTGAGTTGTCGCTGCTGCTGCTCGACCCCAGCACCCGCACCCCGCTTATCACCGCCCCGGAATCGTACGCAAACGTGCCCGTCAGCGCCAGCTTCTGCCCGTCGAAGCTGAACAGGATCTCCGACGTCGCGGGCTGCTCGATGGCGTCACCCTCGTCCAGGTACAGACTGCCGCTGGCCGTGCCGTCCACACCCGGCGCGATCAGCAGCGTAAAGTTTTGCTTGCGCAGCTCCGTCGTCGTGTTTGCCGACGACGCGCGCAGCGGGATGATGCTGCCTCCCCTTACATGCAGCGGAATGGTCGTGTACGGCACGTCGGGCAGCGTGACGTACGCGCCGCTGCCCTGCACCGTCTCGCCCGTCCAAAAGTCGTAAAAGATGTCGTTCGGCAGGTAAATGTCGACGCTGGTCGTGTTCTCCTCGGTCACGGGGCTGACCAGGATCGAGTCTCCGTAAAAGTACTGCAGGTCGATGCCGAACGTGTTGGCGTCTTCCGGGTACAGGAAAAACAACGGGTTAATGACCGGGTCGCCCGTCGTGGTCTGTCTGTGGAATGCCGTGTAAATGTAATCAAGCAGCTGGTACCGCGCGCCAATTGCCGTCTTGGCCGCTTCGGCCACGAGTGGCCAGCGGTAAAACTCTTGCGAGATGGCATCGTTGGCATCGTGGTTCTGGAACAACTCGCGTCAGACGTCGATGCACACGTCGTTTGGAACCACTCACCCTGTAAAATGTTGAAAAGGCCCCCAGCGTTGCCCATCGCGCGCATAGCGTCTCCGTGGTGTTGGCTCCAAAGCCACAAACGTCAGACCCAACCATTGGGACCTGGTAGAGCGAAGCAAACTGAAGGAGCTCGGAAATCGAAAACCTGCTGTCCATGAGTCCAAAATCCCTTGAACGGAAAGCTGAAATTACCTGTACTGCGGCCACTCGGATAGATTGTCACCCAACCAGTGGCCAACATCCTTGCCGGCACCCGCATAGGTGCTTCGCGTGATGATCAGCGGTCTCCGTCCGGGCCGCCGCTTCTCCATGGCAATCCTACTAGCGGTGGACATCATCGTGCCGTACAAGTTGTGCGTGTCGTACTCAGCCAAGCCATTGTAATGAATCACGTCTGTGGATACCGTCTTGTTCGATAGGGAGCCTGCAGCGTTGTTGATCTGATACGGAGGATTCAACAAATCCCGCCCTGGCAGGCCAAGCTTTGTTCCGGTGGCTTGCCGCTTTGCCATCATCCTACCGGGCGGGCTGTCAGGTTGAAAGCTGTCGGGAAAGCCTGGGATCGGCCGGCCGCTGTTGGGACGCACTGGCGGCGGATCTGGCGGCTGGTTGCCTTGTTCCGCAAACGCATAGGGGTCGGAGCAGGGAAAATCACAGAAATTTGCCGCCTCGTTCATGTCAATCCAGAGGGCGTCAATGTCCAGACCCGTTTCAGCGTCGAAAAAGGTTGCGAATTGGTCGTTCCAGTATGATTGCGTGTTGGGATGGAACCAATCAGGGAACACTGCCGGGCCAGGCCACACCACGCCAACGAAATAAGAGCCGTTGGATGCCTTGAGGAACACGTCCTCCTGAGCGCCAATGTCGTACGCCGTGTTGTTGTGATATGCAACGGCCGGATCGACCATCACGACGTAGTGCTGTTGGTGTGCGTGCAGGTAATCCACCAACTCGCGCATCCGTGCAAGAGGAAAACGCGCCGGGTCCAATGTAAAAACCTTTCTGAGATCCATGTAGTCGATATCGGTCCACATGGTCTCGAGAGGGATTCCAGCTGCTGAATAATTGGCCACCACCTCAGCAACGTCCCAGACGTCCCGGTATCCATATCTGCACTGATGGAAACCAAAGGCCCAGTACGCTTGCATGGCGGGCAGTCCAACGATTTCAGAGTATTGCTTGCTGACCTCCTTTGGTGTAGGTCCTGCCAAAAAGTAAAGGTCCACGATGCCGCCCAAGAGGTTGTACTCTAGATACTGGCCATCAGTTTCAGTGTTGTTGATCTTGACCTCTATGCCGTTGGAGCTGAGCAAAAACACGCCATGAGTTCCGGAAGAGCCCCTGTGGTCGTAATACACTGGATGAGTACCATAGAGGTTGGATCCTGGTGGGACGCCATAAGAATCCCTGTTCCAGATGGTGCTTGTGTAGTTGGTGGTGTTCAAGCGGACTGATTAGGCGTTAATTACCAACTCGTTATGCTGGATAGCTCAAGAGAGCCCAAGCTTCTTGTGCTGCAATGTGCTTTGCATGGTAAAAGGATTCCACTTACAGGCATCGCTGTGCTCGCCCAGCCCGTAGAGATTGGGCTCATTGGGCAATTGGGTCCGCAGACGCAGATACTGCGACTCGAAAATCAACGGCGAGCCAGCCGTGTCGAACAACGTCTCATTGGTCGCCGTGCGGACGACTGAGAACGAAAACGGCTGCTCGACCCACCTGAACTGCACCGCCGCGGTCGAAGCCTGGGCGGAGCCATTTCCAGCGACGGGACGCGGGAGGATGGATTCCGGGACCTGGTAGACGTTCTCTGCCGCATCGTAGATCTCTACATGAAGGCGATTGGCTACGAGTTGTGTGGAGAGCTTGTTAGCAGGCATGTTTCAGATATAGAGCCAAGTCATAGTGCTGGTGCAGAAAAACAAGACACTGCCAAGTTCCCCGAGACTTGCATGTTGACCGGCTGGAAGTGAAACAACGGTAATGCAGAAACAAGCCTCCCATCACGCTGCTGTGTGACGTGTAGCCGGAACGCCGAACCGGCTCATCCAATCATCGATGCAGCAATGCTGATGCCTGATCGTCCCCTCCCCTCCTCCCACCTGGGTTTAAAATTGGAAACCAAATTCGGAAAAGTGTGAGGGAAAAGTGAGATGACAGAGACCAACAAAGTCCACTCACCGGTCTGGTATTCGACGCTAAGCTTAAGATCCGTGAGGTCATCACCATAAGCATTGCATGGTGCCCCCGCCAAGCTCAAGTCAGCCGTGAGCGAGGTACCAGAATCGACGATATTCGAAGCCGTGTACCCCGGGCAACTGTCGACGTTTGAGTAGCTCTGGCGGGTCGAGATGGTGCCGGCAGAGCAAGCTGTGCCCAAAACGGCAGCCAGCAGCAGCCGGTCAAGCATGAGCATGGAGATGTCCGTTTGATTGAGAGAGAAAAAACTGCCAAGGCTCTGGATGGAATCGTGGATTGATGAAATGAAGTGGTTCTTGCAATTCTCTTATATATACCTCGTAATATTTTGCCCATCGCCCTGTCTGGGATTGATGGGGCAGCCAGCGGCCAAGGACTGGGGTACGCAAGCGCCCTTCCAAGTTGTTTCCCCGCACCAACCTCGTCATCCTATGAGGATGAGCGTTTCTTGGCATACAGCAGGTCGGCACCTATGCCGGAATGCCCATTGGACAGCTCGCGGCCCGACATCATCATGTTCTGGATCGTTTCCATTAACCAGCACCTCCGCGGTTGCTAATCTGGTACGGCTACGATGCGGCGCGCTTGGTGTTGCGCAAAACCAGATGTCCTGCCGGCTTGGGGCTCTTCTGCGGGGCTTCCTGAATTATTTTTTCTGTGCCGTCTGACAGCGTCGTACTGCGTGGTTTGTTTAGCCGCCCGCTCCAGCCGACGTCCGTAGGTACACGCGGCTGCGGGAGAGGTGCCCTTTGATGTAGCCTCGTATTTCTCTGGTATGATGCGAGAGGTTGGCGTGGCAAAGAACCCGCGCCCAAGTCAAGCTGGTGCTGCATTGGGAGTCTGACATTTGGTGGCGTGAGGTTTGGATAGGATTAAGGTTGTGACGGGGATGAGGATAAAAAGAAATTCAGACCCCGGCCAGGACAATCGATGACGAGATCTCCCGGGAAACCGGCTCGCCGCACCGTCAGAGTCTAGACTACAACTTACCTCGCCAGTACACATACCCCGTTTTGACATCACGATGCTCACTTCAGAGCTACCCATGAATTGAATAATTAGCATTCCAGTCAGAAGGTGTAATGCAGAACCAAGACCAGAAAGTGTGTTCACCAATACAACCCCACACATCTCCTCACATGGCAAGGTGTTTGAAAATCAATCCTGATTCTCTAAGATTGAAATATTAAGCTGAGCTTATTTGTCGAGAGGCGGAAATTGTTCCCCTACTACCTTTCGTAACCCAGAAACTTCGAAACCCCGTTGTTCGCATCCATTTGGCAGACCATATGTGCATATGTCCACCGTCAATCAAAACCTAGACACCAGCCTCGCCGCCCATCTTGACCTCGACCTCATCCTCGGGGCCAGCAGCGAACGCGCCAAGGCCATTGTCGCGAGTGAAGATGCGAGCCTTGCCAAGGAGGTGCTTCGGCAAGGCGAAGCCTGCGTCGAAGCAGCCATTGCAGAAGACGATCCTGTCGAGAGAATCAAAGAACCATGAAAAGGACGTGTCGTCGACGACGAAGTTGGCAAGACGAAGGACCGTCACGGGCAGGAACTTCAGCTCACCCATGGTGTGCATGGCAGCGTTGCGGCCCTTGGAGATGGCAACACGGTCCAGGTACTCGCCGTGACCGTACTGGTGGTGAAGCATTCCTGCTCCCTCGCGACCGCTACGTGGAATTAGTGAATGAAAGAAAAGCCAGATCAAGGACACATACCGGTACTTGTCAGCAGGGATGCGCTCCGGGTCGTACTTCCAGCTGCGTTCAAAGGCGGGGCTGGGCTTGCCGGCATTGTCGGGGTCGCGAGTGAAGGGCTTGTCGCGCATACCGAGCTCGAGGCAAACGAGGCCAGGGTTCTTCCAGATGGCCTCCCAGAGCTCAGGCTGGAACGACTCCACCATGTTGTAGATGCGGAGGAACTTCAAGTGGTGGAAGTTGATCAGGTGCTTGAAGTCATCGTGGGTGAAGTACTCCGGGTGCGGGTCATGGACATCGAGGTCCTCTGCATCGGGCACGAAGACGTTGATGCTGAGCTCCTGGATGTCCTGGGGCACGAGCGGCCAGATTTCCTGAGAAAACGGCAGGTCGGATTCCCACCTTGGATAGTCAACTAGTCTTGGTACCTTGGCCTGGAAGTACTTACTCAAGAGAGCGCAGGTTGTGGATCTTGTCCAGAATGCGCTTGACGAGGTTGATGGCGAGCGACCACTCCAGCTCGTGCTTCTTGAGAGTGGGCTTCTGACCGGCACTGCTCTGGGAACGAGCGCGGGTGAGATCGCCAGTGCGGACCGGCTCGTTGCTCACCTCGGTCTCGACGGCGCTCTCGAGGTCCGAATTGCCGTACTTGGCCTGCAAGACGCTCATGGGGTCCTTGGAGAAGATCCAGCCGCCAGTGATGATAAACTCCTTCTTGCCGGGGAGACTCAGAGGGTTGAGCAGGAGCCCGTCGACGGTGTCGGAAAGCCGCTGGAGGGAGCAGCGCGAGTCGCTAGGATCAGAACCACGCGGGCCGGTGAACAGGATAACGCGCTTGCTATTCATCGTTGCGGTTGTGTGCGTTGCAGAACGGTGAGATGATGCCTCTTCGGCCAGGGGTTGTTGTCGATAGCCGACAGGCCAAGGTGGCGCGGAGGTTGTTTGGTGTAGAGGAAAGGTTCCAGTAGGGGAGGCGCGTCCAGGCTTATATGGAAGGTACGCCCGCTACACCCGGCACGTGCTTAACGTACGTGAATGTAGAAAGAGGAAGCCACGTACCTGCACCTTGGCCAGTGATGTCATAGCTTTCCCAACGATTCTGCTCAGCTCTGCAGCAGTTTTTCCTTTTCCTATGGACAAGTGAACACTTCCATGCACAGGTAAAGGTATGCTCTCACACCGCATCGATGAACCTCTTCACTTCACAATGCAATGTCCTTTGCTGCACGGCATTGGCCCGCAAGGTCATTCAGAACGTGTAGGATGAGCCAAACCAGTTGTCTAAATGGAATATGCACATAAATCTACTCCAATTCGCCAGGACAAGCATTGACCGGCCATGAATTTGTTTCCTGACTGACCTTGTATGCTCAACAGAGAACCCCTTTGCAAAAACCCTGCTATCTTTTCGAGCCTGATCACCGAGGTACAGCTTCGTGTGATGTTGGGCAACACCTCCAATAAGCTCGCCCATTCTGCACTCTCGTCGTAGACTCCAACCTGTCTATACTAGACTGTAGTGGTTACTAATTGGCATAACCGTGGTACTCCCGTGTCCTATGCAAACAAAGTGCATCAATTCCAGGCATGATGTGATGAAGATAAAGTGGTAGCCACTGGGGGAGATGTGCTCTCCTACAAGTTTGCTTTTTCGAATCTGCTGGCGTTTCCCCAGTAGATGGCTAACTAGAATGAGGCACCGATAGTACTCAGGGTGAGAAAGCATAGAGAAGGTAGATGTCCATCAAGTATCAGCAAAGCTAATTGCCTGAATATTCATCAACTCGTGCTCTGACATCTAGCGGTTAGATGAGCTGGCGAATTCCGCGTAGTATGACAACATCGTTGAGTGATTCGGAAAGTAGATATAGAATTGAGCTGTTCTGGTCCCAAACATTGGTTTTTGTTAAAGAAGTGCAAGATTTGAAGATGGCGGAGGAGGGGAAGTTGACGTCCACTATCGTCCGTGCTCAGCGAGCTCCAAATATGCGGCCGGCCTTCTTGTACAGGGATCTGTAGCATTCCAAACGCATTAAGCACAAGAAATAATTTATTTATATTCCAGCATATGTTTCAGTTCATGACGGGCAAGTACGGTTATCAAAGCGCCCCAGAATCTGGCATTCCCTCGCAAAAGTAGTAAGCACGTAGCAGGGCAAGAGCAAGCAACCCCGAAAGTCGTTGCCGCGCAAACATGCCCCGCCCAAGCTTCCTACAAGCTCTCTCCCACCCCAACACCCAAACCTCACAAATCCGCCGCCGCATACCCACTAAACACCAAAGTCAACCATGGCAACCTCAGCAGCAACACCACCACCCCCCACCGCCCCCGCGCCCTCCTCCTCTTCCCCCGCCCTCACCCCCGACCGCGCAACCCACTACCTCACCCAACTCATCGGCCGCAACCTCCGCCTGCACGTCACCGACAACCGCATCTTCGTCGGGCAGATGAAATGCACCGACAAAGTCCACCTCCCTCCCCCCATTCCCCCCCACCACCAATCACCCCAACTGACCGCGCGCAAAAAAACAACAGGACCGCAACATCATCCTCGCCCTCACGCACGAATACCGAGCCCCCTCCGATGCCGCCATCCGCGCCGCCATCGCCGCGTCGGGCGACCCGGCCGTGAAGCTGCCGCACGGGAGCCGGTATGTGGGGCTGGTGGTTGTGCCGGGGCGGTACGTGACGAAGATTGAGTGCGAGGAGAGTGCATGGGCACCGGCGCCGGTGCTGGCGGTTTGATGGTAGAGGGGACGGGCGTCTTCTGGTCCGTAAAAAGAAGAAGAGAAAAAAAAGTTGTAGAACGGGGAAGTGTGGCGGCGTGGGGTGGCAATGGTGGGTGGATGGTGGGGGGAGGAGAGGCAAAGAGAAAGAAAGAAAGCTCTCAACATCACAGGCGCCCCGGCTGCGAGCGGAGAGGGATAAGACGGCCACAGTGGGGGGTTTTGGCGTCCATTTTTTGAGGCGTGGACTGAGCGGCTCCTGCTGATAGCGGGGGTACACATGGAGAGAAACAGTGCTGCTTGCGCGCATTGCACGTACGACGCGCCACCATATCGGTGCGGGACAGAACCGAACTCTCTCAGTTCCAGGCAATCCTGCCGCTTGCAGCTACTTTTGGCAGACAGACGAGGCCTGAGTCTGATCAGTTCGCGCACCGCTCAAGCTACGACCGCCCCTACTGGAGACTACCACGTTGCCGATGGCCCCGTTGGACTTTGTTGGCCCCGGCTGTCTTCGAGAACCACCAGGCTCAGCTCAACATGAACAGTGACGAGCCTCACTCAGGGCTTGGCGGCGGAGAACAAACACAACTTATCCCCCACCGATGGGTCGTCAAACCGCCTTGGTTTAGGGGAGGTATGTCGGCCTCTGGTTTACCGAGGGAGGAGTAGATGAGCGAGACGGTGTCGATGATGCGATTCTGAGGAAAGGAATACAAACAGGTCGTGACTGAGTCATAGACGGCCCGGCGTGGCAGATGATGCCAGGGAAAGAACCGCAGAATAGAAAGAGCACAACCACAGCCACTGCCCTTGATCAACAGTTCAAAGCCATGCCCAACGATCAGAGTAATCATCGCTCGATTCATGCATAGTATACACCTGCCTCCGGAGAAAAGAACCCGAAGCCCAGTGACTGAAAGCGCGCGAAAAATTAAAGCAGTAAACACAAGCGCCCCAAGTCTATCGCAAGCTGTAGTTTGTCTTCTGTTCCCACGTTTCGCGTGCCGCCGGCTGCTACTGGCTACCTTTTGGGCATCCATCCCCGTTCCATCCGTTGACCTCCCACCGCGCCCTCCCGCCCACCGCGCACACTTAATTACGCCCTGCTAACCAGCCAGGGGGAGGAGGGATGCTGGAAACCCCACCGCAGCAAAAACTTCATCGGAACTAGTAATCCATTTGATGTGAAAAAGACGAAAGCCGCTCCCTAACAGCACGCAGTCGTGATGTACAAGGAGATAATTAGGGAACTGAGCATCTACTCGTCGCCGCCGTCAGAGTAGTACTCAAAGTCCCGAGGCGCCGACGCCTCCTCGTCGTCGTCATCTTCGTCGACAGCGGTGAGAACACCGGCCGCTTCCGCAGCGCCGGTGGTCTCGCTTGCACCTGCGTCGCGGGAGCCGAAGGCGTCCTCGACGCGGTCCTGAAGGCTGTGTCCAGGCGCGCCAGGTGCGGGAGTAGTTGCCGTCTTCTTCACCTTGAGCTCGAGAAGCTCCTTGGTCTCCGAGGGCTTCGTGTCTGTCACGAGGATGACACCTCCGGTGGGCTGTTGTGTGGTCAGTACTTGTACGCATGAGAATTTGTGACGGAGACTAACCTTCTTGACAGGCACGTAGCGGTCGCCAGGGAAGCTGATGTACTTCAGCTGCACCGGCAGAACCCTCGACATGTTCTCGAGATCGTAGCCGACCTTCTCCTTTTCGCCCTTCTTCTTCGAGCCCTCGGCAGACGGGGTTTCTTCCTTGTCACCCTCCTTCTTCTCGTCCTTCTTTACATCATCATCCGTCTCCATCTTGTCCTCGTCACCAGAAGCCTTGGGCGTGGTTGGGGCCTGGTCCACATCCATGCTTTCACGGCGCTGCTGCCTCTCCTTGACCATCTTGCGGCGCTTAGCCTGGGCGGTGGTGGAAAGGACGGCAGTCTTGATCTTCTCCGGAGCCTCCTCCGTCTTGACTTCCGCCTCCGGAGGGTAGTCGAACATGCTCGGTCTGGTCGCACTGTAGAACTTGAAGCTGGGAACCTCAAGATCCTGGTCGACGCCGATAATGGCCGTCGGGGTGAAACTGAGGGAGAGGAAATGGGTCAACGGGAACCAATACCAGTATTGGGTGAAGACAGCCATGCCGACAATGGCAGTCATGTTGAGGTTGCCAGTCTGGGTCTGCAGGCCGATGGTGCAGTTGCGGCCACCAGCGTCGATGATGCCAAGGGCGAGAGCACAGCCGAACTTGGCCATGGCATCTTCGTGACGGTCGCTCACAACTTTCTGAAGCGTCTTGCGGATAGCGGCAACCTTGGGGTTCATCGTCTCGTTCTGCTGGACCATGATCATGGCAAGGGAGATGAGGGCACCCTGGCGAACAAAGTCGGTTCCGTCCTTCATCATGGGCTCCAGCAGGTCAATAGCCTCATCCAGACCGGTACCAGCACAGGCGATGCCAAGGGCCATGGTTGCACCGTACCGCACGTGAGGGTTGTAAGACTCGGCGAGGAGCTCGACCATGCGAGGAACGGCACCGGGCTTCCTGAACAGGACGAAGCCAAGACTCATCACAGCCACTCTCCGGACATCATCGCTGACGTCGCTGACGGCAACGTGCAGAAGCTTGCGGACAGCCTTGTTGCTGCTTGTGCCGCAGTAGGCCAGCGCAATGGTCATTATACCACCGTAACGCAAAGTCGGGTCAGGGTCCTCGAGGAGGCCGTTGACAAGCTCATCAGCAGCCTCCTGACGGCCATACATGATGAGAGCCATGCCCATTGCCAGCCCACGAACAATCTTCTCGTGCTGAGTATCATGCGCATACTGAATCATGTCCTCCAGTGCCTTGATGTTTCCAGTGCCAAGCATGACCAAACCCATGGCGAGACCGACAGCCTCGCCATTGATGGCAGAGTCGGTATACAGCACAGTCTTGAGAGACTCGTAAATGTCCTCGTTGCCAGTGGCCATGCCAGCAACACCCAAGCCGAGTGCACCACCGTGCTGAACAACCTCCTCCGAGGCCTTCTTGAACTGGTTGGAGAGGTACTCGAGAACGTCTGTGCCGTGGTTGCTGTAGATCAAACCAAGAGCGTAAAGAGAACCACCCTGACTGTAAGAAGAGCCCGAGACGTTGTTGTCCTTGGGCAGGTACGGATCCAGAAGCCTCTGACCCTGCGTGATGTTGCCGCGGTGGATGACACCCAACGCAGCGGTGGCGGTAAATTTGGACCAGTTGACAGCCTTCTGCAGCCAGTCAAGGTTATCCCGGAAGAACCCATCGTTGGTAGTACCAGAGTTCATGAAAGCGTTGGCAAAAGTAACTGCCGTGTGGAAGATCGAGTTCCGTGCCTCTAGGCTGTCCCGAATTTTGTTCAGGACGTTGCGATCAGCATGGTTGTTTCGGTAGAGGAACTCCAGGTTGAGCTCGATGGTCTTGGTGCCCTGCAGGATGTGGCGGACCGACGTAAAAGCCTTCTTCTGCTCGTCGGTAGCAGGGTTCGTTTTTGTCCTTGACGGAATGGTCGCAGTGTGAGTGCTCTCCGCGTTAGCCAGCAGCCCATCAGTCTCCCTGGTACCTTCGCCAGATTCGGTCTGCATGGTATCCTCATTGGCAGGCGCAGTCGTCTCGTCCTTCTTCTCCTCCTCCTCGGTCTCGGGCAGCTCTTCGATAACCTTGGACAGGAACTCTTGCGAGCTGTTGTCGTAGAGATCAAACGAAATCTGGTAGGCCACAGCGAGGGAGTGCGCGTCGCCACGCTCGACAAGGTGGCGGAGCATGTTTGAGGCCATGGAGTGCTGGTTGAGGTAGACAACGCACTTGGCGATGGAGAAGTAGTCGGGGTTCGGGAGCTCGTTCAACAGGTCGAGGATCAACCTCAGAATCTGGGGGTTTTTAGCACGTCACCATGTAATAATCGCTCAGGTTCGCATACCTCGTTCCTGAGACCGCGTTCCTGGACGACATTCATGCAAATGTCCAGGATATACTCCATGAGCTCCTCGCTCTTGCCAGCAGCACCGCTGGCAGCCTTCTTGCCCTGCTTGTTCTCATCCTGGCTCGCCCGCAGAATCGTCTCGCGCAGGACGTCAAGGTTCCTAGCCTCGATGGCAATTCCAACAACCTGCTGGTATGCGCCGACCTCGTAGCAGCTCTCGAACAATCTCCGAATCACCGTCTGCAGGTTCTTCTGGACTGGTCGGGGCAGAGCCAAGGGAGAGGGGTGTGCGCCAGGCGTGTTAGCGTTGCCGCCGCCAGGAACCGAGGGATCAAAGGTTGTCGTTTCGTCGCGGGAGAGGAGAGACTTGGAAGGGAGGGTGGTTTGCGAAAAGGGCGTCGTCGGAGAGGTAAGGCTCGCCGCCGTGTTTGCGCTGCCGTTCGCAGTGGCCGGGAATGCGGTCATCAGCTGCGGCGGAGGCTGGTTTGCCGTGCTGGCAGGCGTCGGAGGGTTGTGCAGGGCGGAGAGGGCAATGTACGTGTCGATGCACTTGGCTGTGTGCATCATCTGGTCAGCGAAGCTCTCATCAAGTGGCAAAAACAAGCCAAAACGTACCAACGATCGTGTCCTCGAACTCGCCGGGGTGATCTATGCTGAACAGCTTCCCTGCACCCAGCGCAAACACCATACTCTCGTTGTATTCTTGTAGCTGGTAGTAGAGCTTGGCCGCCACCAGAGCAGCTAGCTCCCTCTCGGGGAATGCCTCATCCTCGTACAAAGCTTCTCTGTTAGGGCGTTAGCATGATGACGCAAAGCTATCAGGGCGTCGCGGCCGGCTCGCGCGGTGGCGGGCTGGCGGCTCCCCAGGCTCAGCTCCATCAAACAATGGGCTGTGGGCGAGGCAGCAGCAGAGGAAACAACTCACATCTGACCAACGGACCCTGCGACCTCGGGCCATAGCAGGTCGATCTCTTCGTTTAACCGTTGAAGGGCAAACGACCTCAGGTCGTTGTCTGGCTCGGAGAGGAAACCGACGAGGCCGGCGGCGGAGGTCAAGCCTCCCATGATGGACTGATCAGAGGGTTTGGTCGGAACAGGCTTGTTAGGATGGGAGGCGGCGGTCATAATGGGGGTGGACGGGGAATGGGAGGTGGTGAGGTTGGGTTGACGTTGTTGATGATGATGGGAGCTTCAACGACGCGGACCTGCGCCGTGGAAGCTCACAGGCCCGCGAGCCAAGACCCCGACGCCAGCGGCCACCCAGTGTTAGACGTTGCCGCTTACGCAACCATTCAGGAACCACCTGCCGGCCAACGCATGCAAATTCACCTTCGTGCAGACCGGCATTGCACGCGTTCCATCTGTTCACGGCGCTCCATTATTCGGCGCACTATTCCAGCGGGTCCACGTCGTGTCTACCTGGGACCATCGACCCATTCCCCCGGCAAGGACTTGACTTTGAGGCTGCAGCGCAGGGCATGTGACACCGTGACCGAGCGCCGTCTGACTCTGACACACTGTGCAAGTACAAGCCCTCGGATGGCATCTTAACGCGCTCCGCAGCAAAGCTACCTACCGTGTGTTGCGCTCGCAGACGACTTGGGACTGGCGCTTTGTTCTGACCAGCGTGCAGGTCCCGCGTTCGTCCTCGGCCCTACCACCACCACCTCCCGCGCGTCCATCACCGCCCGCCCACCGACTCAGCCGCATATCCAGTTTCCAGTCACCTTTGCGCCGCCGTGCACCCAGCCAAGTCACCATGGACCTCCGCGGCATACTCAACGACGATGGGAACCTCCCCCCCGCCACCCCCAAGACCGGCCGCCAGGCATCTGTCGCGTCCATGATCTCGCACACTCCACCATCCACCGCCGCCTCATATGCTTCCAAGACGTCGCCCGCACCTCAGATATCCCCTGCTCCTCCGCCTAGAGCTAGAAACGCCGCAGCTCGATCGTCGCGGGAAATCCCTCCTTGGGCGCGCCGTTTCGACTGGGACGCGCTGCGACGCGGCGAGATGAAGCAAGCACATATACCCGAACGCCCACCTCCTCCGCCGCCGCAACAGCAACTACAACAACTACAGCAGGGGCCCCCGCCGCCGGTACTGCGGCAGCCTTCTGCACCGCTACCGCCACCAACTGCTGTCTTGTTGGAGCCTAGCCTGACAAACGTCGAGCCTTATGACGAGGTTGTGCGGAAAGTCTGCGATTTCCTGTGGAACACTGTAATTGAGCGCGAGGACCTCCACGGCGGAATCCCCGAAGGCGCCCATCCCAACATCAAGCTGGAGATTGAAGGCAAGCTCGGGACGCTGGTTGACAAGAACACAAACGAGCGAGTCCATTTTCCAGTCAATACGCAAGCCGTATCCGCACTACCGCCAAGCAAGCTGGCGTTTGAAAGCTTCATGAATGAGGTATGCCATCGGAAAATCTAGACGTGGCTTCACTGCTGCTAACATTCAGCACGAAGCAACAACACAAGTATCTCAACGACTTTCTGAACAAGACTGTCTTCGAAGCACGCAACAACCCGAACCGCCCGGATATTGCCTACCGGCACACCAAGGAGACGGACCAATTCTACAGCGCTGATGCAAATCTTCTGGCATCTTTGCCTCCGTCGGTGCGTCCATACATCTTCGGCAGCGGGCGTATTCGCAAGCCCCGGGTAAGAATTACAAGGGACACCCAGACAAAGGAAGTCAAGGCAAAGATCATCAAGGCGCGCATCGGAGACCTTGACATACTCTCGCCCGGCGAGGCTTTCGACTGCCGCATCAGCGTAAACATCGAAGTGTCATTCAACGAGGACATTTCGTCGTTTGAGCCTTCGGATGAGCCTGCGCGCATGAAGGACCGCGTGAGCTACCAACACCTCCACACCCAGGTCGACTTGACACAGGTCAGGAAGATTGATAACCCTCACGAAAAGGTGCATGAACTCGAGGTCGAGATGATGGCGGAAAAGATCCTCGAGCAGGGCCTTCGTACCAAGTCTGGTGATGAAGGCGCTTGCTACGAAGAAATGGTCAAAACGTTCATCAACAACCTCAGGATTCTTACCAGGGAAGCTACCAGGGCAGCCACGTTGCCCATGGGTGGCTGATTCGCCGTCATCGAAGCTTGAGGTTTCTGCGCCGCGAAGGGTTTCAGAGGTTCAGCAGATAGGAAGCAGGAAAGGAGGTATATCGGAGTCAAGAGGCGTTATGGGATTACAAAAAACATTATTGAGATACCCCCGCGGTTGCATTTGTGGGATTTTCCCCCTATCAGATTCTTCAAGAGTCATTCTGTATTAATAAGTGTGCGGCGGCAGGTTGGCGCTATTTGATCTTGTGAAGGAATTCTTTGCACCTATTCGTGACAAGACAATCTCCCCAGGATCCCGCAGTCCTTCACGCCCGTCTCTTCCTCCCGCCTTTCCCCCTCACACCCACGCCCTTCCCCCGTCCCCTCCCCGTCGTCTTCCTCCCCTGTCCACCCGCCCGCTTCAACGGCTTCCTCCCCACCTTCCCCTTCGCCTTCCTCGGTATCGACAGGCGACGCTTCTTCTCCACGGGCACAGCACGCGCTTCCCCTCCCTTCCCACCACTCAATTTCCCGCGGGGCATCCTCCTCGGACTCCTCTCCAGCGGCGGCACCAGCCCCCCCTTCCACCTCGCCACCACCTCCTCCACGGCCTCCGCCACCCTCTTCCTCGCCTCCTCCCTCCCCACCCCCTCCCGCATCAACCCCTCGTACCCCGTCCGCACGTGCCGCACGTGCGCCCGCACCCCCAACACCACCTTCTCCTCCAAGCTCAGCGCGCCCGCGCGGCCCACGCGCCCGCTGCCCTTGCGGAAGGCGTGCTCGACGATCGCATCCACGTCTTCGGCGGGCACGGCGGGGAAGAGGCGGAGGAGGGTTTCGCGGGCGGCGGCGGTGGTGCGGGCGTCGCGGGCGGCGGTGGCGGCGAGGCGGGTGGGTTTGGTGGCGGCGTTGGCGGCGAGGACGGTGGAGAGGACTGGGTGGGGGACGCGAAGGCCGAGGGGGGGGTGGGAGGGTTTGGTGGTGTCCTTTTTTGTTGTTTG
>JAJMVL010000067.1:0-184826 GCA_023082095.1 Dothiorella sarmentorum | reverse complement strand
CCTTTTCGCCACCCTCCTCGCCCTCAACACCATCGACACCCTCCTCATCCTCGTCCTCGACCTCCACAACCCCACCCACACCCCCCCCCCCCCCCCCCCCCTGCGTCGCCTGCCCTGCTCTGCTCTGCCCTTCTGCCCGCTCGCCGCCTGCTGCGACACCTTCGCTCCTCGACTCCACGCCTGACGCCGTTCCCCAGCCCTCAACCCCGTCTCGCTACTGAGCTCGCCGCCTCCTTCAGCTCCGCTCCCCCGTTATGGCTTCGCCTCAGCTGGCAGACCCGCCCGTCGGCATTAACCCACACAAGAGCGCCCGCTACACCATAAAGCTGAGCGATCGCATCACCGACCCATCGCAGTCTCAATCCCGCTTCAAGACCGTCAAATTCAACCATAAGCCCAAGGCTACGGGCAATGTTCGCACTACGACAATCAAGCCGGCTTCAACGGGCGACTCTGCGCCCGACCAGTTCACCCTGTGCATGCGAGATAAAGAGACCGCCGACTCCACAAAGGCGAGCACGTACGAGTATGCCGGCCAACGTCGGGAGCTGAAGAAGACATATGTCCTCCTCTTCGACAAGGACAGCCAAACGGCTACGCTCGAGCCGCTGGAAGAGACGTACGCCTTCAACCTGAAGCGCGCGCCGTGGGAAAAGGAACCGGCCAAGTTGGCCCAGCAGTATCAGCAGGTTATAGCTCGCAGTGAGAAGCCAGGCAGACTTGATGCAGCTGCCGACGATGTCGATGACCTCTTTTCCGACGGTTCCGACTCCCAAAGCGTGAACGAGAGCGTCTTTGGCGGCAGATCTAGCGACGACGAGGATCCGGAGGAAGGCAACCCGTACGATTTCCGGCGCTTTGTGCAGGACGCAGAGCAGAGCGAGGGCTTCGTATCGCCCGTCAGCCAGTCCGGAACCCCCCTTCGTATCACCTCTACTACGACGTCCGCACCCGCTCGCTCAACGCCGCTACCACAGACCGTGGCCGAACGTCCCAAGACGAAGCAGGCATTGAAGCCTGCCCCCAAGCCGGCCGTCAAGCAGCAAGCACCCAGTCGCAAGCGCAAGAGCCCGGAGCCAGAGAAGCCCGCCGCCAAGCCCAAGGCGACCACCTCCTCCTCCACCAGCAGCTCAGCTGCGGCAACCAAGGCGCAGCCTACCCCAGCCATCCGCCTGGACCGCCGCGCCTCAACCCGGCCCACCGACTCCACTCTCTCCACATCCGCCCCGGCCGCCGCGCCGTCGTCAAACCAGTCACCCAAGTCATCGAGCCGCACATCACGCGAGCCGACGCCGGAGGAGGAAGAAGAAGACGACGACGACGCGCTCGGCGGGCTGGAGATCGACTGGGGTGGATCCGACAAGTCCGCATCGCGCGGCCGCCCCCGCCGCAGCATCGCGCTGGCCTTCGAGCAGGGCGTCACGGGCGACGGCCCCGTTTCCCTGCGCAGCGCCGCCGACAGCGCATCGCCCAACAGCCGCCTGCACACGCCCAGCATGCACCCGACGAGCGCCAAGCACCGCGACGTCATCGAGCTGGATTTCAACGGCGGCGGTGACAGCGACGAGGACGACGAAGACGACGACGTATTCCACGAGCAGCACCCGCGCGGGCCTCGCGACGATGAGCTGGACGAGGAGGACGATGAGGAAGATGTGGCCGACGCGCAGCAGCAGCAAGAGCAGCAGGAAGACGACGACGGCTACGCCGAGGACGACGAGGACGCCGACAACGACGTCGACCCGTTGACTCTAGGCAGCCCGGCCGCGGATACGCTGCAACAGCAGCAGCAACACCACCAGCAACAGGTGGAGCTAGGCGTCGACGACGACGCCGTCGGTGCCACCTACGAGGACGACGAGGACGATGGCGGCGATGACCTGGAGGACGACTTCGAGGCTGAGATGGCGCAGGCGCTGGCATCGGCGGCGGAGGAGGACGTGGTCGCGCCCGAGGACAGCGAGGAGGAGAGTGAGGAGGAGTGAGGAAGAAAAAAAAAACACTATCATTGGGCGATCCTGCTTGAGGCAGGCAGACTACAAGGGCGTGCTGCGGGGCAAGGAAGTCGCAATGGAGCGGCCTCTACTGCGTCTTCTTCTTCTACTCTACCAAGCACAGCAGCCAGGATCCTCTTCAACGCGGAGCTGCGCTCCATTCATCACGTTGTTGGTGTTTGGGCACCATGAGCGTTTGGCTGGCATTTGCCTCTCTTCCACTCTCTATGAAATCCCCCCCTTTTTTCAGGAAAATCGAGGAGGGTTGGACGCAGCGCACAGCGTAGCGGGACTAAATGACGGAAATTCTTCTTGTTTTTTTGATGTAGTAAAAGAAAAACACTTGGGAGACTTTTCATTGAGTGGTGGATGCCTCCTTTTTTTCCCTTTTTCGTCAAAAAGTTCACACGTCGAGGGCACATGGATGGAGATTCGGATGGCGCTTTTCATCATTGCGGGAAAAAAAACTCCTTTCGGCGTTGTTGGACAACATGAGGGGGCTTCTATTTTTTCTTCTCCGGTCGTGCCCTTGGATTCAATGGATAGTCTCACGCTACTGTGATTCTGGTGATGAAAAACATGGCTTGCCTTCGGTTTCACTTACTATCCCAATCATGACAATGCGAGGCGGAGTTGTGCGTGCATGAAAACGTTTCCTTTCGAGGTGCTTACTATCTATGGGCAATGAACACTGGCATGAGAGAGATGCGTGTCGTTTGCGAAAGGGTCAATCAATGGAGAAAGCGGTGGGAGCATGCAACATCAGAACAAGGTCACAGACGATACGAATGGCAACGGCAGGGAGCAATGAGGTAAGAGGGCACAAACTCAGGGTTTATTCGGCATGAACGGATCTCGATTCTTTTTTTTTTCATTGCACGGAAGTGGGCAACGTTCAAGTACATCCCATAATCACCAGCGCAGGGCTTTCCCCCAACGAGTACACGTTGGATATCTTTCCCTCGTAAGCACCGGACGACTGTTCTTCCGGCAAGACAAATAAAAAAAATACGAAAGTGCCAAACCCAGCCGCGCAAGGTTTCCCCACATGTAGTAAAGGAAATCTTGAAGAATATTGCTTTGTTTGTTCGACTCAGGGACCATTCTTTGATATTTTTTGAATACACACTCCACCGAGGCGCAAGGTGACTGACTCCTGGTTATCTTTTTGACCTTAACATCCTCTCCTGGTATCGCGCTTTTCCTCCACAACCGCTTACCACTGGCCCTCAGTGGCGGGGGCAGCGGGGGTGTCAGCAGACCAACCAGCGGCGGTGCCCTCGGGGGCGGCGGTGCTGGCAGCCCAATCGGTGCCCTCCTGGTCCCACGAAGCGCCGGGGGCGACGCCAGTGGTGCCGGAAGCGGCAGCGAAGGCGCCGGCACCAGCGCCAGAGACCTCCCACTCGTTGGTGAAGCCGCCCTCGACGGCGGCGGCGCCAACCTCGTCGGCACCGGGGACCTTGGCCTCCTCGACACCGGCCGAGTCCTTGTTCTCCTCGGCCTCGGGGTCGCGGTAGAAGTACAAGTCGGTCATGACGTCCCACTCGGTCTCGCGGTTGGCGAGGGTGCCGCGGAGGCGGAGGACCTCGCGGGCGAGCAGCCACCAGACGAGACCGATGGCGTGACGGCCCTTGTTGTTGGTGGGGATGGCAACGTCGACGAACTCGGTGGGCGAGTCGGTGTCGCAGAGAGCGATGACGGGGATGTTGACGTACGAGGCCTCCTTGATGGCCTGGGCATCGGTGCGGGGGTCGGTGACGATGATCAGGCGGGGCTCCTTGAAGGAGCGGGTGATGTAGTTGGTGAAGTTACCGGGGGTGAAGCGGCCGGCAATGGCGACGGAGCCGGTGTGGTGAGCGAACTTCAGGACAGCGCGCTGGCCGTAGGGACGAGCGGAGATGACGCAAATGTCGGCCGGGTTCTCAATGGCGACAATGATGCGGGCAGCAAGGACGATCTTCTCCCTGCATCGCGTGTCAGCCACGAGCTCCTAGATTTTTTTCACGCCGTATACGGAAATTCTGGAGCATTTCGCAAGTGGTGGATTTCGCACTTCCTCAAAGCTCCAAACGCCGCAAAACAGGCACACGCAGCATCGGCTTTTAGACTTACCAGGTCTTGCCAATGTTGAGAACGTTGATGCCGTCCGGGCGAGTCTTCCACAGGTAAGGCTCCATGTGGACCTGGAGGTTCTTGGAACCCAGGTGGCACTGAGCGGCCAGGAGCATCTCAATGTCCTGGGAAGTGGGCGCGAAGGCCGCGGGGAGGTTGTTAGGGGCCATCCTGATTGACTTTGGGGGAGCGCGGTGGGCGAGAGGTGTGAGTCGTGGAGTCGTACGGCTGTCGCTGGCGGTCGAACGAACTTCTGGTCGGTCGAAATGATGGTGGTCGCTCGCTAAGAAACCTGCATCCGGCATGGCGTTGTTTGCTGCGCTTCCCGTGCACCGTGGTTCAGCCGCCGCTTCCTCGGCCGATCGTTTGGCCGGCGAAAGCGGCGCCCCGGACCTCCGCTGCAGCAAAGTTGCCGGCCAAAAACCACCTCCACTACCGCATCGCCATCATGCCGCCCCGGATATCGTTGCCCGTGCGCCTGCGGGCCTCCAGTGGTGCGCCCCCGCAGATCCAATGGCACCTGCAACCTATTTCTGGCTAACATTGACTCTCAGTGGTCCCGACACCTGCGGGTACATCGTCCGTTCTCCGTGCCTTCAGCACCACCCCCGCCAATTATGCCACCACGAAGGAGCAGCGGCGCAGACGCCAGGACCCGTACGCCCAGAAGCAGGCCGACGCGCGAAAGGCCGCCAATCTCTCTAGGCAGTCTGTGCTGGACGAGCGGCGCAAACAAGACCTCGGCGACCCTGTCCGCGGCGTCACCACGCCGTTCGTGCAGTCATTCGATAACGCTCAGCCCGTCGGCGTCACAGAACACGAGTCGCAACACCTCAACCACTACTTCCGGCGGCAAGAACTAGACGAGCAGTTGGGGGTCTCGGCCAAACTGGTTACGCCCTCGGATATCGATGTGGAATTGCCAGCGAGGATCCTGGAAGAGCAGAGGTTGTTGGGCAAGAAGACGAGACCCGATGTCGACCAGGAGGACGCCAACGCCACGGCTGCGATTGAGCGCATCGTGAACCTGTCAAACAGCAGCTCCAAGGACCGAACGCGCGTGAACATCCGGAGATGCATCGGAACTTTCGGGCGCCACGAGACGGATATGACATTGCCGCCTCGAGCGCAGGCCGCGACGGCGCAATCGGCGGATCCGGTGATGCCGCCGTCCGATTGGGAGGGCAGTGCTCCGTTGAATCCGGAGGCGTACACTCGTGGCGGCCCTGATACAGGCAGCAGCGAGGTTCAGATTGCCATTCTGACGGCCAAGATCCGCGCCCTTGCCGACTTCTTGGAGAGTCGCGGCAAGAACGACAAGGTCAACAAGCGGAACTTGAGGCTGCTTGTGCACAGGCGGCAAAAGCTGCTTAGGTATCTGCAGAGGAAGGAGAGGGGTGGACCCAGATGGCAGAACTTGATTGAGACGCTGGGTCTTACCGAGGGCACGTGGAAGGGCGAGATCAGCATGTAAGGATTGGAGGTTCGATGAGCGGGTGGCATGACAGAACACAAAAAGACCACGCATGATGGGTCACACGGACAGGCGACGCGGTTGGCTTTCTGTAAAATTTCTGTATAAACACTTTAAACCTACTCCTCAGTTGCGAGCGCATCCACCCCGAATCTCCTTATGTCTTTGAATTTGCCCACGAGGTTTTGATATATGAGGTACAGGCCTATGGACCCGCGTGTCAAGTGGCCCCAAACGGTTGTTCGAGGTTTATCGAGGAACTATGCATGGATGACACTGAGGCGAGGCGTGTGATTAGTTTGCCATGGTCTAGCTCTTCCTTTCCGTGGTTGTTTCGCGACCCTGTCTAAGCATGTGATTTCCCTAAAAGCCGCATGTTGAGTAAACATTCGAACTCTCGGCTCGACGATAACGTCGCTGACGGGGGTTTTCGGCTATTTTCGTTTCCTGGTTCTCATAGGTATGAGAATTGATCCTTGGCCATAATTCTTATCAGCCGAATAACACAACAGTGAGTTGAACAAGAAATAGCAATACAGTGAAAAAAATTTCGCCAATATGACAAGCCACTTGCGTGGGGAGTTGAAGTAGTCATCCGGATGGCTTCTACATATAGATCTATATCCGAATGAATACTCCAACTCCCCATTGAAGAAATTGCTCAGCTTAAGGTTACTATCGGTCATGCCAGTCCTTGTGTAACCCACGGTGGACACCCTGTTGGATTGCCCCGCTACCCCGTCAGCGACGTTAGTAATCCAAGTAATCAACCTCGTCGAGTTCCGAGGACTCGAACAGGCGAAGTGCTATTCTTCTCAAGTTCCGAAGTGATGACAAGAAACAGGTGCGTCTCACGCCATGGGTAGTAAGGCGGAATCGTCACTTGACCCTCGATTGGGAATTCACGATACGTAGTAGTAGTAAAACTGACGAGTCTTGAATTAACGAACCTATAGTATTCCGAGAGCTGTTTCCCAAACTGGTTTACCCCTGCGACCCATGCTAAAAATGCTAAAGTAGAAAGAAATAAAAAAGCCAATCATAATCGTGTAAAGATTCTCGTAAAGTCCATCTTTCTTCTGAATCTCTGACATCCCACGTCCTCGCCACAAGGGATTGATCGTTTCCTCAGCGCTCAACCAAACACAAGCGCCCTGACCTCGATGCTCTCCCGGCCCGGCGCCCCCTCGGGCGTCCTGGGGTCGACAAACGCCGTGTGCGGCACGCGCCCATGGCCGCCGACGACGGGGTCGCTGTCGGAGCACTTGAGCAGCAGGCGCTCGTCGTTGCGCATGCCGCTGAGGTAGTACCACTGCTGCTCGGGGTTATGCTTGATGGCGGCCGTGTAGCCCGTGCGCGTGGGGTAGCGGTGCTCGACGGGGACCAGGTCTTCGTTGCGGAATGTGCTGCCGTCGGCGAAGGCGAGGGGGTGGGCGACAATCGGCCCATTCAAAGGTCGCCAAACATTAATAATGCGATACCGTCCCTTGAGCAACTCGGGGGCTTCGTCGGGCAGGTGGTGCTCGACGCGCATCTTGGCCGAGACGGGGGTTTGGTCGATGTGGGTGCGGGTGACGGGGGCGCGGGTGGCGTTGGGGCCGGCGCGGCGGATGGTGTGGTCGAAGATGAGGACGCGGTTGGCGCCGGGGACGTGGGAGAGGATGAGCTGCTCGACTTCGGGGTAGTAGAGGCGCTTGATGGAGTCGTCGTCGGTGAAGTCCTTCTCCTCGGAGTGGATGCCCGAGAGGAAGGCGAAGGAGTTGTTGTCGAGGTTGAACTCGGACTCGCGGCCGCGCGTGTCCTGGATCGTCACATCGTGGGGTTCGGCCGTGAAGTTGGTCTGCGGCTGGCCTTCGGGCTGCTTCTCGACGAAGTTGAAGGGGACGGAGCCGTCGGTGGGAGGGACGTAGAAGTTGAGCTCTGCGGTGACGGGGCCGCGCGGGATGGAGTAGTCCTTGGCCTGAGAGCTGGTATCCAGGGTGGATGAGTTGATGGGCTCGGACTGCAGCTGGTGTGCTGGGGTTGGCTGTGGTGCGGTGGTCGTCATGGTGGCGAGATGAGGTGGTGATTGACGATTCACTGATTGTTGTGCAACTAGGATATAAAAGTGGTCTGTAGGGCTGAGAATGCTCTGGGAAGGTCAATGCTTGAAGATGTCGATGATGTCGTTGAAGGAGGCCCTGTCCGGGCGTATATATAGGCGGGTGCGGACGACTCCTCGGACCTTGGATTGCTAATCGTCGTGGTATAAAGTCATCTGTAGGATGGTGCGATCCCCGCAAAACGACGGTTCAGTGGCGATGATGCCATCCCAGGGCCAGTTTGTCAGCGGCGCCAGCGAATAGGCGCACGACTGCTTACCAAAACACGTCGATTGCGTGCTCTTGCGATCAGACGAGCTTCTGTTCGCGCCTCTAAACTCCGTCTTGCTATGTTGCTTGATGCTGATAGGTCAGTTCCATAAGCATTTATTGCTTTGCTTCCGAGGCTTCACTGCCCAGGAACAGTGCGGGGGAGAGCGTGGAGATGGTTCGGAGATTGAACCATCAGATGGACATCCATTTTGGTCCGTTCGTCCGACTTTGCCATTTAGTCGTTGCCGCTGCAGTGCGAGTCTGAGGCCACGACCACTCGAGACGTCTTTTAAGGTTTGTGCCTCGTTCCGCAACCATTATGATCTGCACCTAAGTCTGTCAAACATATCCGTAGCCTCCACATTAATATGCCGCACATCTGACACACTCATCAACACCTAGCCACGACTCACTCTCAGGCTCCAGGCCAACTTTTCCTATACCCTGCAGACGCAGGCAACAGAAATCTCCTACCTCTTATCAGCCAAACATGCCCGTCCCGCGTCGTGCTCGATGCCCAACGTAAAAACAAAGCCCAAGCTGGTCGTCGTTGGTGGTCAGGATGAGGCGTGCGATACGTCACACAATCACGCGTCCCTCGCTGTAAGCTGAGCCGAAACTGGGACCATGCATGTGTGCCCCAAACGAACCCCTCGGTGTTGGCATCAGACCATCTTTGCAGCTTCCCACCAGCCTCTCCCCCAGCCGCGAATCCTCTTAGGCGAAGATCTACTCGGTTGTGAGCCTCACTCCAGATTCCTCCCTGTGCTGTACAGAGGGGTTCTGCGTCCGACCGCGTGTTTGTTCACTCTACAACATGGGGAGCTGAAGCGGTTATCCGGACGAGTCTGACCAGCTCTGACGCCCTCTCCACCCAACAAGAGCCATAGGGAGTTGAAGCCTTCATCCGGATGTTTCCTTAAGCCACCCTACTTAGCGGTCGGATGCAGAACCCCCCTGTAAGCCCCCCCTGCTCTGCTGTCGCAACCCTGAAATAATGCCATCTCGCGGGGTTCTCAGTTCTTCTGAGATGTCGCATACGAGAACTTGATGCTGGATACGAACGGCATATCGGGCACCGTTTTAGCCGTGTCGCCCCGTTGGTGGCTATGGCGTGAGGAGGACGGCTGCCTCTATATTCGGCGCACCGTCGTCCTGGTATGCTTCGGTGATAGGCGAGGAAACGAGACGTCCTAGACCAGTCGGCCGCAAAGAGGTTGAGCTACGAAACAAAACGTCGGCAAACCATTGAAAAGGGTATTCTTTTTCTACCATCAATCAATCCGCATCGCGACGTTTACCTGCCCAAAAAAACACCGGTCCCATGCCTTCTTCTTTCATGCGGTAGGGCGTGCTTCGGGGAAATCACCAGACCCGTCATCAACCCATCCCCCTCTTTGCACATGGCGCCTCGCGAGCCTCCAAGCAGAATGTTCCATGCGTCTTCGTGTCGAAAGAAAGTCCTTAAGCTGACGATGATGTTGTTGCGGCCTTCATCGGGGTCTCGTGCACCGTGTGCCTCGTTGTGAGGACCATCAATCGTAATTACTGAGTCGTCTCCTCCAAACACCGGCGTGTAGTGCTGCGTGAAAACCCAAGTGACGGCTAATTTCCGAAAGTTAAAAGATAAAGAAAAGAAAAACGGTCCCGTGGGTACCACTTTTTAAGGTCCAGTTCTTCGCCGAAATAGTTCCTCCGCCCGCATTATTTGGACCTCCTAATCACAAACACTCCAACCTCAACGCCCTTCTTCGGCTCTCCAAACTCGTAGGGCTTCGAGCTGACTCCGTCTAGAATCTCCTGGATCAAGTTCGTGGGCGTAACCTGGTCTTCCAGTGGTAGCTTGTGGGCGAGACGGAAGTACTTGCTCACCGAAGTGCGCACTCTCGGCTTCTCCTGCTTGATCCACCAATCGCTTGCCCACACGTCCCTCGCAAGTGGCGCCTCCTGCTTCTTTGCATATACGATTGAGAAATTAGATCCAGCAAGCTTCAGCCGGTCTAATGTTTTGCCGCGGTTGAGTTGGTCGAGGAAGACGTTGAGTCGTCGCTGCATTTCGTCGAATTCGTGAAGGTGCTCCACGGCAGTCATGTGGCCCAGCGAGGAGCCCAAATCAGCAGAAAGATCGTGGACAACGTGCATCGAGCGAAGAATAGGGTCCAGCACTGGTCCCAGATAGCTGTTCATGAAAGCCCGGCCGCCCGTCCGCGTCGGGTAGATGAACAAGAGGGTGCCATGGTTGGGTGAAAGCTCCGCCAGCCGGTCTAATAGCAACGACCGCGACCCGCTTGTTGAGTAGAGTCCGGCAAATTCCAAAGGGCTGGTGGGAGGGATGTAGCGCTCGACGATGGAAACATCCACCGAGCCTGGTGGGACCACGGGCCGCGGAGACCGGGCTGCTTTCACCTCACCTTCGTAGTCTGTGACTTGAACGGCGCTGTCAAAGACCTTGGTCGTGAAATAGTCCTCCCCTCCTACTGGCAGCCCTGGCGTGCTCGGTGGTGACGTGGGTAGGTCCGACATGTTGAAGCGGCCGGGGACGGCGTGGAAGACGTTGATCCATACCGTGGATGCGGGTGGTATTGCTTCGTGAAGAGCATGGATGATGTGTGGGAAAGCTTGGCCGGTTGGTGAGGGGCAGGGAAGAGCATGTGAGAGGATTCTAATGGAATTGCCAGACCCGGTGACGGCGCCGAGATCAGCCACTGCAGCAGGGTTAGCAGCCTCTAAGAACCATGCTGTCGTGGGCGATCGACTTACTGATGGTCTGCAAGCTCTCGTTGAGCCAGGGAAAGGTCCCTTCACCGTCGCTCGGCTGGCTCTGGGCGAGCGGATCTTCTGGGGCCTCTGCAGCGGGTGGAGCGTCTGGTGGCGGCACCGCAGCAGGGGGTGTCGTCTCCGGATCCGACCTCGCTGGTGAGTCCATGATGCTGGCGCGGACATGGGAAATATTGCCCCAGTAGTTTTGGGTCAGGTCTGGCGGCGGGGTTGGCAGGGTAGTGTACTGCTCACCCGCCGGCTGTTCTTTTCTGACCAGGCGCGGGCTTTGGAGGGGCAGATGGTCGACGCTGCCCGGGCTCCGTGCATGGAGAGGATCGTCTGGCTTGGACAACGGGCCAGCGCCCACGGGCGAGAAGAAACGGTCAGCGTCAGGCTGGAAGTAGTCGGGGTGCGGAGCAGCAATTCCCAGCAGGTCAAACGAGGGCAGGCGCAACGCAGAGGCTGGCTTTTGGAGCTGTGGGGATGGTAGGGAAAGACTGGAGCACGGCAGGGCGCAGTCCACGATTCCAAAGTCGGGCCGGGCGAGGTCGTGGGTCGGCGTCGGCGAGGATGTCGCAGTGCCGGGCACGTCGGGAAGCAGAGCTGGGAGGATCGGGAAGAGAGGACAGCACGGTGGAGACGAGGGAGAACGCGACTGCAGCAGGCCCACGCGCTCATCGGCAGGCGGAGGCAACGAAGATGAGGTGAAGCGACGCTTGTGGTCAAATAGATCAGAAAGGCCTGGCGGCCGATGCTGGTCCATGGGACGTATTACCTAAGGGACGGCAGCTACTACGGAGGGGAGCCAAGGGCGGGAGGGGAGAGGGGAGGGGAGAGCGGAGCGGGCAGAGAGAGTTGTGATGGGATGGAGCTTTGGGCAGGAGGGAGTAGAGAAGGGACGCGGCGGCAAAAGAATAATGGGGTGAGACGGGTAGGCAGTTGACAAGGTCTCGGCCCAGACAGACCAGTTGTGGCTCACTGGATGCGCATGCGGCCTTAGCCGCTACTAGGGTCCGCCGGGCAGCAGGTGGCCGCCTGAGAGAAGGCGAGAGGCCCGTTTGCTGCCCGTAAAGCCTGGAGCCCTCTCCGGTACTAGCGCCGAGATGCCTTCTGCGAGCCGAGGTGATGCAGCGCGACAAAAGAGGCCTGGACTCATGGTCATTGGTTGCTGCGTGGCTGACGGCGCTGGTCCGCCGCGGTCGGCAGCAAAACGGCGGCTAGCCCGCACCCGCTAGGTGAAGCCTCATCTCTGTCCGAGTCATCGTCAGTGTCAGTGTCTTCTGCCGCCTTCGAGACCTGTCTGCCGCCCATCTGCTTCGCCTTTTGTGTGTGTTGCGCCCTTCAATTTGCTGCGGCCAGCATTGTCTCCCTGTGTGTTGAGTGTCTCCCGTGTGTTGCTGCGTCCAACGTTGCGCGCGCCGAAGAAGAAGGAGATAAAGAGAGAGACCGATGGAGCTTCCTGAAACCTTCCGGCAGATATCTGGCCATTGTTACCACGTCATCGCCTAGTCAATGGTGACACAAACTCCTACATACATACCATACAAACATGTCTCGCCGCTTCCACTGAACAAGCCACAGCTGTCTCTGTTTCTAACCACCACAATGCCCAGGCTGACACGGACACTTCACCTGCTTTCTGCCTGCCTCTTGGAAGCCACGACCAGGCACAATTTAATACCCCGGCAGGGCCTGCTGAACTGCTAAACCAAACCATCCAGGCCCACTCCATCGCCGCCTACCTTGTACTCCATCACCATGTGCATCATCTACACTTGGCCCTGCGAAGCCTGCAAGGCCCTGCAAGACCTAACCAATCCCTGCAACCTCATCAACAGTGAAGGCTTCTGTCCCTCTCGGTTTTACAACCCCCTCCCATCCACTCCCAACGCCGCCCGGCCCAGCGTCCAGTGCTGCTACTGTGGCTGGACGGGATCGTTGCCCATCGGCACCCACGACCCCTTCTTAAATTGGGAAACGGCACTGCTCTATGGGAATGTACAACCACTCGCCGCTCCAGCATCTCAACCGTATCAAGGCTACAACAACTCTCGTGTCCCCAGCATTCCCGTTGACCCGACCCTGATGACCACCACCACCACCACCACCACCACCAACGCCGGCAGCACAGCAACATCATCCGAACCACCCTCTGGTGAGTATCAGCCCTTCAACCAGTCAGCACGCCGCCGCCGCCGCCGCCACAACCACCACCACCACCACAACGCAGCAGCTCACCAACCGTCCCCACCACAATTCCAGTCACCAGCATCCCCGCCGCCGCACTCCCCCTTTTCTTTATTCCCCGACATCAACACGCTGCGCGAGCAAGTCTTTCGAAACGCCGATGCGATGAGGCGGGCGCGCCAGGTACGTGGACGCTTTGCGCAGGCTCTGTTGGCAGGGCAGCTGGATGATGCTTGGGAGGCCATGCGGCAAACCATGAACGACATGGAGGCAGCCGAAGGACGCGGCTCGGCGGGCAACGGTTCAAGGCAAGAGTAGCAGCAGCAGCAGCAGCAGCAGCAGCAGCAACAGCAACATGGTAGACAAGCATGATAGATCGACTTGAAGTAAGAGGGGAATAAGAGTCCGGGGCTGGTTTGTTGGAAGAGGTATTACTGTGACGCTTCGTTTGGCAATCGGAAGGGGAAAAGAAAAAGGAAAAAAAAAAAAGGCACGAAGAAAGCATCGGGTTGATCGAAGGGCGAAGTGATGAAGGGGCGGACGTAGCATGTGGAGATAAACGAAAACATTACGAACTGCGAGACGAAGTCACAAGATGTGTGCATTGATTTTAGACAGGACGACAATAAATAAATATCAAGACTTTTGGGTTCTTTGACTCTCCTTAAAATCGTCTACTCGGCGTTCATAACCGCATCCTATATGAATCGTTAGTGTGATCGCTACGGTGCATGCGTGTCAATGATGACTTACCCTAGCAACGTTGTAGAGAGGCTTGATGCCGGTCCAATTCTTGAACTGCAAGGGGCGAGTTAGCATCAGAAGTCAAGACCGACTTCCCAATTTCGTGATGATTGCTTACCTGGTAGACACCCTGGCCGACCAGCACCTCCAACCCGTTCACCGTCCTCCATCCGGAGTCCGTCGCCAGCTGCATGAGCGCAGTGACGGGCGGCTTGTACGCCATCTCCAGCAACGTCCGCTTCGGCTCATCCATACCACCGCTGGCGCCAGGAACGCTGCTCGCACCGCCCTTCTCGAACACCTTGCAAATCACTTCACGCATGCTGCTCTCGATGGGCTGGTCAGCCGGAATCGTGCCAATAGCGACGTGCGGGATGCCGTTCTCGGCGTCGAGAGCGTCCACCTCCTCAGTCGATGACAAAATGCGCAGGTTGTACTCGGCCGGGAAGGACGCCTTGAGCGCCTCCATCTTGGAGGGGGTACGGCCGAGCAGGTAGATGGGGCTGTAGTGCATCGAGGAGAGCGCGTAGATGGCTGCCCGTGCGGTGCCACCACCGCCGATGACGAGGCCGCTCTGCTTGTCGCTACCGCCCTCCGAACCGGCGTTGCGCAGGACGAGGACCATTCCTTGCCAGTCAGTGTTGCGGCCTACAAGACGAACCGACACGTTTCCATCCTTATCGAGCACTTCTTCAGGCACAATGGTGTTGATAGCGCCGATGACATCTACCTCAGGTGCAACATCATCAATGAAGGGACGGACGTCCTGCTTCAGTGGAATGGTGATGGAGGCGCCACCGAAGTCGGGCTGTCGGATGATGTCCTTCAGATCCGCTGCGTTCGTGGTCTCAATACGGGTGTACGAGTGCGGGAGGCCCACCTCATTGAACAAAGTGTTGTGCATGGGAGGAGAACGGGATTGGGCGACAGGGTAGCCTGCGACGAAGAACTTCTTCGACTCGATCTGTCCCATCAATGACAGACCACGGCGGATATCAGCAGCCGAAAGTTGGCCTGGCGCGGCTGCTCCTGGCAACTCGGGGTGGCTGACAGGCGTCATGAAGCCGTTGATGATGCGGCTGAGCTTGCCAACGCTGCCCATGTTGATTCCAATGACAGGAGTAGGGTGCATGAGGTCGCACCATGACTTGAACTTGGCGAGTTCAAAGTTGTCCTGGATCGTCTTTGCGACACCCACAAGCTTGATCACGTCGCCATATTGCAAAGCCTTGTTGTAAAACGGAATCCATGATCCGTTGTCCCACGAAAGCTCTGCCTTGGGGTCGTGATGCGAGGCAATAATTTTGCTGGCGCGCTTGTTTGAGGTGACTTCCTGGAGTAGCTTCTCAGGGTAGGTGATCTCCAGATCGATGAACTCGAATCCAAGGCGCACAGCCAACCTGTACAGTCGTAGAGCCTCCTCATTTGCACCGTCAGGGAACTTGCCTCCTTGACTTATACTGCGGATGGTGAAAATCAGCGGAAGAGACACCTTCGAACGCAGCAGAGTGATTTGGTCAATGAGGAAGTCTGCTGTTGGGATGCCGTTCTCTGCGTTGGGATCCTCTAGCAGATCCACGCGGACTTCGACAGCATCCGAACCAACCACGACGCGTTCGAGCGAGTCTGAGAGAAGTCCAATCTGGGGAGCAGTTAGGCAAACGAAGAACGACTGCTTCTTGCGCTTCAACTCCTCCAGAGCGGAGTTCTTCCCAGTAACCAATGACAAGAACCGCCCAAAGTCGTCCAAAGTTCGCGCAAGGCCGCTATCCTCAACAGTAAGGCTGTGGAATTGGGAGTTGCTGCACTCTTGGTACCAGTCCTTCCTCCGCAGCCAAACGCTCATCATTGGGTCGACATAGGCAGGTCGTGTCTTGTCGATGTTGAGGAACTCCATGACCTTCTCAATATCACGAGTGACAAGAAGCACTTCGCCATCCTTTTGCCAACCCTTGAGAAGCTCGCGGGCTTCAGGTATTTCGACTATGCCACCACCACAAGCGAGAATATGGCCAGTGGCCTTCTCCTTCATGACGCGGTGAAGAAGCTTGAGCTCTTCGGCACGGAAGAAATCCCAGCCACGTTCCCTAACAATGTCAGGAATAGGAAGGCCAACCTGTTCTTCCAGAGCAGTGTCGAGATCCAGCAACGGCCAGCCAAGAATCTTAGACGCCCAACCACCCATGGTTGTCTTGCCGGCACCCCTCATGCCAATGATAAACATTGACTTGGTAACCTTTTTGGCGATGTTGTGGAGTGCATGCCTCTCCGGCTCGTGCCCTTCTAGGCTGGCGCCGAAAAGCTGAGAAAGGATGTCCCAGAAACCGGGCCACGTTTTAGCCGTGCAGTCCTTCTCCAGGATAATGACAGCATCAGGTGCGACAAGAGAAAGCACACCAAAGCTCATTGCCACACGATGGTCATCGTAGCAGTCAATGCCCGACTGCGGCGTCTCAAGCTCGTAGTTGCGGCCGTCAATCTCAAGACCATCGTCATGCTCGCGGCACACGACGCCGAACTTCGCCAGCTGGTCCTTCATGGCAGCAATGCGGTTGCATTCCTTGACACGCTGGTTGGCAATGCCAATGATACGGGTGGTGGCAGTGGTGCCGTTGCTGGTTGCAACCGCAGCAAGGACAGAAGCGGTCAAGAAGGCATCAGTCATGGGCTCCATGTCTATTTCGGTCAGGGCCTTCAGTTGTCCTCTTGGAGGACCGGTGACGGTGGTGGAAGTTTCAGTCTGCTCCACGGTGCAGCCCATTGGCCGGAGAACATCTACTGCAAAGCGAGCGTCACCCTGCAGAGACTTGGAGCCGATGTTCGGAACGGTGCAAGTGGTACCAGTAATGGCCGCGATCGCAAGAGGGTAAGTAGCCGAGCTTGCATCACTCTCGACTTCATAGTTAGCTGGGTTGACGTAGCTCTGGCGAGGAATGTGGTAAGTATTCTCTTCGCTGGCAGACCTTTCAACCTGGACACCGAAAGAAGCCATCATGGCAATAGTCATGTCAATGTAGAACTGAGAGATGACCTTGCCACCGACCAAGCGAAGTGTGACTGGCTTCTTGGCATAAGGAGCAGACATGAGAATGGAGGAGACGTATTGAGAAGAAACGTTGGCAGTCAACTCAATCTCACCGCCCTCAAATCCACCAGAAGCTCCAATGCGCAGGGGCAGACAGCCTTCATTCTCAAGGTACTCGATCTCGGCACCGTTGGCCTTCAAGGAAGTCACAAGAGGCCCGATGGGCCTCTCCTTCATCCGTGCATTGCCAGTCAAAACAGTCGACGAAACAGAAGACTGATTGGCGAGGGTGACGACCGAGGTCAAGAAGCGGGACGCGGTTCCGGCATTTCCGATGTAGATGTCATCCGGGCTTGCTTGAAGCGCACCGCCGTTACCACTGACAACTAGAACACGGCCGTCATCCTCCCAGGAGAAAGAGGCTCCACCAAGCTTGGAGACAGCGCCGAGCATGAATTGCGTGTCATCCGAGTGGAGGAGGTTGGTGATACGGCAGGTGCCCGACCCAAGAGCAGCAAGAACGAGGACTCTGTTCGAAACACTCTTTGATCCCGGAGGGGTGCAGGAGACGTCCAAGCCAGAGGACACTCCAGGGTGAACAACGACGCTGGGGGAGAGGATAATGCGGATGTCTTTGTCAGCAACCACACTAGCCTTCTTCTCGTAGGTCCGTCCGATACCAGAGAGCAGCACAATCTTCTTCTTCTGACCATCGTTCTTCTTGTCGATAGCCATGATGGATATCAGCTCATCCACCGGACAGTGCTTGTTAGCCGAGCGCTTGCGCACAACCTTATCGTGGAGAGTCGTGGGTAGTCCGTAGCTCGCAATGCACTTGGTCAGGCGGGCAACCGCGCCAGGGGCAAGCACGCCCAGGTAGCGGGCAAGCTCAGCCTCCTTGACCATGCCAATGGCGACGCACTCGCCGTGGAGAAGCTGGGGGGTGAGGATAGCCTCCATGGCGTGGCCAATCGAGTGGCCGAAGTTGAGCAGATTGCGCAACCCGCCTTCCCTCTCGTCTGCAGACACGACGTGAGCCTTCACGCGGATCGAGCCCAGCACTATCCTCTTGAGTATGGGGGCAATGGCGGCCATGCGGCGCTCGCCTGCCTCAGGTGTCCGGTTGATGGTCTTCAGGATCACGGCGGCATTGTCCTCGAGAGCAGCGAACTCTTCCTCGTCCCAGATGGCGGCGGTCTTTTGCGGCAGTCAGCTCAGCTGATGTGGACGAGGTAATACAGTGCGCGACTCACCTTGACAACCTCAGCCATGCCATTTATGATCTCTCTTGTGGGTAGGGTTTCGAGGAACTGCAGGTCAACGTAGATGCGTTGTGGCTGCCAGAAGGCACCGACGAGGTTCTTGCCCGCAGGCGTGTCAATAGCAGTCTTGCCTCCAATGGACGAATCGACCATGGCCAAAAGACTCGTAGGAACCTGAACGAAGCGCACACCTCTCATGTAGGTGGCAGCGACGTATCCAATCATGTCACCGATCACACCACCGCCCAGCGCAATAATGACAGTGTCCCGAGTGCATCCTTGACGCAGGAGCCAGTCCTCGACGGTGGCCTTGGTAGCACGCGACTTGGAGGTTTCGCCGGGAGGAATGACGTAGGTGAGCAGTCTTGCGGCGGAATTGTGTTTTGAGACAGCATCGTTGAAGCTTGTTTGGAAGGCGGGGGTGTAGAGGTGGTCGATGTTGGTGTCGGTGATCAGAACGTAGGTGGAGGAGGGGATGTTTTCGAGGAGGTCCTGGGCAACATAGCTGTCCCAAAGACCATACTCAACGACGATGTTGTCCTTGCCCAAGATAGGGACGGTCGTAGGACTCTGAGCCGCGGCCATGGTGGGGTGAAGGCGCCGGAGGAGGGACGTGGGCGACGGTGTAGCGGCGCGGAGCCGGGCGCAAAATATCCAATGGCTCTACCACGACAATGCGACTTGGGCGTGGTTGTAGTGGGAAATATTTGTCTGGGAGAGCTGAAGTAGCGGGGGACAGCCGCGGGTTTGTGAGTCAACGCGGTTCTCCAGAAAAGTGATTAAATTCGGGGCCGCTTTCGGCGACCGAGGGCCCGGATCTGCACCGTCGATCTGTCGCCCTCACATCTCGCCTCTCCTGCGTCACCTATTTCCAAACCACCCCCGACCGAGGCCGTCTTCAACCGAACTACATGCCTTTTTCTAGGCCACTGCTTGCCTCACTTCTCACCGTGCGCTACTCTCGCTTCATGTTTACATCTTCGCCTTTGCCTGCCTAGCGCAGCTGTGCTACAACCAGCCTGACAAGCGGAGATGCCTAGGCGCTGAACGCAGCTCTTGAGTATTTGCCATTTGATTTGAGCCACTCGTTTGGAGCCCAAAAGAGAAAATGCTTGTTGCGGCTGCGTCAACATCCGGAGTCGCCGACTGACCACAGCTGCCCAGCATTCAGGCCTTCCGACCAAGGGCGCCGGATACCGTATCGGATCCGTCCGGTAGGCTGTGTCGTCTATATGTATTTCACACGAAAATTCCAGCCTCCACTTCTGTGTGGCAGCCCTAAAGTCAAGAAGTTCGAACCAATGTAGAGTGCGAGTTTGCTGTTTAGGCCTCGGCATTTCCCCTGCAGGAACTCTTGCGTAGGCTTGATGGGCTCAAGACCTCCGCAGTTTGTCTAGCTGCAGCAATCAACCCCCCCCCCCCCCCCCCGTTAGCCCCATCAGTCGATTCCTCCGCATCCATCACACTAGTTCCCGCCTCTTTTCCCCTCAACTGCGGGGTTAGGAACCTGGGGAAACATCCGCGCTGTGGGGTTTCTGCCATCAGACGTCATCCATAGTGCATCACTGGCACCATGTGTCGCGAGCCTTGCCCAGGGCTTGTACGACTTGAGCGCTCTCGCCGACGTGAGGCCGCCCAGCGTAAGGTTTTACAGGCCAGCCTTGCGGGGTAGGCAGACACTGTACCTCAGCTGCGGCTACCCCTGGCATGTGTCGCTCAGACATATAAGTAAAGCAGCCCCATCAGCCTCTTGACTCCTTCAGGCTTGCTCGACCTTTTCTTCCTCCGTTGCCAGGTCGGTCGCCATCTCCTTCATAATGACCACAGTAAATGCTCAGGCTCCTGGGGACGTGGAGAAGAACAGCACAGTCTATTTAGAAGATGCCTCCAAGGTCGAAAGTGTGTCGGGATCCGGCGCCCTCGCACTTGAAGATGAGCCTAAGGTTGTTCCTGGCCCCTGAATTTGCAATATGAGTCGGAAGACTGACAGTTGGCCAGATGACCGTTCGCCGCTTCATGCCTTTGGTTGCCATGGCGTTCTTGTGGACCGGTTCCCAAATACCCCTCTACCTCTACGGTGCCATTCCACCTTATGTCTATGGCGACATTGGCGGCATTGACAGGTGGATTTGGTTCGTGCTGGCAAACCTCTTGGCTTTGGCTGCCGTCTGCCCGTTTGTCGGCTCCCTCTCCGATCTCTTTGGACGGCGGTATACAGCTATCATGGGGGCCCTTTTCCTGATCATCGGAAACATTGTTACATCGACATCCCACTCCATGAATATTTTCATTGGCGGCATGGCCTTGGCTGGAATTGGTGCCGGCATCTTGGAATTGACGGCACTTGCTGTGACATCCGAGATTGCTCCAACCAGGAAGAGGGGTAAATACAACGCCTGGATGATCTTGTAAGTGGGATATCTAAGCCCGGGCCCTGATTTAAGCTTACCGATCCAGTACCATCGTGCCATTCTGTCCATCTGTCCTCTGGGCGCAATGGGTTGCTCATTACGGAAGCTGGAGATGGATTGGCTTCTGGTGCGCCATGTGGGCATTCATAGGCCTTGTCTTGACGGTTGTATTCTATCAACCTCCCCCTCGATCCAACACAACTGGCCTGTCCAAAAGGGAGGTCCTCAAGCGCATCGACTTTGTTGGCGGCTTTCTCTCAATCTCCGGACTCTTGCTCTTCATGGCCGGACTTCAATGGGGTGGCTACAATTATCCTTGGACATCAGCCCATACACTAGCTCCGCTCTTGATCGGAGTTGTCCTGATCATTGCCTTCCTGGTCTGGGAGTGGCGTTTCGCATCATACCCCATGTTCCCGTCAAGCATCAAGCAGGAACCGAGAATACTGATGTTGACTTTGAGTAAGTCCATGATGGTGCAAGGGTCTTACTTCTCTAACCAAAATCTAGTCATCACCTTCATCTCTGGGGCAAACTTCTTCAGTGTCCTCCTTTTCTGGCCAACCCAATCCTACAACTCGTATGGCCACGAGCCTACTGCCGTTGGTATCCGCAACATCTCTCTCGGATTCTCCATCTTGGCCGGAGCATGCATTGTTCTGGCTCTGCTCACGTACACGCGCGGGCATATCCGTCTCCTCATGCTCGGGTCTTGCATCTTCATGACCGCTGGAGGCGGTGCTATGGCTGCCCTCCGAACTGATAACATCTGGCTCGTCTACGTTGTACTCACGATTGCCGGTCTCGGCATCGGAGGAATCGTTGTCCCAGCGAGCATCATCACCAACATCATTTGTCCAGACGAGTTGATAGCCACGGTGACGGCGTTAACGCTGGCCATTCGCGTGCTCGGCGGTGCGATCGGATATTGCATCTACTACAATGTGTTTTCCCAGAAGTTCGAATACGCCGCAACAGAGCTCATCCTCATCCCAACGGCGGCGGTGACGCTCCAGACGAAGGACGTGGAGACGTTGACGCGTGTGGTGGAGATTACTGTTGCGGGTTTGTTAGACGCGTTTTATGAATTCCCCAACATCACGGAGGCACAAGTCCAGACGTTGATTCACGCTGGACAGGAAACGTATGCTTACGCAGTGAGTCACTCCAGCCTTCTCTTGGACAATCTCCGGCACTGACTATTTTACAGTATCCATATGTGTACTACGTGTCGATCGCATTCGGTGGCGTCAGCATCATATGCAGCCTGTTTTTGGGAGATATCAAGAAGTACATGAACAACCATATAGCTGTTGCCATGTAGACTAGAAGAATGCTGCGATAAAGGGGAGGTAATGGTATGTTTTCTTTTCGACCAAGGCTGAAGTCACGGCCTGGTTCAACTCAGTGAAGCGACTCTATTGTATTCCTTCCGATACAACCAATATCCAACCCCTGTTCCATGGATATTAGGGCACAGTCATTTGCAGCGCCCCGTTACTGTGAATCCCTCAAGTATGGTGTGAGCATTTGGACTTGTGCGTCTAAGCGATAGGCTCCACTTTACCAGAAAACAGGTTGGTCGTGTTTGTCTGCTGCTCGGTGCATAGACAGCAGCACATGATGCCCTTCGACCCAGCCACTCCTGCCTGCCAAGTCGGGTAAGCGACCCACAGACCTGATTGAGCGGCTCTCCTCAATCTCTTTTGCCTTAAAATACCTCTTGAGCGGAGTGCAGCCACACTCGCCAAGTATGGGGGCTGAAATGACAGCGGAGTATTCGCTGGTCGGACCCAGTAGGGACATTGCTCAATTTTCAAGGCTGCTACGATCCTGCTGTCCGGTGTCTATTGACTTCCATGACTGGATACGGGGAGGATTACAATGCCTGCATCATCAGGCTGCAAACCGCCACGAAGAACAACATAAAAGCTACCGGTATTCCCATGTATGTTCGTATTGGCAAGTAGTCCCGGTTTTGCTCTTACTTAAACCTCATGGACTACGGATAACCCCAATCCGATCACTTGACTTTTGATCAATCTTCACCAAACCGTCAACTGAACCAACATGTTCAACCAAGTACTTGCGCTATGCGCACTTGTGGTCCCTGTGGTCTTCGCTGGTGAGTACCCCGTTGTTCCATTGAACCCTTATATCGCCATATAGAAACCATCAAACCATTTAAGTTGGCAGTTTACGCAGTGAATTAAGTATTGCGTAGATCCCTGTAGTATCGCAGGCACCACGACCATCGGACTCGATTCGGTCACCCTTACGCCAATCCCGTGCAAAACGTTTACTGGCAATGTTGCCGTGGCCACCGAAGCCGGCGAGAGCTTCTCCCTCCGCGGCGTCGAAGAGATCCAAGGCTCCCTCGACATCATCGATGTCTCAAACCTCCTTCATCTAGACCTCGGCGACCTCCGGAAAGTCGACAGGCTCCGCATCATCGACAGTCAGCTGAACGAAATAACCTATCCCAACCTCCATAGCGTCGAACATCTAGAGTGGGATTCCCTGTACAACTTCATGGGCGGCAATGGCAACCCTAAGATCACGAACGTCACGCGGCTCTTACTGGTCTCCACTGGCATCGAGGACTTGAGCGATGTGTTTGACCTCGAGTCAGCCTCTGTCATTTACATTTCCGACAATTCATACATGAAGAATGTGACTCTCCCTAACCTTCAATACATCGTTGATGAGCTCAAGATCTTGGAGAACGGTGCGTCGGTGACCATCTCGTTCCCGAGCCTTGAGTGGGCTCGCAACATCCTCATCCAGGACGTCGGTTCAACCGGCAGGTGGACATCCGGCTGGGACGGGGTTCTGGGCAGCCTGGACCTGCCGAAGCTGTTCGAGGTCATGGGCGATTTGATCATCAAGTACAACTACAAGCTGGGCAGCATCAGGGCGCCGCTGCTCGAAAAGGTCTGGGGCGACGTTCAGGTCGAGTACAACCCAGAGATCGATCCGATGCCGTTTGAGGATCTCCACAGCGTCGGCGGCGACTTGATCTATACGGGCAGGTTCACAAGGTAGGTTTTTCGCCCGGGCGAACACCCCGTTCCACACCATGCTTTCCATGGCTAACATCAGTCTCCCCCCAAAAATAAGCTTATCCAGGAAAGTCAGCTCCACGCTCGGAGACGTCCGCTACACCACAACCAGAGACTTCGACTGCGCACTATGGGCACACTCAACCTACGCGTACGAAGGCGGCTACTACTGCAACTCGGCAACCTCATTCGTCAACACCCGCCGCTGGCGCCCCTATTACACAACCCCAACCCCGACGCCCACGCCCCTGTCTTCCGCAAGGAAAGGGAACGCCAAACCCGGCCTCAAGAGCTGGGAGATCGGCCTCATCTGCCTCGCCGCCGGCACCGTCGGCGCCACGGTCATCGCGCGCGAGATGGCGCGGAAGAAGAAGCACTTGGGGGGCCTGACGAGGCGGAAGCTCAATATCCCTGTGGTGAATGCTGGTGTCGGGACGGGCGTTGCTGCGAAGCCTAGACCGGCGTCGCCTCCGGTGCCAGTGGCTGATTCCGACTCCATCTTGCCGCCGTCGGTCACTGCCATGGCGTCGCCTCCGAGGTATTCCGATGAGTTTGGGAAGACGGCGCTGGAGGCTGAGTATCGGAGAAGGCTTTAGAGGTTTTTTCTTGGCTGAGTGAGCTACGGTTGGACGGGTTGTGGTGGAGGGCAAGAAGTTGATGTCCGCTGGTGAGTTGGACAGCTGAGCTATGTAGCATAGCTGTGTAACGCGTCATGTATGTCAGTAGTGAAATGCAGAAACGGTTGATGAAACTGCAATACCGATGGCTCAATGCTAGAGGAAGTGAATTGGATTCTGTTCATAATTCGTTGCATCTGAGACAATCGTGCGAGATGCCGCCGTTTTGGACTTTTGCTACTTCTTCATACCAGGGAAGGAAAAGTTGAGCAACCATAAAACAGCCTCATCAAGGGGAAAGTGGGCCATGATGCCTTGCTCTTATCCTTCCTGCTATGCTGCCTGGTGTTGTGTCTTTCATAGACTTCGCCGACCTTCTCGCACGCGTAAGAACAGTGCTGCAATTCCTTTATCAGCTTCTTTGTCTCTGTATAAACCCAACTTGGATCAATTTGTTGCCAGGTGATTCCATCAGAAAGTAATTGAATTTTCCGCATATATTGCTAAGACAAACCATGAATTGCCGTTTCGGCATAGAACAATCACACGGAATAGGGTAATGAAAGGCTAGGGCTTCATAACTCACGGTGAAGGCGTAGATACGTCGAGCCGTTACCCGTTCGTGCGTGTCTCAAAGGTGCGGTTCGGAACGTTGACAGGTCGGTGGAATGGTGGCTGATAATCTCGGTGGAGATTTGGCGTGGAGGTTGGGTTTGTCTTGCACCGTTAGGTGTCATATATGAAGCATGAAACTCGGATGAACCACGAATGGTTCGCGTTTGTCGAGTGCTTGGCGGAGGTGAGGACGAGTGAAGACGTCTGATGAATGCATGTTGCGACTAGAAGCGGAGACATCTCTACCAAGGCCGTGAAAGAAGGCCGAGAGAGTCAAGAATGATGTGCCTGCACTGTATGCGGTCCAAAACACCTTAGAGTGATGGTTCTTGCGGAAAGTGTTGGGAAAAGACTTGGGTACGCCCTTGATAAGGAAAGACATGTTTGTTGAGGAAGCGGCTGATGGACGTTAAGAAGGGTGTTCGTATGAAAGAAAAATATCGAGTCCCGTGCGAAAACGAAGCAGAGAACGGAGAATTGGAGAGTCTAAGTGTGTGCTGATAAGCGGAGTCGTTGTCATTGAGGAGGGGGCGCAGTAGTGATAATCGGAATTCCTCCCGGTACGGAAGGTCGGCGGGGAACCGAGTCCCGCATGGCTGGGGAACGATTGCGACCGCTGACACGTCCAAGTGGACGAAGAACAACGGTGCAATAAGCGATAGTTTCACAGCCTTGTACGCCGTGACGCAATCAACGCAACCCCTCACATGAAACGGCCGTGGCGTGAGCAACACGTGAATCGAGAAAGGAACGAGAGCATGCACAGGGAATGAGAAAGGGAGATATGTTTCTTGTTCACTTTGGGGACGCCGAAGGCCCGAGTAGGTACTTTACATGCCGATGGAGTTGACGACCAATAAGAAATACAATGACTAAGCTTAGTCAAGAAGAGTAATGTGAAGATTCCCATTTGCCTGAGCGCCAACGCTGAATTCAACTCCTGTCCGTTGTTCCTTTTTCCATTTTTTTCGTTGTTGTACACGTTATTCGCGTGAGGTCTTGGGTGGTGCTTGGCCCATGAGGATTTTCTCGCGGTCCTGTCGCATGCCCTCCAGAGCAGCGACAACACCCCCTTGACGCATTCGTTGCAGCACGATCTTCATGCCTTCCTTGGCATTTGGCTGGCTCTTTTCAGCGCGCTTGAGGCCAATGAGCTCGACTGAGCGCTGGATCGAGGCCGTGGACCAGGACTTGAAGAAGCCAACCTTGGGCGGCTGCTCCTCCTCGAGCTCGGCAGCCTTCGCATCAGCAGCAGCCTTGGCGGCTCTCCTTTTCCGGATGTTCTCGCCAATCTTTGAGTGCAGAGTGACGGTTGTCTTGACGTCGGTCGTCTCGTTTTGGCCGGATTCCAGCAAGCCATGAGCGGCGGCGCTCTTCTCGCAGTTGTTGCTTCTGAAGACGTCGGTCGGGCGGCGGAAGATCTGGCGCTCGACGACACTCAACACGCCAGTCCACTCAAGGTTCTGGCTGATAGTGTCCATCCATCCATCGCGGATGTTCACGACGCTGTGCTCGAGGATGTAGCTCTGGGTGTCGCCGGCAGCAGAAGCGCCCAGCAGCGACTTGGGCAGGATCTTTAGCACAGCGCCAGGAAGCTTGGAGCGCTTCAGGTGCAGGCGAACCGTGTGCAACTCCTGGGTATCTGGGTCGAAGCGGCGCTCGATGACATCGGTAGAGAGCACGTGGGTCGAGTACGGGTTCGGATAGCGAAGGAAGTAGGCGAGCGTGACGGCGGGGAACGAGTAGTCGTAGCTGAAGGAGCTGTCGTAGAATTTCACCATGTTGGACGTCTTCGCATTCTCAAGTGGGGTTGAGATGGAGAAGAAGGGAAGCAGGAGGGGATGGATTAAAGATGGAGGGTGAGTGACAGGCGGGGGCGGCAAAGGACTGACGCACGCTTACTCTTTCTCTGGTGATGGTCTGGAGACCCGGGCAGATCGCGCCGAACCTCCGAGTGGCGGCGGGCACAGCCGGGCGGGGTGCTTGGGGCTTGGCGCTAAGTGGGCTGTCTCTGATCACTCCCAAAAACACTGATGCATCTTGTCCCGCTGTGACTCCTCCGTGCCCAAAGTGTGTGTCTCTCTGTCCCAACCCCGCCCACGTTCGCCCTCGCGCCCACGCTCACTGTTCTCTCGCTGCACAGGCTGCTCTTTCCAACGACCCACGCCCCTCCATCGCACCGCCATGGCCGAGAAACAGCCAACCGCCGAGCTCGGCGAGCCGCCGTCTGTTGCCGCCTTGTCGCTGGCCGAAACCGCCACTCAGAGCGTCAAGAAGGCTGCCGAGCAAGAGATCAACCCTTGGGATGTCTCTGCCGCGGTCGACGACGAGGGCAACACCCTGGCCTTTGACTACGAGGCAATTTCGCGGTACCGCGCTCCCGACAAACCACCGTCTATATGGCCTCAGCGCTGATATGTCTCCAGCAAGTGGAACACCAAGTTGATCGACGAGGACCTCCTCGCCCGCTTCGAGCGCATCACCGGCAAGAAGCCCCACCGCTGGCTCAGGCGTGGCCTCTTCTTCTCTCACCGCGACTTCGACCTGATCCTCAACTACTACGAGCAGGGCCGGCCCTTCTTCCTCTACACCGGCCGCGGTCCTTCGTCGGATAGCATGCACATTGGCCACACCATTCCTTTCGAGTTCACCAAATGGCTGCAGGATGTCTTCGACGTCCCGCTCGTCATCATGTTGACGGACGACGAGAAGGCTCTGTTCAAGGAGAATCTTACTTTTGAGGAGACCATGCAGTGCGCGCGCGACAATGCCAAGGACATCATCTCCATTGGGTTTGACCAGAAGAAGACCTTCATCTACAGCGATCTCAAGTACATTGGATATGGTGGTGGCCACATGATGTTAAATGCTTGGGAGTTTTCCAAGCTGGTCACCTTCAACCAGGTTCGCGGCGCTTTTGGCTTCGACAACAGGTGAGCTCCCCATCTCGTCTGTTCTCTGTGACTGTTTGCCAATGACTTTGTCTTAACAGCACCAACACTGGCCGCATCTTCTTCCCCATGTTCCAGTGCGTTGCTGCCTTCGCCACGTCCTACCCCGAAATCTGGGGCGATGACCCGAACTCCGATTTCCGGAACAAGAAGACAGCCCAGATTCCGTGCTTGATTCCTTGCGGCATTGACCAGGACCCCTACTTCCGCCTCGTTCGTGAAAACTCGCATCGCATGAAGCACCCCGTCCCGAAGCCGGCACTCATCCACTCCAAGTTCATGACGGCTCTCCAAGGTGCAGGCGGGAAGATGAGCTCCAGCAACCCCAACAGCGCCGTCTTCATGTCGGACACTCAGAAGCAAATCCAGAAGAAGATCAACAGCCACGCATTCTCGGGTGGCCAGGAGACGCTTGAGCTGCACCGCGAGCTGGGCGGAAACCCGGACATTGACGTTGCTTACCAGTACATCACGTACTTCGAGGATGATGACGAGAAGCTGAAGACGCTATACGACAGCTACAAGAAGGGCGAGCTTCTGACGGGCGAAATGAAGAAGGAGTGCATCAAGCTCATGCAGGCCTACGTCAAGGGCTTCCAGGAGCGCAGGGCCCAGGTTACGGACGAGGTTCTCCAGAGCTACATGAAGCCGAGGAAGCTGGAATGGAAGGGTAACCCTAACCCGAAGAAGCCGGAAAAGAAGGAGGCCGAGAAGAAGCCGGAAAAGAAAGAGGCCGAAAAGAAGTGACTATCTTGTAAAAAGAGGACGGTAGATGGCATTGCACAAAAAGGAGATAGAAGGAATGATTTGGAGAACGGGCTTAGATCAGGCGTGTCTCCACCGCACATAGACAAAAGCTGTTCTTCTCCCTGGATGCGGTAAGCTTGAATGAGTGCAAATTCATACGACTCCTAGACACGGACTATTTCTTGGCCAACAGCAACCGATTCTAGAGCGAGAAGGGCCAAGATACCGTGCTTTTTGAAACTGATGCGACATTTTGGCTAGCCTTGATGTATGTAGTATCAACCCATCCGGAGTGGAAGCAATCCGTCCTGACGCACGACTGAGCTGACTATCGGCATTTGGGCATGTGGGCGGATGCTCTGGCTCTTGAAAAACTGGCCAAACTCTTGGGATCTAGCATCAAGTTTGCAATGCACGGTTTCTGATTGCTTGAGTATCAACAACGCCTGCGTTGTCCTGCTTCCGCTCAAAGATATTTCAGCCCTCAACGCCATCGTTGTACTTTGCCGACGCAGTTACCGTCTATCGTACCCTTTCACACCCGATACTCGAACCTACAACCGTAAGCCCCTCCCGGCCTCAGGTATTTCTTCCCCACTCGCCTCGCTTGGGGTAGAAGCTACATTGTAGCTCTTCTTCTTCCTACTAGCCTTTCGCGCCTCCCTCTCGAGTCTTTTCGCTTCTCGCTTCACAGCCTCATCGCCTTGCATGGTGACTGATGTTTCCCACTGCCGCTTCTCCTCTGTAGGAGTTCAATCCTCGTCAGTCCCACGTGCGATCTCATCACAAGAGTAAGGGGGAAGTCCTACCAGCCGTCTCCTGTATCGCGGAGAAATATGCCCGTTTATCCAGCCTTGGTTTGGATACGTACTCTTCTGTCGTATATGGCGGGGGAGGAGTAGCATTTCCATGCTGAACAGTCTCCGAGGATGAATCGGATGTCTCGAAGCCATCGACAAATATCTCCTTCTCGTGGAATGTCGGCGGAGGAAGAACGTGTTCCTCCTCAGGTGCCTCCAGGCTCGCACAGAAGATGCCGGATTTTTCGATGTAGAAATATTCGTTCTTCTCGTGGAGTTGCGGTGCGGCGCCTTGTTCAGCGAGCTGCAGTTTCGTCTGACACTTGCGTCCATGGAGGCACTGCCGTTTGAACACTTGGCTCGGGTCCGCGGGGATGGTCCTGATGGCTTCTACTTTTTCCTCAAACCCGTTTACCTGGGTTTCTTCGAAGCCTCGAGCGTGGCGACGGCCGGTGAACCAAAGGAACGGGATGCAAAGAAAGGTCCGCACTAAAGCATCAATCAGCCCGTAACGCTCGATTCACAGAGCTTACATTCCCCACTCACTCATGATGTGCGCCAGAAACGATTTCAAAGAGATATAGCGAATGAAGGTGACGAAGCTTGAATATTTCGCTTCACAAGATTCCAAGCGCAGCTCGTTACATCCTCATCAGCAGCAACAAGGCGCACCTGCAGAATAAGTAAGAGGCGGAGCGAGGCTAACCCCTCCAAGGGATTGGGGACTATGTTATGCAACTGCAGGGATTTTTGTCACACGGCACACCACAGCCTTCCGTAAGCGCTCCGCTTTTGATCCTCCCGCCAGGGCAAAAGCACGCCACGTTAATCCCAAAACAAAGAATGACGGAGACACCGCCCGCGCATCTTTTTTCTGGGGGCCAAAAGGTGGCTGATGAATAGTCGCAGATCGTTTCCCTAAAGAAATGCATCACCGCCCTGTTTGCCATCGGACTTAAAAGAGGAAGGAGCGGTGCTTCCATCAGTAAAAAGAGCAAATCATTTTTCGGCCAACTGGACCTTTCTTAGGAACCGGCTGAACGCCCCCGAAAAACAAGGAATGAAGGGCTATGGCAAGATCGCCCGTCTGATGGGCAAGTACCCAGAGTCGGCCATGGTGCACCAGTTCAGTGAGCTGAGCCTGCAGAATATCCTGTACATGCAGGCTGAGCTGGCCGGACTGGAGCAGGATTTCCGCAGGCTCGAGGCTGAGAATGACGGGTCGGCGGATGGGGAGAAGGCGGCGTTTTCGCTGGACTGGTACACATTGAGCAGCACGGCGGAAGTGGTTGGCGGTGATGGTGACGACGAAGAGGAGGAAGACAACGAACAGTGGCAGTTGGCGTTGAGACTAAGGGAGAAGTTGAAAGAGTACAGTGAGGATTTATGACTGTTTCGGAGCTATCGAAGCGGTTCTGATTATGTGTTTGCAGATGAGGCCGTGATCCAATATGCTCAGATCAGCTCGCTCTCGCCCCCGAAGGCACGAGATCTGCACAACTTGCAGGAGTGGATGCGGCGACCGACGATGGGCAATGTCTACCTGGTGGGACGGGATCGCCATGTCTGGTCCGAAGGGGTTGACCTCGTTGCTCTGAAGAGCAGGACGCGGACGTACCCGTTCGCCGGATGGCTTATGAACGCAATGCCGAGCTTCCACTCGCTCTTTGGGAGACACTTCAAGGTGAGTTTTGCCACATCCGCCCGAGCCAGTGTGATTCGCGTGGCCGACATGCTGCTACAGAAGAAAGATGACTCGGCTGCGGATATTGCCCCCAACACGGTTTATTACTCGGACAAGAAGACGTTGCGCACGGCAGCATTCATTGGAACCATCGTGGCGAGCCTGCTCCCGGTATTGGCGATTGCGGTGCTGTACTCAGTGAAAGGCATGCCTGCACGGCTCGGTCTTGTGGCAGCCTTCACAGCCATATTCTCGACATGTCTTTGGTTCATGACGGACGGCAAGTTGATCGAAGTCTTTGCCGCAACTTCTACGTAAGAGACCATGGTCCGTTTGAAAGCGAAACCGCTGGCTCACATTATCAAGGTTCTCGGCCGTTCAAGTCGTCTTTATCAGCACTAACACGAACTGAAAGAATTTAGTAACAATAAGAGCGCGGCAAATAGAGCTCGGCCTCTCTTTGAATTCAGCCAAAGGTTTTCCTTATAATGAGCACAACAAAGAAGCGGGGTATAACACATGTGCAAAAGCAAATTGCCAAGCTATCCCGTTCAATAGTCAAGGGGCACTGACAAGACATAGATAGGGATGCAAAATATAGAATAAGATGTCTTGAAACTTCTTTATTAAAGTCAATATCGAAGTTACTTTCATGTATGCGTCGAAGTGGCTGTTTGCAGGGGAGCTTCAAAGAAATCTATAACTTAGGGTTGACAAAAGATAAAGAAACACAGAGCCACATTTCCGCCCCACACTTACCGTGAGCTACCTGCCTTTGAATAGTCAGTCACCATGTCATCGGTGGTGGCGACGCCTACGGCCTATCCGTCACCCAACCAAGCTGCGGGGCTGCTCCATTGGTGATTGTGCACTGGCACCGGGATTTTGGAATGTATTGTGACTCGCCAGCGGCGTTGCGTCCTCCCAGTCGGTAAAGCGGGTTCTCAAACTGCACGTCACCCTTTCCTGCGCCCGCGAAGTTGCCTTCGTCCGATGGGCCCGTCTGTGCCATGACAACATCGTGTATATTGTCAAAGACGGCACCGAACAGACCGCAGCCCCTGCAGAAGGGAATAAGGCCGGCACGCGTGTGGTTAATAGGAAGTTCCGGCTCCTGGCTAACGTACTTGTCTTCCTCCGAGAACGGGATAGACAGGGGTGGGAAGAAGGGCTGGAAGTTGCCGGGGGCGTTGAAGCTCCACCAACCATCGTTCTCGTACGTGTTGGTTCCCTGGAGGTCTTTAGCTCTTCTGGTGACCACCTGAGGGCCGTTATAGTACGGCTGCTCGTTCGGGAGGATCGTGACGTTGAAGTTTCTTAGATGCGGCCAGAGTGCTTTCTCGTAGTCAGCGAGGCAATCAGTAGTATGTTCGTGGTTGGTGCATCCCGTGCCGCCGCGGTTGATGGTTGGACTACGCCAGGTGTTGTTGTCCTTGAAAGTATTGCTTTCGTTGTCCCACTCGGCGTGGAGAATATTGGGATGCTTGCAACTCGTGTTGACACAATCAACAATGACTCCATGGTCGGGTTGTCCGTCCAGCTTGGCGATCTTCGGGAGAACCGTCCGGCACTTGCGGCACTTCTTTTCAATGAGTGGCATGTGCCTTCTCTCCTTTCGAGAGCTATCATCGTCAGGTTTGATGTCAAATCGACTGAGGAGAAATAGCTGCTCGTCCTGCCTGTATTCCGCGGCAGAGGTGGTGCAGTTCAGAGTATTGTGTGTGCCGAATTCTCCGCAAAAGCCACAGAACGTGGCGCGTCCGAATGTGAGCGCAGCTGCAGCATTACTGGCTAGCACCCACTTGAACAGAATCCGTTCGGCCTGGGCCATAAACTCCCTCTTGCGCCGCTCCAGAGCACTTACAGGTTGGCACGTGTTCCAATTGTGCTGACTGTCCCCACACACAATGCAGTACGGGAGCTGGTTGAACCCGCGGATCATGTCCCCCTCCATCTTTTTCGGCCACTCCTCCAACCCTGGGCAGCCGGCGGTTACGTGATCAGTATGCTCTTTGCAGAAATTGCAATATTCTTTCTTCTTGTCGTTGTTGGTCTTGGCGGTTGCATCCTTGGTTTTATTGACAACTAGCACGGGGTTGCATTGATGCCCACGGAAATAGGGATTGCCGCACCTGTAGCACGGGTTCTGCGGTCGCCCCTGCGGTGCTTTATGGTGTTTGTTGTGGTTATGGGTGGCATTGTGGTGGCCGCCGGTGCGGTTCCCTCGATTCTTCCTACTCATCTTGGATTCTGATTCAGTGTGTATTAGTAGGACCTGCCTGGAAATGGTGTTGTACAACGAGCGTAGTGACAAATTCAAAGTGTCGTGCGTTCGAGGTGTCCGCCTGCGGATGGGGGAAAAGAAGACAATGATTGATGAAAGCTAAGGATGAACAAGGGCACCTCAACCTAATATACTTATCCAGCAGGCGGGTGCGCTTAAGCGTGTTTCTTTGTCCTAAAATTCCAACAATGGCCTGATCAGTCGAAAATAGACACACGACCGATCTGCATTGTCGTGAAAGAAGGATTGTCTGATCTATATTTGGTAAGCTCCGACGGGGCCAAAGGCTGACTCGACGGATCCGAGAGAAGACGATCCATGATCGACGACGCGATGGCGTGTGGACTACACTATGTTAATAAGCAGACCCTGAGAGCGTTTCAAACACCCAAGCAAAACCCGCTAGCAACGGCTTAGCGGTCTTCAAACGGTGTCTCGCGGCTGCACAGCTGTAGAGATGGTTCTCAGGACTGAGCGAGAGGGGTAATGGAGGAGGCTGGAGGAGGTTAAAAACATGCTTAACGCTAACGGGTTGCATGTGAAAACAGGGATGGTCATGCGGCGAATAGGGAGTTGGAAAGAACCGTGGCGCATGTCGCTCATGAGAGATAAGGGTAGCATCCTAACGTGCGGCCGTCTTTAGCTCCCGTTGCCGTTAGTGTTGTAATGTACACAGGTGATCAAGATGCGGAGGATCCGATCTAGCTACAGCCCGTGAAGCCAGCTGCGGCAGCGGTGTGGAAGGCTGCAGGGTTGAGGCAGACGGTGATGGTGATGCATGCGCTGAAGGCAGACGCTCATGTGTAGGCAGATTTCCATGTCGAGACGAAGTGTTTCCAAGGCATCCGGCGAGTGACGTGATTTGCGCAGTATGATCGCCTGGCAGCGGCTTTCTGGAATTTTCAGCCACGAGACAAAGTGGAGCGTGAGGCAGACAGACCCTGGGGTGTTTACGTCAGGATCGCTGTTGCGCCCGAGCATGGTGGGAGCAAGAAGCCTGACTACTGGTGTATGGCGTTCGTTCCTACGGCCGGCTGGGAGCTGGAAATGTAAGGCTGCTCAGTGCTACCGCAAGCACGGACGACGCGCGTGGTCGTCGCGTCGCTTGACTCGGGCGCGTCGCTTGTTAGCGACGGGCTGGACGTTCTGCAGCCCTGGCGTGAATGGTTCGATGCTCAGTTGCGTGCAGGTACAGTGCAACGGGCCGGATTGCTCAATCGTGGTTGAGTGGTTTGGGGCGTGGTGATCCTTTCTTGCCCATGGCGGGAGTCGCTTGGGTCGCCTGGCAGCTCACGCAGCGCGTCATCCCTGCCCAGGGCGCGAAAGGGCTCCGCAGCGGCCAGCGCAGCAATCGGCTTCAACGGTTCTGCACCTGGCAAACCTCGCCCTTTCTTCTCTTTTGGCGCGCCATGGTCGGGTTTCAGGCACACGCTTGGCATGGAGAGCCTGGCACTGACGGGCAGGGAGCCGGGGTGCGTGGAAAATCACCAGCCTCCTGCTTTCCGCAGCCACACTGCTAGCTCCAAAGGCCCACATTCAAAACACTGACCTGCTGCATGTCAATCGCCCGTCTCTCCACCCTGCTGTCAGTTGTCACTCATTCGAGAGCCCCCCGCAACCTCGCACGCACGACAGGCACACAGCCCGTCCCACGGTCTATGACGACCTCCCCGGCCCATCGTCCTCACCCACATTCTGCCAGCACTGCCTGCACTGGCCTCGACGGACCCGCCCACGCTCTCTTTTCGTCTTCTCCTGCCTGCGACCCCCGAACAAGCCTGACTCGCTCCGACCATTGATAAAATCACCTCCGCAAGCCGACCGAGTTTGGCCGCACACCACTCGACACCATGGCCTCAAAGGTTGCCAATCTGGGCGCGCTCGCCATGACTCCGCACACCAACGGCATCTACTCCGACATGACCGTCGACGGCCCGGAGATCGGCACCCTGGTCGCTGTCGTGGACCGCGCAAAGAACCTGCCCAACCGCAAGACCATGGGCAAGCAGGATCCCTACTGCGCCGCCAGGCTCGGCAAGGAAGCAAAGAAGACGGAGACCGACCGACGCGGCGGACAAACGCCCAGGTGGTAAGCACCCAAGGCCGCCCTCGATTGCTATCCGGCACCCTAACTGTATCCAGGGATCAGGAGCTGCGCTTTACCGTGCGCGACTCGCCCGACTACTTCCAGATGAAAGTCTCCGTCTTCAACGACGACAAGAAGACGGAGCTCATTGGCGAAACCTTCATCCGCCTCGACGACGTCATCATCCCTGGCGGCAGCCAAAGCGACGCCTGGCACGGCCTGCACTGCAAAGGCAAGTACGCGGGCGAGATCAGACTTGAACTCACCTACTACGACACTCGTCAGCCCGCCGAGCGTCACTCCTCGGAGAAGAGAAGGGAGCACACCCCAGTCAAGCGGCGCCCGCTTCCCACCAACCCGGCCTTTGGCTCCGAGCCGCCCATTACCGCTGCTGAGATCCCGCCGCCATCCAAAACCGCGCGTCTATTGCAGCAATACCAGCAGCAGCAGCCGCTGCGACAGAGCAGATCGACCGACAATTCGCCTGCCCAATCGGGGCTGCCATTCTCACCGGACGACTACGATGTCTTTCACCAGCCATCCGGCGAGGATCTGTACGACGAACAATATCCTGTGCAGCCCATTGCTTCGTCCCAGCAGTCTCTCATCCATGCGCGCCGCATGTCAATGGCTCCACAGCCGGGTCCACTCCAGCCTGGACACGACTCGCGCGCCAGACGACTTAGCTGCATGGATATGCCCCACTTTCACTCCGCTCCAGTGGTCCCTACCTACGATGGCTCCCCTGAGGCAATTCTGGACCGCAGGACGCAGTATCCTCCTGAAGTCCCGCCGTTAGACGAATATCACTCAGAGTCGAGCCTTGGCCACTATTATCCAGAGCAAGATCAGCAGAACTACCCGGCATATGGGGCCGCTTATCGCATGCCACGCAGCGCCATGCAACCCACTGTTGAGGATGAAGACGACGTAGCGCCGCCGCCTCCGCCAATGCATAGGAGCAGTGCACCGGCCAGTGTGCCACAGGTCCCTGACTATCCAAACATGACCCCGCCGCCGCTCAGTTTTGGTGACCGCAGGAACACGCATCCCCGCGGCTCTGGTTCTCCCACTGCCCCTCCCTATTCCAACAACTCCTCCCGCCCGCCCAGCCGCGATGATCCGTACGCTGTTCCTTCGGCCCTCGTTCCTGGGTCGGCTTCAGTAGACCCGCGCATGTCGACTCACCAACATCGGATGAGTATCAGCGCGTATCCACCTCCTGCAAATGGTTATGCATCGCAACATGCGTACCCGCCAACCTACGGCACACCCCCGAGGCAATTTCAGCACCAGCTCGAGTATCATACCCCGCCTCGTCAAGCAACCCCGCCTCGTCCACTGTCGATGTCTTATGTCGAGTCGTCGTCTGCGCTGGTCGTACCTCACTCCTACCATGGCACACCGCAGGAATCCCGCCAGCCACGTATCGCCAACCGCAGCACGCCAACCCGTAAGTCTGTGTCTCCTCGCCCAAAAACCGCCGACAGTTCCCGGACACCCTTCGGCCCGGACAGTTTCGACTCGTACAATCCTCGCGCAGGCCGAAACCCCAACCAGACCCGCGACATGGATATCAACGCTCGCGACGAACATGGCAACATTGTGACTCCTGACGGCCGCAAAATTGATCCTTCGGATCATCTTCCCATCGATTCTTGGGCGCCAGAGCCAGAGCCAAAGGGCCGGGACCGCCACAAACACACTCCCAGCCGCGAGCGCGACCGTCTCACGGGTGCCCGTGAAATTGGCAGCCGTCAGACAGACCGCTCCATCAGGGATGCTGTGGCCGGCACTTACGGCAGCGCCCCAGATCACTCGCCCCCGCGCACGTCAGCTGCTCGCCGTCTTCAGAAGCGCAATGTTCAGCCCCTCCGTGAGCGCGAGAACTTCGCCGGATATGGTTCACCGCCAATTCCTGCGAAGCTACCGCTGAACGACGGGTTCGGCGGCGAGGATATGGTTGCGCTAAGCGAGGAGCTCAAGGCCATTGACATTGGCACTTCGCCTGTGAACAGCCGGGGTAGCAGGTGGAGAAGGTGGCGGTGACTTGTGGAGCTGACAGATGAAGAGGGGAAGATAGGTTATGCGTGGCTGCTACCTACGAGAGTTCGTGCAAAGATGGGCATGAATGCTTCGCTGTCTAATGAGGATGATAAAGAGAACATGGTGGAAGGAGCAAAGCCCAGCAAGCGCGAACGCTCTCTGGTCCCCTACCGGAGGCGTCGTCGTACCCCACTCTCCAACGCAAATGCCTAAGTGTATATATGGGTGGGCGGAGTTGGAGAGACAAAGGGTTGAGGCGTTCAGGCATTTTCTTTTCTTCAAAGCTGGCCTTACAAAAAAAAAGAAATAATTGCCAGCTGGTTCATAAAATAGAAACCACAAGCAAACTGTAGGGATATACACAGGCTTGGTAATGACATATTTTTTACTTTCTTCACGTTACGAGTTTGGGCTTTTGTCTTGATGCTTGATTTTATTGACTGCGGATCTTTCGGCTCTTCTTGAACAGGGTCATGCAGGTACGAAAACCGGTGAGACTTCCATGTGGGGGGATCTTCGCGATGCTGAGGACAGGCACCGTAGACTTGAAACAGGGACCCCCGTGTACACGCTGGCAGTCAATGGTCACCGGCTGGACAAGGCTGTAGCGCGGCCGGTGCTGAGTCCGCCCAAGACGAAGGGTCAAAGCCGTACCTGAGCATTGACGACGACGACGACGACGACGACGACGACGACGACAACGACTTGACCGTCTTACAGCCGGCCTTTCCCATCTTGTAGCCGACCTCTCCCATCACGAGGACCGAGGCTGTTAGTAAACTTGGCTGTACTGGGGGGTTGGGCCTCTAGGCTAAGAGCTGGCGCTTAATTTTCCGAGCTAGCTTGTTTGGGGTTGGAGACGGCGTTTTGCCCTCTTCGTGCCCAATGATTTTTATAGGTTCTTACCGTAACGTTTCCGGGTGAAGACGTCTTGCCTAGGCTCACTTGTTGGAAGGCAAACTCCGCGACGCGTGATGGTTCTCAGGCCTCCTCTCCACCGGGGGTGTTCGCCTTACATGGGGAAGATGGGAGTTTTTTGGGCCTTGGGCGCCTACATGGTGTCACGGGTTGTATGGTTGTGATTTAGTCAAGGCGGTTATCCAGAAGGTGAGGGTTGAAGGGAGTCCCTTGTGGTTTTGGTGTCTGAGGTGGAGGGTTTTACGGTTTCTCACTCTGGTCTTGAGTGGTTGGTAAGAGGGGACGGTCAGATTCCCGGAAAGAAAAAAAAGAGGAGGCCAAATGCAGCGAAGGAGAGGCCAATCTGCCGACTGCCATTTGTTATGTAAAGGCGTTAAGAAGCGGTTTACTACCCGCCACCACTCCATACTATACGGAGTCCTTCACACTTCTTCCTATAAAATGGCCTTGCTTTTAACTGCTTCAAGGAAATCTTCCTCTTCTCTTGGTAGTATAAGCGGTGGCATCTTGACCCACAGTCGTCTTCCTCTTGTGCTCCGTGTAGGTGATGAGCAGGGTCGTGGATCTGGTAACGGCCTTGCTTCCTAAGAACCACCGGTTGGTAGGAGTTCCAAATTCCCGGGACGACGACATCATGGCCATGAAGGGCATCAGATGGTAGGAAGGTTGGGCTCAAAGCTGTAGGGATGTCTTGTTGACCGCAGGCAATGAGTTCGTTGCCTTTAGTTGAGGGGTAATAGCAGAAGTTTATCGATCCTTCTTCACCTTCTCGGCCATCGCATCCCTAACATTGACAACGTGGATTGCGTGTCTGGGTGGGTAAGTGTTGGATCTAGGATAACCCCTCGAACAAGACCATCCCTGATTGAAGTGTATATCTGTACCGATTCAGACATGGGCCTCCCCGATCCGATCAACCTCTTCTGGATATTGGCTCGAGAGACAATCTAGCAGGATAGCATGCGGTGCTGAAGTCCCTCCGAAGCGTTCATGCTCAGGGCTACCGCATGAGAAAGCTGCCTTGCATGTCGCTGATGACGTTCAATCCTGAAGAATGTGTGTTCATATTCAGAAGAAGAAAATAATTCATTAAAACAGAAATTCATATAGCGGCGCCATGATACGCTTCGCTTTCCAGTCTTTGCCTTCCCACCAAACGCCACATTTCATCTTGATGACCGTGCCTCCGGTGCCCACGTAGATTCGACATTCGAAAGCCGATGAGCCCAGTTGAAGAGCTTCCATTGAAAAGCTCAAAATTATCGTACAGTGCCGGTGAGCCCAGCCTCGATGCAAATCACAGAAGCTCTAATCAGCAAGCCTGTTTTGTTGCGTATTAGTATTGTCAAATATTCCACAGCAAGCTGTCTAAGCAATTTTCTCACGCACCTGTAGCTGACTAGAGTATCGACCCGGTGATTACTTGTCGAGAAACTTCTGAGCTGGACCTTCTCTCCGTTTGCGATTTCCTTGGCATCGGAGTCACCCCACTCGACCGGCACGTCGGAATCTGCGTCGGCATACACCAGGACGTTGAATGTGCAGTTTCCGTCCAGCATGGGCAAGAAGGTAACGGAAGCTGTGATTTGGCGGAACAACGACTGGATTTCCGACTGGATTTCGGCTTCGGTCTTGTCCGGCGTATCGTTTGCGGGTGGTTGCGGCTCAGCGGCGGGTGCATCGTTCTCATCCTCATTTTCAGCCTCACCGGCGGCGGGAGTATCGGAGGTGCGAGGTGAGCTGGTTTTGGCGTTCTTGTTAAAGATTTGGACGTCGAATTGCCAGCGCTCGACGTGCTCGCCGGTCTCGCGGCTGGTGATGACGATGACGAGCTTATTGATCTTGGAGCCAATCATCCATTTGCTGAGCTGGGACATGATCTTCTTGATGTAGGCTTTGACCTGGTCATCTGATGACACCATCATCGTCAGGCCATACTTTTTGACGGCACTGAAGTCTTCTGCTGGATACACGCCCCGCTGAAAGAGAATGGTGTGGATCGAGTACTCGAACTGGGCCATATTAGCACTTGATAGCACAGGTATATGGTGGCCCGTGGCGTAGACTCACGAATTCGGAGACAACTTTGGAGGAACCCTTCAGGGCCAACTTGTGCGTCTTTGCTTCGGGTTCACCTTTGGAGGCCGAAGACTTCTTGACTTTCTTCACGCCGGATGAGGTGGTCTTGGAGGGCTTTGACGATGACTTCGTCGACGACTTGGTCTTGGGCTTCTCCTTTTCGGCCGACATGATTGCTTCGGAGCTGGGTCCTGGTGCTCTTCCACGCGTATGCAGGCGGAGGGGGCTTCTGCAGGTGAGAAAGCTTTGACGGATTGGCCGGGCCGCTCAGATCAGGGGAATTTGAATCCGTTGGCAGTGGGTCTCTCGCGCAGGGCGTCTTTTGATACTGGCTTGTCCTGGCTAGCGTGGTGCGTTGGAGCAGGGCATGGGACCGAGGGATGCGTTGTGCTTTAAAGCGAGGTCGTTGGAGGCGGAGATCGGGAAGAGCTGCCAAGACTGTGTACGTAGGCACACGCTAGGTAGTTGGCGCGGCAACCACTGCTGTCACAGTTCCATGTGCACCGAACACACGTCTTTTGCGATGCGGATTGTGACGAAGAGATCCCCGGTAATGTGAAAGAATTTAGTAAACAGTGGCTGCGTTTGTAGAGTGATGTTAGGTGTAAGGCAGGCGCCCACTGGCTCAGCGGGCGGGCGCGTCAGAGCTCCGCGCCGACCTCCGACCTTGGCCGCAATTTTCGAGCCGAGAGAGCTGCTGCGCTGCACTCCACGACCGCAGCTTCGCTGATGCCACCGCTCACTTGATACTCATGCGACTATGCTTCCGGGCCGCTGAACGCCTTGGGCGGCCGCTTCAGGGCTCGTTCACTCGTTGCCCCTCCCAATTCTTTACCCCGCCACCTCTGCGCACCTTCACCACCACCCTCTCCCGCTGCGCCCAGCCCTATAGATTCCAATCCGATCTCGAGAAGCGCGTCGCCGATATCCCAATTGATCGCTTTCGGAACTTCTGCGTTGTTGCCCACGTCGACCATGGCAAGAGCACCCTCAGCGACCGCCTGCTCGAGCTCACGGGCACCATCCAGCCCGGCGGCAACAAGCAAATCCTGGACAAGCTCGACGTCGAACGCGAGCGCGGCATCACCGTCAAGGCCCAGACCTGCAGCATGATATACAAGTACAAGGGCGACGACTATCTGTTGCATCTGGTCGACACGCCGGGCCACGTTGACTTCCGCGCTGAAGTGTCGCGCAGTTATGCCAGCTGCGGAGGTGGTGCGTCGCATTGCGCTGACCTACCATATACATCGGTTCTTGTGCTAATTGGCTTCTAGCTTTGCTCTTGGTTGATGCCAGTCAAGGCGTCCAGGCCCAGACTGTTGCCAACTTTTACCTTGCCTTCGCCCAGGGCTTAACGCTGGTCCCTGTGGTGAACAAGGTCGACCTTCCCTCCGCAGATACCGAACGTGCCCTCGAGCAAATGAAGGATACATTCGAGCTGGACCCCAGCAGGGCCGTATTGGTGTCGGCAAAGACAGGCCTGAATGTGGAAGCACTCCTACCCAACGTCATCGACCAGATACCCGCTCCTGTGGGCGACATTACAAAGCCTCTTCGGCTACTTCTTATCGATTCATGGTACAATCACTACAAGGGTGTGGTTCTTTTGGTGCGTATCTTCGATGGAGTGGTCAAGGCTGGCGATGTCATTACTTCGTTTGCAACCGGGCTGAAGTACACTGTCGGCGAGGTTGGCATGATGTACCCGGACCAGACGCCAATGACCAAGTTACGCGCTGGTCAGGTTGGCTACATTTACTTCAACCCCGGCATGAAGCGCTCACAGGAAGCCAAAGTTGGCGATACCTACACCACCATCGGCTCAGAGAAGCTGGTCGAACCCTACCCCGGCTTTGAGGAGCCAAAGTCCATGGTTTTCGTGGCAGCCTTTCCAGTCGACCAGAGTAATTACGAGCACTTGGAAGAAAGCATCAACCAGATCATGTTGAACGATCGCGCAGTCACCGTCAGCAAGGAATCTTCTGAGGCTCTCGGTGCCGGCTGGCGTCTCGGCTTTCTGGGGACACTTCATTCCTCTGTCTTCGAAGACCGTCTTCGCCAAGAGCATGGCGCTAGTATCATCATCACTCCGCCATCAGTGCCAACCAAAATCGTCTACAAAGATGGGACGGAAACCATCATCTCCAATCCGAACCAGTTCCCCGACGAGCAGGAGCGCCATACCAAAGTAGCCGAGGTGCATGAGCCCTACGTGTCCGCGACCATCACTCTTCCGGAAGAGTACATCGGCCGCGTAGTCGAGCTCTGCGAGGCGAATCGCGGCGAGCAGAAAGAACTCACCTTCTTCACGGCCACGCAGGTGATTTTGAGGTACGACATACCGTTGGCGCAACTGGTCGACGACTTCTTCGGCCGGCTGAAGGGCGCCACGAAGGGCTATGCCACGCTCGACTACGAAGACGCAGGCTTCCGCCGCTCCAGCATCCACAAGCTTCAGCTGCTCGTCAACAAGGCCCCCGTCGACGCGGTCGCTCGCATCGTGCATGCGTCGCATATCGAGCGTGTCGGCAAGGACTGGGTTAAGCGCTTCAAGGAGCACGTCGACCGTCAGATGTTCGAGATCGTTATCCAGGCTGCTGCCGGTAGGCGCATCGTGGCTAGAGAGACGATCAAGCCTTTCCGCAAGGATGTCTTGCAAAAGCTGCACGCGAGTGATATCACGAGGAGAAAGAAGCTGTTGGAGAAGCAGAAGGATGGCAAGAAGAAGATGAGAGCAGTGGGTAACGTGGTCATTGATCAGAAGGCTTTCCAGGGGTTCTTGTCGAAGAAGTGAGGTAGTAGTGTCTGTGCTGCCATATACAAGTTAAAATATTGGATGAACATTTATGCTCTACCTTGTAGCATGTGAATTTGGACATGGTTGCAGTGTCTTTGTTACTCAACGCTATCTTGACGTAATTTTCAAGTTGCACCAAATCCACGTATGTATAAGTCACTTCGAGGTTCTTCTCAACATCTGCACTAGAAGCTTCGCAAGTTGCAAGACACACGTCTCAAAACTTCATGGAAGCAAAATATCTAAGTGCATTGCATGCAAGACAACCATGTACATTGCAGATAGAGCTACTTTTGAATTTGCTATAAAAGAGCGTTGATCTTGGGACCTCCGCGATTTACCATGCCCTCTATTTTCTCACAGCATCTCGGCTTCTGCGGAAGGCGGTGTCCGATGACCATAACACTCTGCAAGGGCAGCGGGTGAAAAGCGACGGACTTTTCCATCTAAACCCAAAACACTCGGTTACCATGGCGGTGGATAGTGGAAAAGCCTACCAGTGAAGATCCTGTTATTATTAGAATAGACAGATGAGACCGTCTGCTTCATTAATAAGCGTCAGACGTCATCACCGAAAGAAATGCACTATTTTGCCTCTCAGACCTGCTAGTCATCTGCCGCCACCCCGCCCTGCGACATGTGCTTATGGCAGACGACGGCGGGGACCACCAGGAACGTTCGTCGCCACATCCGCCGCCCATTCCACCCTCATTGGACCGCCAGCCGAGTGGTAGCATCCATCCCGCCTTGCCCCTTTCTCCACAAACCAACCTCTTTTGACTTACATACGCCCTAACGGCAAAATTAGATGCCCGCCCGTGGCGCGAGTGTGTAGTAGTAGTGTAGCGCAGACGAGCTCATTAGCATCCGGCCGCCTAGCGTGGAAAGGCTTGTTGTGCAACGGTGCTGCTTTGGCCTATCGTACCATGAAGACGACTGCCCTGAGCTATCGTACCATGAGGATGCGGCCCGAAATCCTTGCCTGACAATCTTCGCGCTAGCGATCGGATGGTGCACCCCTCTTGTAGAAAGTGAAGGAATTGATGATATATGCACGGGATATACACCTGCGTCTGGCGAAACCATGGATGGTGTTGGTGGCGGCGGATAGTTCTGCCGCTAGGTGGAAAGGTACTGTGAAGGACCTCCTAAATTAGTACCGGGGGGGTTTTTTTTTTTGGTTTGGTCCGTCCGTCCGCCTGACCATTGCTTTCGTGCCGGAGACTTTTTTGTAGCCTCACTCGGAGACATTTTGCCTCCGTTCATTTCGTGCGTGGCGGAGACCGTCGTTTTGAAAGCAAAAACCAATAGACTGTGCCATTACGTAGGTGGTAAGTAGCAGAGGACGAGGGAGAAGAAAAAAAAAACGGGGTCAAGTCGTAGCGCGAAACGCGCGGTTGCAGGTGGCGATGTTGGTAGAAGTAGTGGTATCCTTGAGTAAAATGCGCATGGGAAGCGGGTAGTACGGCAGCGTCATCTGTTCGGAGCTTTGGAAATGGCAGAACCAGAGATGCGGGAGGGAAGGATCAAGAAGCTACAGCTGACAGAACATGTAAGGAGACGGAGGGTGCATGTGTAGCAATGGGCAAGAATCTCACGTTGGTCGTGGTGGCAGGGATGGGCGAGGTACGGGCTTCGGCTCGCCACTCATGGCTCTGGAGTCTGACTGTGCCGATGCCACAACGGGCATTCAAAGTTGTGCAGCAGAGGGAGTCCTTGTAATGAATGGGATCTGGGGTTTTGCATGAGAATGAAGTAGTGAGGGGTGCTCGAGCTTTATTGGTCCGGCATACGCGCGTCTTTCAGGACTGTCACGGCGATTGCGAAAGCGAGACGATATGAAGATGCTGGAGTGCTCGAAGCGGGTCTGCCGGAACTCGGTGTTACCTCAGGTACTCGTGCTGGTTGGGTGCCAACAGAGAAAAAAGGAAGATGGAACAATAGGCAAAATCTCGGGTGTTTGATGTTCTAGAACCTCTGCAGCGAGTACCTTGTCACAGCATCCGTACATTCATCATAGAGAAGCCGGGCCGATGCCGTGCAAAAAGTGAATTAGTAGAGAGAAAGTGGGTTTGTTTCGTGACTGCCGTTGATTCGTTCGCCATAGCGGTCGCCTCCCAGAGGAGAAAAAAAAAAAAAGAAAGGTCATGCGGAGTGGAAGATATGGAGAGGAGCCGGCAGCCGGTCTGGAAGTGGGCTGGTGGAGTGGCTTTGTGTGAAACCGGCACGCTTAGGAAAGCACGGCAGTCCCATTGTTTTGTGCACGCATAGATGGTGGCATCGTCTAAAAAGAAGATTAGGGAGATAGCAGTTATTACTCGGGATCAGGGCTGGAACTCGGGAGTGCCGCACAATAAAGTTTCCGCGAAATGAGTCGTGGGCTGATTAATTGAGGTCGAGTTATGCGGAGGTTGCACGGTGATGGACCGCATGGAGTAGAGAAAGGCGAGAAAAGGGTGATTGCCAGCCTGGGTTATCCGCGTTCCCGGCGCGCTGTGTTTCCGTTATCTCCGGGGAAGAGCACGACTCTTGCGACCTCATTTCTGCCTTTGCGTGAGTCGTGCAGCTGGCACGTGCTCTTCTTCAACAACCTAGTGACCGCTTCTCTACTTTGCCGGCATTTCTTCTTTTCGCGCGGCTATGGGCCCGCTGCTCCTGCTGCCTATTTTTGGTTGGCAACAGCCATCATGCGCTCTGCGCCCTTCCCGAATCCGTGCTCGAAGGATGCGAAACCCTGCATGCTCAGTTCGTCGCACACAAGTCGCTCGCTCGTGCCACGCGCATAAGCCAGCGATGACGGAAGATGCTGCGATAATGGGCCTGCCCGTTGCGGTGTGTGCGCGCGAGGTCGGTGTTCGGGTCGATGGTAGCGGGCGATCTCCGCAACATGTTGCCTGCATGGGATACTTGTGAGGGGGGAAGTGAAGATCAACTAGGGCTGGAGAGCGAAAGCGATTGCGAACAGTGCGACTCAGTCCTACCTTGAGGCTCAAACAGCACATTGGCCGACGTGCGTCCTGCTAGTGGTCGCGTCATGCTGCTCAGCCGGGGAGCGTTTCCAAGCCGCTGGGAATAGGCTCGCAGGCACCGGGACAGCCAGGCCAGGGGCCGGCGTGCACTCGGGTCTCCCGAGATTAATATTGCGATTGACGGCGACGATGAGGGGCAGGGCTGTTGTCTTGAAGCTCGCAAGATCTAACTGCTTGGGCGCAAACGCGGAAGCGCAGACGTCAACACCCACTTTCGGGCTATACCAACCAGCATGGGCTGCTAGGCGCTCAGGCGAGGCAGCTCAACACCATGCGCATGCGTTTCATGAGACGGGAGCGAGACGGTGGGCGACGGGAGACGGGATGTTCCCTCGAAGCTTTCCGCTAGCTCCAACGCCCCTGCCAATGGAATGTGGAGACGGCGGCGGATGATGGCAACCGAATTTTCGAAACCCACGCCCGTGGCGCCGTTGCCTGGCACAATGGCAAGAGCCGTCCCGCCGGCCACACGTTGACACGCTCAAAATAGCTGGGCGGGCAGGAGGGCAGATGTTGCCCCGACGCTGACGCCCAGGGTCCTCCTCACATACTCTGCGGTAAGCTTCTGCCCTCCTTTGCGCCTGTTAGTATTGGAACAGCACGCGCGTAGCCCCATGCGGCCTACAGCGAGCGCCGGAATGGGCAAGTAGGGCAGGGCGTGCACGTTTTCTGATATCACCAGGACTCCAGGTACCGGCGCGCGCAACTTGGATGCCGCTTTAGGTATTTGGTCACCCCGGTCGCGCTAGGCCCGCTAGCTGATCCTCCACGCAGCCATAGCTTCACCACCACCACCGCGTCTGCTACACGGGCGCACGCCTTGATGCAGGTGCAGGCGTGCTGCGACTGAAGGCCGTCTCTGGTGGCGGGCAGGCTGGGCTGAGGACCGGGCATCAGAACGGGAGGGAGGGATGGCGCAGCCCTCTCCGCAGCAACGTGTCTGTGCCGAAAATAGCGGCCTGCCCTCTCACCACTCACAGCCAAGCCCCAACGCCTTCCAACAGCCTGAATTTCTGTTGCACGGGAACGGTCCGCACGGCCAATGGAGTCAAGTACCTGCGTCTAGATGACGGTGCCAATCGCTCTATAATAATCCTCCCGGCAGGAGCACAGCCGAACAGAGTGTCTTGGAGACCCACTGCATGTTTATATGCCTGCCGCAGCGGTTCTTGTATGCCCTCATCAGACTAAGGCTCGCTTGACGCTCTGATGAAAGCTATTCTCAGGCCTCGTCCCGATCCCCCTTCGACCTTCCCCAACCGGCCGCTGTGCTAAAAATTTCCCGCGTACCACTTCTGATCTCCAGATCTGGGCCCCAACCCTTAATTATCACCCGGCCTGCAGTTGGGTCCGCCTCACAGCCTACCACAGCCCTGCTTTGGCGACCTGGCACAAGCTTCACCATCTCATCTGGCCTTACAGGGTCCCAGCAGCAGTGGGCCTGGCGATCTCCGCGAGTAATATCCCCCAAGCCAACACATATATATCCTTTTGGACCACCACCGCCGCCCATGGCAGACCATCAGCCATCGTCGTCGTCGGCGCCAACCACCACTTCCAACCAACAGCCTCAGCCTTCGCCCAGAGCCTCCAACCCGCCGCCACACCACCACCACCACCACCACCACCACCACCACCACCGCCAGCACCACTCAGTCTCGTCTTCCTCCGCCCGTCGCCGTGCCTCACAGTCGTCGGATGAAGGCCGTCGTTCCGTAAAGTCGTCGTCTAGCATTTCTGGCCCCCGCCGTCCCAGCACCAAGGCTCCCAGCCCCCACGTCGACGGCTCGTCCCGCGACAACGCTTCATCGTCTGCCACCATGCAACGCTCAGCCAGCCCGTCGGAAGTGCCGACCAAGTACACCAAGACGGGTCGCATCTCCAAAGCAAAGAAGGGCCTCAAGGTCCATCTCTGCGAGAGCTGCGGAAAGGTATGTCGATCCCTGCCTCCCCACCCGAGTCATGCACCAGGCAGCAACCCCAATTATTGCCTGAAGCCCTAGATCGCGGCCGGTTGCTCGATTCGGCACTTTGAGTTCCCCAGCTGACCGTCTTCTGTCTGCAGTCGTACACTCGGGCCGAGCATTTGAGGTTGGTCCCCACTCCTGCATTGCTGCCTGCCGTTGCCTAACTGATTGCCTGTCCAGGAGACACCAGCAGAACCACAGCGACTCCGCTCTCCACTGCGACTGGCCCGGTTGTGGAAAGACATTCCACCGGACCGATCTGCTCGAGCGACACCGCGAGCGACAGTAAGTCAATGCCGGCCCCTCTCCCCCTCCCTTGCTAATGCGAATGCGACCAACAGCCAGGACCCCTCGCAGCATGACGACGATGACGACGAGACACGCAGGAGCTCTGTCGCCAGCCAGAGCTCCTACATGTCGGGCGGTGCCGCCACGCCTGCCCCGCCCGTGTCGCAGCCCGTTGCCCACACGATCGAGGCCCAGTCCTATCCTGTCGCCTCGTCTGGCATGATTGAGCCCGCCATGCCCGCTTCATCTTCAAGGTATTCCAATTCTCGATTTCGTCGTAATACGATCCAGTCTGGCAATTTTCTTAGACAGGTCTTCAAGTATGTTTGGGGATGTGTTTTCAAGCGTACTTTTTCTTTTCTTTCCTTTCCTTTTTCCTTGCTCTTCCATTATTTCCTTCTCTCCACCCAAGCTGTGCGCTCCGAGCCAAATGTGCTGACACATGGCAGTGCGCCCAACATGAAGCAGTACCACGCTCCTCAGTCGTATGCGAGGACTGGCGCTCCCATCGGTGTTGAGGACGTGAGCCACGCCGGTTCCATGTTCAACGACTACCGCTGGAGCCCTCCTCCCGAGTTTCCTATCCCCAACAGCGACTACGCTTCGCCCGGCCACATCACCCACTACCCCGACTTCTCGTCCACATACGTTCCCAACCCGTATCCCGCCTACCGCCCACGCACCTTGTCGAATGCTTCTTTCATTGAGGCTTGGACGCAACCAGCGGCCCCGCGCTCCCCGGCGTCTGCGGCTTCGACACAGCCTTTTTACTGGCTTGACGTGGACCGCGCCGACCAGCACCATGGCTCCTTCTCCGGCAGCTCGGGCGTCCCCTCGTATGCCACGTCCGATACGTCGATTTACAACTACGCCGCCGAACCCCACCAGATGTCCTACTTCTCTACGAGCACTACTGCCTCCTACCGGTCCTTTGACGACCTCGACACCGAAGAGTACCGTCTGTTGTTCCCACCACAACCGCTCGGTATCCCACCTATTGACCCTCAGCAGATGAATGAACACCTCGACAAATACTGGCAGGAATTCCACCCGCACTTCCCGATCAAGCACCGCCCGACCTTCGACTTCGCTACTGAAAAGCCGCTATGCTTGGCTGCAATGGTGGCTGTGGGCGCTCAATATTCCACGATTGTCGGCGCAAGGGCGGAAAGCAGGACGCTGCACGAAAAGTGCCTCAAGGCATTGGCGAAGGTATGTGCAAGGCTGTTGCGGATGTAACGTCACAAGTCCAAGAAACTGACTGCCACAGCGCGAGCACGAAGGCCTGCCAACAGGCGCACGCATGTGTGACATGCAAGCCGTGTTCCTTGTTGAACTACTTTCGCAGTTCCGCGGGAAACGCGCATCGAACAGCCTTTCCGCTACCTTCAAAGGCATGTTCCGCAGTGTAAGTGCTTTCGGCCCCCACCACCAATATTGAGAAGAGAGCCAAGCGAGATTTCCCACCAATGGATCAGCCGACGCTTAGTCCTTTTGCTTATTCATTTCTTAGCTTGCTGTCGATCACACTTCACACCCCACCGCCTCGGTTGATAGTCTCGTCCCGCTGCCACCGCATTCGGACAACATCACCCTTTCCCGCCAATGGAAAGCCTGGATCAGCGCCTCCGAGAAAACCCGCCTGCTGACAGCCTGTGCCATCCTTGAAGCGCAAGCGAAGACCCTCCTTGTCCGCCTTGACACCAATCCCACGGAGCCGGGGCTTACTCTGCCCGCACCCGCCCCGCTCACGGCATGGAACGCCAGCCAGTGGGCTTGGCGAGAGATGCTGCCACGACTCAGTACTTTGTCCTTCGGTGCTTCCACTGCACCTGCTGACAGCGAGCCCCTCGACAACTTCCAGGCCGCTCAAGCCATTTGGACGCCTAACAGCGGGGACTACGCTCTCGACAGCCTGCGCTCGAGTAGTCGCAGCAGTAGGGCGACTCGCTTGGCTGTCCATGGCATCCGTCTCGCGTCATCAACGCCTCTCCGCGCGCTCCTTGCCGTCGCAGGGGAGACTTGGGTGTTCAGTGAGAAGGTGCGCTCGGACGAGCACGTTGTAGCCAAGGAGACGCTCAAGCGCTGGACCAACACGATCAACGATACCTCGATCGCCGACGAAGAACAGCAGGCACGCACAGCACTCGAGGAAGCCCTCAGTGTCCTGCGCCTTGCCACTGACACCAACACTGTCGATGCCAACTCGGCGCTTGCCCCTGGCGCCGAACTCGTTCTCTTCTACGCCTCACTGGTCCTTTGGGCCACTGTGGCAGCCGCACCTGTTTCACGCACGCCTTTCAACCTCACTCCCCCCATCCATCCACTCCACCACCAGCACCAGAACGCCGACGACGCCGTGCGTGCCGTTTGCGCTTTTCTCGCCGAGGAAGCGGCTAGCTCCGTCGACACCATCGACACGCTGCTGCAGACTTGGCGCGAGGGCGCCGAAGCCGTCCTACATTGGGCCTGCGAAGCACTGAGCGGGTCTGAGGCGCCTGGCGAGCTGATCGGTGGCTGTGTGCGGGTGACGGAGGGGGTGAGGAGGAAAGGGTGGGCGGCTGCTTGGTTTTGAGTAAGAAGAGCGCCGCCTCTTCTTCTCTTTTAACATTTTCATTCTTCATTGGTGTTGTCTGATCCATCTTGATGGAGTCACAAGTTTTGGTGGTAGGAGTGTTGTTTCCTTTGTTATTACCCTTCATGACGGCCCGTGTTACGAACTTTGACGAGCAGCAAGAAGTGCAGCATCGCAGCATACAAGCGAGCGTTCAGCAGGCATAGCATTGTTTATGCTCTTTTTTCAGTTGCTTGGACATTTCCCCTCCGATTTTCAGCGTTTGATTCGTGTTTTTTTTTTTCAAAGATATCCCACGTTCGCTTTTCAAAGTAAGTCATGATATGGCTAAGATATACCCACATTTTCATCAGCATATAGCATTGTCTGGTGTTGGGCTTAAGAAGTCACAGAGGCATGGTAGAATGGATTTATGGTAGCATTTAAGAAAATAAAAAATACTGTATTATAACCAATCAAATGAGAAATAAATGAACCACTTTACACATTTACACTGGCCTCCTTTCCCTGCTGCGAGAGTTCGTGACCGAATCCAAAGGCGTGCCTCGTCTCAGGACGGTGAAAAGACCAGGGGGCTGAACTGCCCCTGATCTGTCGCTCTTTGTTGTTCGGCCTTTCCAGACAGCATCCTCGATATCCTCTACATAACCATCAAACAGTGATGCCTCACTAACAAGACATCCCTACCATGTACTGCATACGCGCACATCTCACACCCCCAGCTCTCGTTGGACAAGCACGCATGTTCTGCCTTGTCAACCATGAGGCAACCAGTACGCGAGCGAACGTTTCCTTGGGGGGCGTTTTCCCGCCCCACGGCCACGGCGATGGGTACCTAACTGCTCCCCGTCCGAGATGCACCTGCAATCGCGTTTCCGCCCTGTCTCTGTGCCTCACTCATTCCCACGATGCCGGGTGAACCGCAGGCCGTTTCTGTTTATTTCAGCCAGCCACGCCGCACACAACGACCGCCCATCACCACCAACCCAGGGCCATGGCTGCGGGAAACGGTTCACTGGTGCAAGGAACACGACCAATTGAGATGTCTTCTCAGTCTCCAAAAATTAGCATGCACGTTTCTTTTTGGCCCTTTCTTCCCCCTTGTCGTTGACCGCCCCCATTCCTTTCCCCAGCAAACAATCCCGCAGCCGTGGTAACGGGGGTAGCGAGAAAAAAGAAAAACCCGTCTTTTTTTTCTTTGCCTCCTTCTATTCCCCGTCCCATCTTATGCATAGAGATAAGGAGAAAGAAAGAATGAGCGCGATGGATCCAAACGAGAGAGACATGCAGCCACCACCCCCACATTATTGCAGAAATGCTGCGGCGCAGCGGGGGGAAAAGAGGCCAGACGGCACCACGTTTTTTCGCCGCAAACCAAGGCCGTGGACTCGGGGCGTTTCTGCACCTGCGGGAGGGACGGGACAGAAACGAGGTGTGTGCATGCGTGCATGTGAGCCGTGTTTTTTTTGCTGTGCTTTGCTGTTTCCTGCTGCGGGGGCAATCGAGCCCCCACATAAACGTTACGCGGAGAGGACGTTGGATAGGAGGGTGAGGGGTTTGCCTGTTGGGGATATGCACCTTTGTTCTTGTCAGTAGAGAAAATTAGATGCAGAATGAGAAAGGAGTGCTATCAGAAAGGGTTTGGCAGAGGGTCTATGGAGCGCGATCTCAGCATCAACCTTGACAACAAAGCTTGAATCAGGGCTCAGCCAGCCCTGGCAAGGTAGTTTGCACATTCCTCCTCCTCGCCAGATGCCGTGTGTGCAGCCTGTGCAAGGCAAACATGCTTTCCCAGCGCCATGGTATCGGGTGTGAGAGCGAGTCCACGACCGCGGACTCGGGCTGTGAAGGATGCGGAAAAGACAGGATTTGCGTGGTTGAGGAAAAAAAAAGAAGACAGGCTCGATTTCTTGATACGCTCGCTTGCATTACCCGTGTCCCACGTCATTCTCCAACCAGGTGTCGAGTGAGGAAGAGGTAAACCACTTTGGAAGTTTTTTCTTTCTTTTTTTGCCTGCTCAGTAAGGACTCCATGTCGTGAAGAAAGGCGGTGTGAGGGCATTGGCCTGGTGGTTGTGATTCCCGTTCCTGGTACTGGTTCTGAAGAGACGCTAGTTACTCTGCCATTTCCGCCGTGAAGGGCAGTCTCGCACGCCTTGAAGAGTTTCATGTGACCGATCACACTTTCTGACTGCCCTTGACCGGTGTTATCAGGGTCCGTGAATCTGGTGCGCATTGAGTCTGCATTGGTAAGCCATCTGAGGTTCAAACAGGTTAGTGTTTCCGAGCCTCTCGCTATAATCTCTCGGCGGCAAATGATAGGGCATGATGGAATACGCCGAAGACAAAAGATCGACATGAATTTTAGAAAGGAGAGCATCACTGAAAGTTCACGGGGTGGGGCGGTGAACACTAGATGACTTACGCCCCTTTGTGATACGCTACTCCGACATGATGCCTGACTAGATCATGCCACTACTCTGCCCGACAGCTCTCGCAGAAACACTAGAGAGCAAGGCCCAGTCGACCGCATAATTCACATGCACTGGCCCGCAGCCGCGGGCTCGGGAACCATGTAAAGATGCATGGCTCGCACCAAAGTGAAGGTGATCACGGAGAGGTTTGATGTGACGAGAGCCGCATATTTCGGGAAAATGGTCAGAAAGTGTTGGGTAAATGAGGAAAAAGCAAACATAATAGCGATGTGAATTACTAGGATGCGAGTATTGCTTGGGCTTCGATTGCAAATCAGTCGGATCGCCCAAACACGCCGGAAATTGGGCGGGAGCGGCAACGTGAGAATTCTAGACACGGCGATTCCGTCTTGGGTGGGGACGATGGGGTCAGGCGGCTGGGGTTGTCATGGTCGTCTCGTCGACGCTCGTCAAATTAGTGCCCGCAGGATCGAGGACAAAAGAAAAATATGTGGAGCGAGACGAATAGCCGCCGGCGGCTGGACAGGGCCTCTGACACGTTGCCTGTTGGTTGCGTTGCTCCCTTCGGCTTCCCCAGACCCACCATCCCGGATCCGCGCTAATCCCGGGAGCCAGTGCAGCGGATAAGGCAGACGTGACGACGTCAGTCGCAGTCCCACAGTCCCATCCTCCAGCCGGGCGGGTCGTTGCCGGCCAACATGACTGGATTCGTCATAGGTCGAGGAAAGCGGCGGGATGGGGTTGCAGTATGGCTGAGTTTGTGCATGGACAGCGGCAGATGCAGTGCCATGGGCTATCAGTCCTTTGTCCCGCGCCAGGCGCTGCTACGTGCAGGCTACGGGATATGGGATCATTCTGCGGCAGCCCACGGTCCAGCCTTGGATATGGAGACAAGTATAGGCATGTCTGTGCTTTGTCCTGTCGAACCATCGCCTCTCTGCGGGCCAACCCATGCATGTCACAGGCCCTGACTCGCTTGCGTCGTCATATCGCCAGGCTTGTCGAGGTGCTGGGCACCGGACGATCTGTTGCGAGGAACCCCTGCAGACTTCAAACGGCAGGTGGCCAGTGATTTGTTTGGCCCCCAAAAACGAAAGCGAGAGGTACCCACCGGTTGGTCCAAAAATATACTTGCCGGCCGCGTGCTTCAGTTTGTGCGACCCCTTGGCGAACCTGCGGCCCTGGCTCAGGCGGTGTCTAAGAGTCCCGACCATTCTCGCGCCTCCTGCATTCTGGTCAAAGAAGATCGCGTTTCAGGCGTCCTGATACTGGTGACGCTGGGGTAAGCGCTCACTTGAGCTCTGCTGAGTTGTGTGAAACAGCTGTATGCGTTCCAAAAATTGTCGTGTGTGGTGCTGAAGGGGGTTCTAGCGTCTGAGGTCAGCAGCCGCAGCGCTTCCAGGAAAAGATTCTTCGACGCCAGAATTAAGGTACCGCCTCGATTGCGCAGCCAATCTAACCGATCTTGCGCAGCAGAGAGCTGGACAGAGCTGCGCGATCTGTTCTTTCGCCCTTTCAGCCTTGTCCCGCTGCAACGGTCCCAGATGCTCCCAGATCCCTGGCCCAACCTACGAGACGCGCACGCCGTGACGTCGGTGGTTGAGCCTTGTGGCCTGACGCCATCTGCGCATGCCGTGGTCTTGTCACACTGGAGAGGCCGAGACTCGGTACCTAAAGAGGTGTTTGCGGTGATTCCGATGAGGAGATGGGAGTAATGAGGGGAATTAGGGCCACGGAGACGGCGTGTCCGGGACGCATCTCTCCGGATGCGGGAACGGCCTTCAACGGTGGTCGGCTCCCACGTGGGTAAGCATTTAGCGGCTTGCGGCACAGCCGAATGTCCGTGTGGTTCTACTACCGTGAGCCGCAGTGGCTGCCCGAGGTTCCGTTTCCCGCACCCTGCCCCTTTGAAACTGTGATGCTTGAGCACGGGCCCGACCATTCAAGACCGTGCTATTGGGGGCGATTGTCCATGGCGTTGGTGCTCGGACAATGAGGCTCGTTGGAGATATTTTGGGTAGGAAGTTGTGGTGGAGTAGGCGCAACCGACATGAACGGCATACATATCGCATCGGCCTCAGTCCCGGATCCTTCATTCCATAAACAATGGGAATCTGTCCGATCTGTCGGCCTGCACAGAGACCATTTCCAGCTCGCTGCTTGATGTCGAACGCCTTGACCCCGTTTTCTTCAGTTTCGCCTTACCCGATTGAGCGATATTCAACCCCGCCTATGCTCGCTGCATGCAAGACGGTTCAAGACACCTTCACCGGAGACACTGTCCGCATTTTTGCTGCCAGGCAGAGAACTGCCCAAGAGCGATCAGGCCAAGAGAGACGGGAACGAAGAGCACTGACTCTGGGGAAGTCCGCTTGTTGCCTCTTGCCTGCTTTCCAGAGGTTCGTCTTATAAATACTCCCAGTCACATGCCTCCTAGGCTGGGCATACGCTGACAGTCAGTTGTCTTCCAACAGGTGCTCGCATTGACTGCAAACCCCAGGGAGCTGGAAGTCATTAGTCTAGGAGAAGCCATTCCGATCCAAGGAACTGAGGAAGGACCAACGCTGTGAGTAGTTAGAGCCGCCAGAATAGGGATGTTGTGCTCACAAGAAACAGTGAAGACACCGAAGACCGAGTCTGGATACGATTCACCTAAACCTCGGTACCAGAGTTCCCTACCATGGTTCCCGACTGGTCAACTAAGCCGAGAGCAACCAAGGCAGACTGCAGACCCATGCGACTATCGCAAGAAAATCTGAGGACGTTGGAGGCTTCGCATTACGAGGTATGTGGTTCCAAATCCACAACGAAGAAGCTTGGCTGACAAAATATGTGTAGTCCGATACGCACTACGCTGAAAATGTCGTGAAGGCGGAAGGACAGATGATGGCCTACCAGGAGATGTCGCGGAAGCAGGAGCAGTCCCGTAAAAGGGACAGCGGACTTGCGTTCAGTGCGCAAGAAGAGCAGCAGCAGCAGCAGCAAAGCTACGATGGAGTTGAAGACCTCAAGATACCGAAACGGCCGCGGACATCGGTAGAGACACCATTCCGCAGATACGTGACGATGGGTCCAGGAGAGGATCCATTCCCGCTGTATGGGAAGCAGGCCATGGAGAACATGGCGGTCAGCTACGGTAGCTTGGAAGGCGCGGCGGTGCGCCGGGATGCTGCGATGCTCATCGAGCAGAGCGTGAACAGGATGAAAGGAGAGAGACACACTGTATGATTAGCATGAACAGCACTCGCAGAACAGCAGTAAGCGAGGAAGAGAAATGAAGCGATGAATCCAGTGGAGCGAGCGTTTTTGGGTGAGCCTGTGATGCTATGTTTCCAGGTGCGCAGGTGAACCCACGGGCCCTTTACGCGGGTGGGTGATGTAGAAAGTGAACTGTACCTTTTGCGATGCGGAGTGGTTGAATTGGAGTTTGGTGGTGGAGTGACAGGAATGGCCGCTCGGCGGTCCAGGCACACGGAAGGCACGTGAAGATGACATCACTCTCACCAAACACCGCGGAGCAAGCGGGATGCAGCGGGGAAGGAGGCTGTGGATTTCTCTGTGGCAGAAAGCTTCTTAGCCTAAGCTCGGACAGAGTCGGAGAGGCCAGCGAGGAGTCATTAGGCAAAAATGGGCGGGATGCGAGTGCGTCCAATCGCTAGGCGCACGAATAAGCGCAGGTCCAACATGCCGTGGCCCTCACCTCGCGCCTCGTTCTCAATCTGCCCTCTCCAGACTCCCTGAGCCACCATCCACGCCTGATCCACTCTTCCATATGGCCCACTTCCACCAGCCCCATCAGTACCGGCAGTCAAAACTTTATCTGCCTCCGACGTCATTACAATAGTAGTCACAAGCCAGCCTCTTGCCCCTACAACTTCTCCTCACCTCACACCCATCAGGCAGCAATACAACACCGCCACATATCCCGCAATAGTCGCCTAACCCCCGCGACACGCAGACATGCCAGATCTACGCCGTCAAGTCCTCGAGAGCGGCAAGACCGTGTCGCGCAAAGCTCGCTCCCGCCTGGCATCAGGCGCCAGCTCCAAGGCCAGCTCCACCGCGAACTCGCGCAACGTCTCTAGGAACGCCAGCAGAACAGTCAGCAGGAATGTCTCTGACGAGGAGGAGGGAAACCTCAGCGACGGAACCACTTGGAGGTGAGCTCTGCCCTTCTCCGCAGATTTTTTTCTCTGTGCGACTGCGATCTCGCGACTGCTGCTGCCTCATGAAAACTTCTTTCACCAAGTGTGCCGCTAACGCCGCTTTTCACAGTACCAACTCCATCGACGATATCCTAGCATCCGAAGACCTCGATGCGCCCCCAGAGGTCTGGAAAGCCCAGCTGGGCGATCGCATGGCCGAGATCATCGACCGCAAGCGCAGCAGCAACGAAGGCCGTGCCGATAGCCTCGCCTCATACTCGTATCTGCTGAAGGCACACTATGCGGCCGAGGAGGTCGAATTCAAGACTGGCGAGCTTGTTCCCGCCATCATAAAGAGCGTCAAGTCTGAGACCAGCGAGCGAGAAACGGTCATGGCACTGAAAGGTATTTTTTTCGCCACACCTTGTTCCCACCCGCCTGTGCTAACCTCCTGTAGCCCTCGAAATGACCGTCATCACCGCGCCCTCCGACTCGATTTACGATGCCATCGCCGGCCCCGTCAAGCGCATAATAAACGACTCGGAGTCCCTCGTCTCCAAGGTCGCCGCCATCCACACCCTCGCAACGTCCACCTTCTACGGTGGCGCGTCGCTAGACGAAACGGTAGACGTCATGGACTTCTTCGTCGAAATAATCGAGTCGGACGGCCACTCGATCGAAGCAGGAGACGAGGGTGCAGCCGTGACCGCTGCACTCGAGGAATGGGGCTTCCTGGCCACGCAGGTCGACGACCTGGAGGACACCACCGAAGTTGCCATGGATGCCTTTGTCGAGCAGCTCGACTCGTCCGACCTCCGCGTCCAGATCGCCGCCGGCGAGAACATCGCCCTGCTGTACGAGAAATCCTGCACCGAGCAGGAGGAAGACGAGGAGCCCTCGTCGGACGAGGAAGTGGCCGACCCGGACGCCACGCCCGGTGCCGTGAAGATGGTCAAGCGCTACACCGTCTACCGCCGCGAGGACCAGCTCAAGCACAAGCTGTCGGCGCTCGCGACGACCAACTCGGCCGAGGTCGGGCGTGTCGCCAAAAAGGACCGCGGCCGCATGCGCTCAAACTTCACCGACATCCTCAACAGCGTCGAGCACCCCACGCGCGGCCCTCGCTACAGCACCGCGCTCGACCAGGACACGGGCCGCAGCTACGGCAGCAGGATGACGGTCAAGATCAGCCAGGCGGGCGAGATGCGCATCGACAAGTGGTGGAAGCTGTTTCGGCTGAATGCGCTGCGGAGGGCCCTGCAGGGCGGCTTCGTCACGCATTACGAGAACAATGAGGTGGTGTTTGACAGTTTGCCGTAAGCTCTAGCTACACTTCTCTCAGAAACCGTTTGGCCGACGCTAACCTCCGCAGTATCATGATTTCACGCAAGGGTTACTAAGTCTTAGCAACCGCTGCTTGAAAGAGGAGAATCCAGTGTCTCTCAGGTGGCTTAAATTGCATCCGAAGCCCAGGAGGTCCTTTATCTTTCCACACTTATCAGAGCTATTCTGCATTCCATTCAACGCGCGAAAGAAGAACAAGATGAGAGGAAGAGGAAAAAAGGAGGGAAAGCTTTGGTGAAGGCTGTTGGCGAGGCAACATGTGACCCTTCTATTCTTTGGGGGTTTGCACAAGTTGGAGTTCTGGTGCAACTGGCTTTCTTAATACGATATCCTGGGTGGGGCGCTTTGCGTCTTTTGTTGTTTTTCTCCTTGTTTTCGGAACTCAAGTAATACCACCTTCTCCTAGCGGTAGTAGCAGCATGTTGGGTTTTCTACCGAAAGGCGGTAGCAGTAGACTTGGGGGCCCAAAAAAAAAATACTTCCTTACAAAGATGCTTTTGTGCCTGCTGTGAAGAAAAAAGAGAACACTTCCAAGGGTGTGTTAAAAACGGGCCCCACAGGGCAATTACAGTATCTACCTCCCCGTTGACACACACACACACGTCACTCACGCCACACCCCGCTCCCTCATCCTCTCCATCAACCCCTCCATCCTCGGCAGCAGCTCCGGAATCCGAAACGGCTTCGTCACCACCAAATCCATGCCCGCCTCCATGGCGGCCGCGATCTGCTCCGAGCGCGCGTTGGCCGTCACGGCGATGACGGGCACGTGGCGGACCAGCCGCCCTTCGGCCTGCATGGCGCGGATGCGGCGGACACACGTCAGGCCGTCCATGACGGGCATCTCGAGGTCCATGAGGCAGAGGGTGATGTCGAGGGGGGCTGCGGTGTTCCGGGGGATGGAGGATGCGGCGGGGCGGGTTGTTGCGGCTGCGGGGTTGGATGGGGCGGCGCGTGGGTTTTCTGTAGGGAGGGAGAGGGCACTGGAGAAGGTGCTGCGGGCAAGGGTGGCAAGGGCTTCGAGGCCGTGGTTGGCGAGGTAGGTGGTGCAGCCGGCGAGGCGGAGCTGCTGCGCCAGGACCTTTTGGTTGATTGGGTTGTCCTGGGACAGAAGAGGCGTTGTGTTAGCAGGGAGATTGTAAGGAGGGGTTCGCATGCTCACCTCCACAATGAGAACTTTCAAGTCTTGATAGGGGGTTTTTGAATTGACGTCGACCAGGTGGGCAGGCGCGACGGTTTGGGCGATGGGCGGCGTCGACTCGGCACAACCGCTGATCGTGGGGAGTTGTAGTTTCTGGGAGCTGAGCCGACGAAGGGGAGCGGTACGTAGGGCGTCGATTGGTGAACCGGGCGCACTGTCAGGGCTCTCGGATATGCATCTTCGACCCTTCATGTAGAATGTAAAGGTGCTGCCTTTGCCCGGCTGTGAAGCAACACCAATTTGTCCGCCGTGCTGTTCAGTTATTTCCCGGGAGATGAAGAGCCCTAGGCCAGAGCCGCCATACTCTCCGTATGTTTTGGGAGATGCCTGGGAGAAGCGGTGAAACAAAAGCTTCATTTCGTCTTCAGTCAAACCTCTGCCTGTATCTTCAACAGTGAACTGCAGGTAAATGTCTTCGCCAGGGCCGTATTCATCAGAAAAGATGTGTTCCTGCCGTTTCTGGCGGCGAGGGATGTAGGCAAGGTTGTCATGGCCAACGGAAGGCTTTGTGAATGCGGCTGACAAAAATATAGTTATGATACGCTTCTCCCGGTCCCGTGTGAACTTGATGGAGTTGGTCAAGAGGTTGATAAGTACTTGGAGGAGACGTGATGGATCGAGGAGCACCGTATCGATACCCAGGTCGTCGTAGGACTGGTGTATCGAAAAGATCACCTTGATCTTTGCACTGTTGAGCTCAGCCTCGTACATCTTAATGGCTCTTTCGACGAGGGATACGGGCTGGACAAGATCCGGAGAAATGACGAGAAGGTTCGCATCGAGCTTTGACAGAGTCTACCATCGCGTTAGCAACAATTCAAACTTCTCTGATTTTTATAGCGAGTGCCAGGCTCAAGGCTCATAAGGCGCCCGTGCTGGTATAGACGGCAGACTCCAAAGGGGAACTCGTTGTGAAACTAACCAGCTGGACAGTTCGTTAGCAATAACAGGCACAGTGGAGAAGAGGCCGCATACAATGTCGTCAACGATACGTTTTTGATGCTGCGCACACAAGATGACTGTTTGTGCATTATCAATGATGAATTCTTGTGTATCAGCATCCATAAACATGAGTCCACGAGGCGTTGACGAAGCTTCGTTATCTGCCAGCTGTCAGACATGTTCTTCGCTGTAGCAAAAAGTTAAGAAATACCAAACTTCAGTGCAGTCAGTATGCCATCTGTCGATTGGATCATGGCGGAAAGAGGGTTGCGCATTTCATGCGACGTCTGTAGCGGAATGACCTGTCAGCAGATTATCTAGAGGCATTTTCAGGTGATGAACGGGATAGCCCGAGCCAAGAGCTTGAGTCTACAATTCGGTGCTAAAGGCGACAAAATGGCTTTCTCCATCGAGTTGAAATGGTTCCTGAAGCCTGAAATGTGGTATAGTACTGGACCAGGCACCACGCCCTTGATACGAAGGCATTTCACCGGATCTGTATGGGGAAGAACTGACCATGTCAATAAACTTTTCGCTCTGCCTCTTGTTTTCCAAGACGTCTTCCAGCCTTTTTGCTTGTAGGTGCTGGCTCCATTTTTGGTGAGAGATATCCGTGAGCCAACCTAAAATACGCTGAGGTTCACCCGCGTTGTCGTATCTTACGGAATTTGCAAGAATCCAGGAGCATCCCATTTCTTGGCTTCCATCCGTCGAATCTGGTGACTTCCATGGCCTCTTGACCCGGAACTCAAACGGCCTGATGTCTTGGCCAGAAGCGAGATTCCGCCATTGTTCCTCGACAAATTCGTGATCCTCAGGTACGACTGTACTTGACCATTGATCCAAATCGCGACCGAAGTCTTCGCGTCTGAGTCCACTCAAGTCGAGGTATGCTTGGTTCATCCACACCGGCTCTAGGAATAACGGCTCAGTGGTTAGAACAAATCTATAGGTCACTCCTTCAAGACTTACTGCCATCGAGTTGGAACACCACGCATCCGATAGGGGCTCCTTCGAGCAGCGCTGCAAATGTTGCCTCTGAGCTCTCAGCCTCTTGCCTCCGCCGTTCAAGCTCCAACGAGTATCTGTGGTGGCGGATATTGGTTTCCTCGATAATCTCGCGGTTTCTTCGTTGCTCTTCAGGTCCAAAGATGGAAGCGGCTGCTTTTACGAGGCGATCGTTCAAAAGGCGTATGAAGACCTGGTAGTCTTCGTTATAGGGCCGCCGGGGGTTTAAACCAATTAGCAGGAACCCTCGGGTATTGGTTCCACTGAGCGAAGGAATCGGAAGTGTGACGGCTGTCTTGCTTGGCTCGTTGAATCCGCGCCCTTCCACTGTCAGTCCGCTGATTGGGTCTGGCAGAGTTCCATCGCCACTCCGCAATATTACTGCCTCTCCCGATGTCCATGCACGTCTAAATGGCACTGCGAAACCGTCGTTGCCCTCAGTGAAAGTGAAACTGGGAATAGCAGCGGGGTGATCCTTCGGGATGCCGATTGTGCCTTCCAGACAGCAGTTTCTCACATTAGAGGAGGTATGATCTCCCGACTGATGGTCAATTCCTATACCTCCACCATCGACTGAGTAAAGTAAGGCGAATGTGACGTCCTGCGCGTTCGACTCCAGCCCTGTCAATATCAAACCCCAAAGGTCGTTGATACTTCCTGCAGAACCGGCCTTCTCTCCGAGACAAATCAGGGTATTCACACGCCTGTCCCCAATGACTTTGCTCGTTGATTCAACAAACTCGTCCAGTGCTCCGACTGCGGTCCCGTCGGAGCCAATTATCGGTAAAATGGTGAAGCTCCCTGCGTATTATTCTGTTAACAACCCACATCATTCAATCTGGTCCTGCTTTGGGAATAACATGTAGCTCTCTTCAGACAATAGTGGTTACGCTTAATGTTAACTGTAGTTGTAGTGAAGAGGACGCAATGAGACCACTTGATCAGGAACTTGTCGAGACGCACGTGAAATGAGGCACGGAGTATACAGCAAACATCCGGAAAAGGCAATTTGAGGAGCTCTAGAGATTGGGAAAGATTTTTTTTAGGCACTTGATGCATAGATATTGCTCAAAGTCCACAGATGGATGGTCACAGGGAATTGCACCTTGTGCTTTGTGACAATGGACTTGAACATCTGTTGGTCCCATGCAGTGTGGTTGCCGCACAGAGCAAAATGTGAGGAATGCACTTACAATAAGTTTCCTCCAGCCCTAAAGATGGGTCCCGACTGATAGCCAGTTGCATGTCCTGAACCTTTGTCGCCCTTCCTTGCTGCATTGCAAGCTTTATAATGCTCTTGAGTGGTTTCCAGAGTTCTGAGAAGACCTTGGCAGGGCCGAATCCCAGCGCAGCGGGGTGTTTTTGTCCGATGAGTGCAAGGCAGGCCTCATTGTATACCAAGCACATATTGCTACCCCAGAGCAACAAGCGTGGATCCGGACAAGACAGAATAGTGATGACAGTTTGGCGGAGAAGATCGGGCCAAGCCTTGATGGGTCCAAGAGGCGTTGCGGCCCAGTGATGATGCAGGAAGAAGTGAAAATAATCCGAGAGGGTTTGCGGGGGATTTCTCAGCCAATCCAAGCAAGGTAGTGACAGCGAAATAGGCGAACCATGTGGATCCGAAGACTTTTGGTGCACTTCAAGCTCATAGATACCATCTTCCGAGCCGTCCGAGGTGCTTTCGCTCAGCCCAGCTTTTCGCCTCAGCTCTTCGGCAGAGAAGCATGGTAAGACGGTGTCGGATTGGCGCTCCAGAGCATTTGCTCGTTTCGTCGTCGAGTGTCGACCGTCGTCACTGACGCGAACGATTGTCCACCTCTGCTCGAGCAAGAAGCTCGTCCATTGCCTGCCGCCGAAAGTGATGGGCGCAGCATCTGGGCCGAAGTCGAACCTGGCAGCCCATTCATCGAATTGCTGGACAGAGTTGGCGGACGACAGGCGTCGGACAAAGTCGTGCAAGGCCGTGTTCTGGTACGACAGCTTGTGGGCATCGAGGATGAAGGTTGGGCGGTCATCGTGGTCTAGGAAAGCAGGAAGCAGACCGAGGCCATGGCAGGCTGCTGAAGGGCTCATGTTGGGATCATGTCATGTCGTGTGGGAGGAGATGTTGAGTACGGTGCGGATAGGAAGGGCAGGACCAACAAAGAATGCATGAAGAGGAGAGGCCAGGAGGGGTGAGACATGGTACGTAGCTAGCGACGGGCTGGCGAGGGCCGGAAGTAGCGTAGGAGGACGTTGGGCAGGTGCGGGCGGGAGTGGTAGAGTTGGTGAAGTTCGAGACCAAGAGGACGGCGCCACCAGCTGCACCACCATCCTGGTCGTCGATCACTTGCCCGCGGCACTCTCCTGTGCTCCCATGGGTTAGCTCGTGGCAAGGGTGGTGTTAATGGCTCAGGATCCCCGCCGTCAGGGTGGTTTGCCACTGCCAACGGTCCAGACCCTGCATTCTGCTGAAAAAGGTGAAAGGACTCTGCGGTTGGATTCGAGAGAACAGACAATTGAACCCGAGTCAGAAGATGTGGTGTGTCAGAGTATCATGACGTCTAAAGCGGGGCATCATTTACAACCCGACAGCCCTGGCACTGGCACTGGCACTGGCACGCAGGATCGACGGGCGCTGGGTGGATGCGTGCGGTGTTTCCACGCCGGACGCCTGCGAAAGCCGCGCGAATCAGTGCGCCTCATGGACGAACAATAATAATGCCAGGCATCCCGCCTGCATCGTGCCTGGAACCTGGAACCCCTTCTTCTCCACCCTCAGGGTCTCTCCACTTTCCGCTATGTCATTGTGCGCTCTCAGGCCCTGCACTCAACTTCGGCTAAGCGCCACTACCCGCTGCCTCAACTTGACACCGCCCGCCCTCCTCTCCCTAGCCCCAGGCCCCCGTCATGGCTGCTGAGCTGACAAACATCCTCGACCGCCTGCGCCTGCAACACTACCTCCCGGCCCTCCTGGAGAACGGCTTCGACAGTGTACGTCCACGTTCTCTTGCACACGCCGCGCCCGCACACACACGGTTGACCCAAGCCCCCTCTAGTGGAATGTCGTGTGCGACATCACCGAGGACGACCTGGCCCACCTTGGCTTCAAATTGGGCCATCGTCGAGTGCTGCAGCGCGAGATTGCTGCCTTTCGCGGCTCCCCGCTCGCCTCGCCCAGCCCGCGCACCATGACAACCCCAGACAATCCATCGCCGCCGCCTTCCCGTGCCGAAGGACAAGGTCGAACAAAACGGAGGTACCGCCGCAAACCCCGTCCCGACATCAACGCCCCCAAAAAGCCCAAAACCGCCTATGTCAATTTCGCCGACACCCTCCGCACCGACCCGCAAGTCAGCTCCCTGTCCTTCGTCGACATTGCCCGCGAAGTCGGCCGACGATGGCAGGCCCTTCCCCCCGACCACAAACATGTCTGGGAGTGCCAAGCCGCCCGTGACATGCAGGAGTACGAGGCTCAGATGGACGAGTACAAGACGACCGAGAACCACCGCCGTTACCAAAACTACCTGAAAGCCTTTCATCACAACCAGCCTCAACCCAAGGCCCAACGCCATGTCCACGAAAGACAGTCGCGGAGCAACTCGTCCGAAACCCTGTCTACCGGGAGTGCTGAAGCCATTTCACGCTCTCCATCGGGCTCCCGAGACTCGGACGACTGCCAAGCTGCCATTGCGCTGGCCTTGCAAGAGCTTTCTGTGAGAAGGGATCAAATACTGGCCCTCGGCGTGCCCGTCTTCGACGCCCATCATCTTCCACCACAGGAAATCACCCGCAAGGCAGCACTTTCCTGCATCTTGGGCACAGGCTCTCTCTTCTTCCTCGTCCGAGAGTCGCACCTAGAAGAGATGCTGGACCACGTTTACAGTCAGCCATCAATCGAGCCCATTCCGCTAATAATTGTCTTCTTATCGGCTGCTATCGGGGCACACTACGATCTGGAATGCATGTCAGACCCTATGAGACAAGGGCTTTTTGCTTCTGCCACGCGCATATTTAGTTCCGAGTTTTCCGCAGTCGATTTCCAGGCCATGCGCATTTTCATTCTGCTCTCCATCTACTCTCTGCTAGAGAAGCAGATGGTTGCGCGCCACGTCGTTGGTGAGTGTTACCATTACCCTCGATCCTCTCTGGACCAATAAAGGCACTCCTCGCGTGGACCAGTCATTTCACTTCCCCCCCCCCCTTTCTGCGTCCTCGCTGACCCACAATATAGCTGCCGGCCTTCAGATTTCTAGATCGAAGCTTCGGGCGCTAGAAGATAAGGCCCCGAAAACGGTTGACGACGAGGACAGCAAAAAGCTCGTTGGGACATTAATTTTCATGGAGTGGTTGGTAAATTCTTCCATAGCAATTAATCCCGACTAACCAATATAGTTGGTTGTCAACTACATTAGGTTACAAGGCAGACGTGAGACCAGAGGACATTACGGTATGTTGATCCGATGCCGTATCATGCTTTCACTGACAATCCAAGCGCGCATGGTCTTATCTCATACCATCAACCTCGGTCACTGATGTGATATACTTCCAAGCAAGCAAGATCGGACTTGTTTCGAGAGAGATTACTGAAGTTACGATACACAAAGGAGCCAATGCGGTCAGAACCGAGCACATTGAGCTGTTGACTGAAAAGCTCGATGCCTGGTACAATGCGTTGCCTGCAAACATGCACCTTACAGCGCTCACCGATGAGAAGCAAGCCTCGGTCCTAACATTCTACCAAAGAAGAGCCATTCTGATGGTACACATGTTTTATCTGGGAGCCATCATTTCCCTATATCGGCAACTACTCCTCAACGCCTCTCACGCACGGATAAAATCAACATGGGACCTGGACATGCCTTACTCGCAAATACAGCGCTATCGAAGCCGCTGCTCCATTGCAGCACAACAAATGGCGCGCATGATGACACTCATTGGCTTCAACGGAGCCATGACGAAGCGGTGTTGGCTCATAATGTGCGCATACCTTTATCCGCCTCCACCGTTCCAACTAATGGTTTGTGTAGATATTGGGCCTTTCATTCCTGTACTGTGGTTCTATTCGGCATCTCACAACAAATGCTGGATCGGGACCCTGCCACAATCGACCAGGACTTTGAGTACGCCAAGATTTGCGTCGACATATTGTGCACCTGCAGCACCGCGGAGCCTGTGGCTGCGAAACACCTCGGCCTTATCCAGCCTCTTTACGATGCACTCGTGGACAAGCATAAACGGATGCAAAACCAGGCAGCCAATACTGCCCATCCCCTCGTTTGCCAAGGGTTGCTGACGCCAGTGACGCCTCCTCACACAAAGGTCTCGGCGCTGTCTGATTCATCGCACGCAGCTCCAGTCGACACACAAGCGGGCGCTGGGACTCTCGATGCCGAAGTCGTCTCCATCGTCAAGAAGTTGTCGGATCTGCTCGCCGATCCTTTTTCCATGGGCTTGAAGGCGAAGATCCAAGGTGTGCGCGAGACGAGAAACGCTGTCGGGACCTACTCCGTTCTGTGGTGGGAGTAATTTACATTCGCAGGAGGGGCTGCGAGGCGTTCCAGCGTGCATAATTGACCTTTGCCTTCCGGACACTGGAGTTTTAGCCTTTCGAATTGGAACGGAGTGCCCATGATCGGACAAGGAACTGGAGTTTCTGGAGTACGCAAGGTTTCGCAAACAGAATCAGTTTGTGCTTTTGCACTTTTTGCCACACAGTCTGATGATGCGTGTCAGCTGTACTGGATTCCGCAGCTTGGCAGTGCCTTGAAGCGTGACCGCCTGTCCAGTCCCTAATCTCGACATGTGGACCAGCATTCGGAGTTGACTCCGAGAGAGAGGGTCCGTTGTACTATGACAGCCAGGCAAGCGGTTGTGGACAGCAGCGTCAGTGTTGGGGTATGACGACATTAGGGCGATGTGCGGCCCATGCTGTCGGGCGAGGATGCGTCACTTCTGCTTACCTGCAGCCAGTCCGCCGAGAGCGACTTACTCAGGATGCATGCTGGATCAAAGACGCGGCCCTAGATTACGCCACGTTACGGAGACGCCATTTTCAAGCGCGTGGTGCCTGACTCAAAACAGGTACAGGGAACGACGGACATCGTCACCTGTGGCCTTTGCGGTAAGTGGGGTCCGTTGATTACACAATGGGCTGTCAGGGACAATTCATCGGTAAGACAGCGAGCGGACAAAGAAAAGGGAGGCGCTGTGTCATGCTCGGGTCGTGGGGTTACACGGACCTCCTCCCCGAGTCAACCATGGCGATAGTCGCCACTGGTCTAGGCCTCCGGACGAACTTGCGGCCCTCGTAATAGCGCACCCGCGTCCCGCTTCCGCACCCGTGCCGCCGCATCCTTGGAGTGAGGCGGTTGGGCAGCAACACTGTTGTCATAGCCGAGTCCCTGGGAGCAGGCCGAGAGGTCAAGATTCATGAGTAGGGGGCACTCATAGCGCCGAGAAGTCTTTAGACCGACGTCATCATTTCCACGTCTATCAAGGCCGACAATCCCGGTCCCATCGCACGCTGGCAGTATACACAACGCTCACGATACCTGATAGCCAGCCAAGCTCAGCATATCCTTCTCCTCGGCCTATGTCGGCACAGCCTCGGACGCGTCGAGTAATGGATAGGCAGTGTTCTGCTCCACACGCAGCTCGTGCCCGCGGCCCTTTACTCAAGGCAATTACCAATGAGGACACCCGATCGTCGCGAGGTATAGCATCTGACAGAAGCCAAGGCGGCATCTTGGCCTAAGCCACTCGATGGGCCCCTTTCCGCGGTGCTTCTCGTCTTTCGCCTAAGTAATCTCACCGTCCCGACTATTGAACACCTTCACTCCCCATCCCACATTCGAAGTGACCCATGGCTGACCGTTCAGTCTCTTCCTTCCGTATGTTTCATTTGGAATCCCGTTCTATGGAAATGATCGAGACATCGAACATGTCCCTAATGAAAACGTCCTGACGGGGTAATCTTCCACATTGGGCTTCCATCCGGTCGCTGAATCCGGATCCATCTTTTTCTTTACAGGACTGCTCCCGTCTGAAGGAACGACCCACATCCATGGCATACCAATAGATGATGTCCGAACGCCCCCTGGATTCTTGCGGCCCATCCTCGCGTAGTGTTTGATTCCTCGCGCCGAACCCCAAATCAGGGGCAACAAATAGTCAATACAAATAATATCGACGGACGTTATCGAGTTATGAAAGAAAACATGCGGGCAGATTGGTCTGCAAGATTCGCTGTTCTCACTTGACTACACGTTCGAAAGACATATCTCTCCCACCCTGTTCATAAATTTACCTGTCCACTAAAAGGGCCTCCTTGTACGAAATCGGCGGCAAAGATAATGGAAAATCATCTATCCCCATGATCGTATGGGAGACAATGAGAGCAACGCTCTGAGAGGTTCGTGACAGAATACTGCGATGCAGGCTGGTTCGGGAAGTGGTCAGGGGCTGTCTTGCCCAAGAACCAACGTCTCATCTCGAATGCCACCCGCTTCCTCAACCCAGACGTGGTTCGCTTCGGATGAAATTTCTCAAACATCAACTTGACTCAGGATTGTTCCCAAGCGACTATGAAGTTTGGTAATAAAGCTTCTCTTTCTGAAGCTCCTCCTGAGCAAGGCACAACAGGTGATTCATTTAACATTACCACGACTCTTTCAAATACCTATGAGGGACGGAATTCAAGAAGAGGGTCTTTGCATTCAGCAGGTGGCTGAATGAGACTGACCTCTGTTGGTGAGCCGATGCGTCAGTCTTACACGTTTATGGGAGGGTGGAATGTAATGAACAGGTGAAGCAGCCTCTTGAAATTAGCTACAGCTGTCAAAAAGCGCCAAACCCCCGCTCTTTTGGGAGTGTCGACAGAAGGATCCTGAGACACGCAAATTCCCCGCGTTGTGAGGTCCGCAGACTTTGTATGCGCACGCAATTATGCAAATGCAGTCGAATTCCCTGACAGCCGACGTCCGGTTTGTCCCTTGATGAGTTCTCCATCACTTTTGTTAGAGTGATATCAATCAACAAACATCCAATGGAGTCCAGCAGAACCATCCAGCCACGTCCACGGCGCCCCGTGGTGGAGCCAAGTTCGATGCGTTGTTGCTGAGCAGGAAGATGGCCGTCGGCAACCACCATCTCCTCCGCAGTGCCCAGCCGCCGCCAAAGCCGTCATGATTTGGGCCTTCAACGGAAACCTTGAACCAGCGACGTATCCGTAGACTGACCCGTCACCAGTGTGTGGGTGTGACCACTGTGAAGTGGTAGAGGAGTTTAGCGCTCGTCCATCAATCTTGACCCATTCCCGCCTAGAGGGAAAAGGAGAAGGGAGAAAAAACCTAACAATTTGTTATAGGAAAAAGGAAAGGTGTTGTTATGGAAACGACTCGCATAAAGCAGAGCATGAGTGACGCCGACACAGCCAGGGTCCGCGGTACTTCAGTGGGAGATGTGACGAGAGGGAGTGGAAGTTGCCGATACGGTAGCCTTGCTCATCCGGGGGGTTCATCAAGCACTGAGAGGCTAGCTAGAATCTTGTACAAAATCCATGACTCACATGAGATCCGCCGAGGTTTTCAGGGCCTGAACACTTCAACAACCTAGCCGCGAAGACCCTGTTGAGACTGCGGAGTAAATGAGGAAGTGGGGAAGCATAACGCGAAAGTGTTGAGGACTCCAACCGATAATTTGGAGCATATACACCACTCTCAAATGGAAAGCGAAAACGCAAATGACAATTCCAAAGATGATACAAAAAGACCAACATGAATGGCAAAGACATATCGATTCTATCTCGCGTGAACGACCACAGAAAGTCCAGTCGTTTTTCCCAGAAGACTGTAAGAGTCCGTTGTTTCCCATCGTAAAATCTCCGCGACGCCGTGTACAAGGACGTCCTTATGGATTTCTCTGACATATGCTACATAAGGGGTATGAGAAGAACCATTGATCATGAAAAAGCAGGCAAAGAGAACCAAGAATCACCATTTCAACACCATAGTTGTGAGGAAGAATCCAGCATCCAAAAACGACATCTTCATCTTTGGGAACTCGTAAAACAAATGATGGAAAAGAGGCTTGAAAAACAGGGCATGGATATGCCTGAAATGAAAACCGCGGGTATGGGCGTAAGCTGTCCTTTGATTTATACGCCACGGAACTAAATCACAGTTAGTTGATAGCCGTTGAATTAATGGATAGAAGCTCAAACTTACCATCCGCACGATTAAGAACCACATAGCTCCAACGAATCTGAATGCACTGAGAGCGGCAACACTCCAAAGAACCACACTCATGTAGATCTTGGCGCGTTGCGTCTTCTCCTGGGAAACCTCATCAGACTCAAGCGAGACATCAACACCAGCGGTGACGAGAACAACCGCGCATAGCGCCAAATTGCAGAACATCCAGAAAAGGACGACCCCGGAACGGAATCCCTTGTAGTAATCTTCCTGGACATCTTCCGCTGAGGGGTCCTTCTTCGGCTCCACCCACTTGGTGGCGAAAACACGCAGCTCGGTTTCGTACTGCGTGTTCAGATCGGCGTCATCGGTGGGTGCGGACACATCCACCTTGCCACCAGGCTTTGTCGTGACCGATGGCAGCTTCTCGGGCTTCACGTCACCCTTGGTACCCCAGGTGATATCGTGGGTATTGCAGAAGGAGTAGACGTTCAGAATGTTGATGTACGTCGGCGTCATCAGGAGATATTGGATGAAGCACGTGAACATGTGCCAGGGGTCCAAGAAGAGGATGGAGCTGACGAAGTACATCACGTACGTCGATGCCAGGGAGACGATAAGCGTGAAGAAGAGGGTATTCTGGAACAAGTCTGAGACTGAAAAGCCATCCTTGACCTCGCTTTTAACAGAGATGACGGTAATGTATATGGATGCAAACATCAGGTAACCCATGATGAGTACCCAGAAACAGACCATCGTCATGTAGAACCTGTTTGATCCTTGCGGTCGGTTGCCAAGGGCCAGAACGAAACAGGTAATGACTGTTGCCAGATATCCCCACTCGAAGACCGTGGCGAGGATACTGCCGACCGTGCCCAGGAATTCATCGTTGCCGAGCGAGGATGTGAGAATGCGAAAGACCAGGAAGAAGTTACCAAGTTGGAACCAGGCGAAGACCATGTTGACAGACTGGTAGAAGAATTCCAGAAGGAACATCATCTTGCGCAGGAAAGAGTGGTCACTCCTGAAGATTTGATGCGAGTGTGCAAGTGCGTAGACAGCAGCGAAGAAACTGCCGTTCAGCCAACGACGACGCTGAAGAATGAAGTCGGCCATCTCGACCGGAACATCAGTCTCGCCAGTGGCAGACTTGACATACTGCAGGATCCAGTGGCAGTTGCGCTTTGCCACAAGCTCGAAACACAGAATACGATCTTCGGCGAGGTACATGTTGGCGGTGAAGATACCGGCATTGGCGCCGTGCATCTTTTCGCCAGCAAAGTACTTCTCCAGAGGTCCTTGGCCTGTCTTGTCGTTCTGCAGCGCCACATAACGGTACGCGGAGAAGGCACCCGGGAGGACGGAAATGAAGCCAAAGGCAGACTCCAGGGGCTTGTCCAGAATGTTACTCATCTTGTACTCGAAGTTTTGAGTGGCAACCAGCGGGTTCAGCAGCTTCTTGCCGTGCACCAACATGGCCTTGATCTCACCGCAAGCACCAGCGCACATCGGCTCGAGATCGAAGGCCTTCCAAAGCTGATAGATCGAGTCCTTTCCAGGTTTCGTACCGGCGTCAATAAGAACGCAAATGTTGGGGTCGAGAACAGTGCCAAAGGCCTGGAAGAACCATCTGTGCGAGTTGATCTTCTTCTGGTTCTTTTCCTTCAAGCAGAAGAGCATTTGAATGGGAGTGGTTCCCTTCTTGACATTGACCACGCCCTTCTTGATTTCCAAGCTCATTTGAGTGGTGTACTGCAAGCTGTTAGCAATTTTTCCATGAATTTACTCCCAAATCAACCACAAACCTCGTAAACGTGTGCCGTCACCTCCTTGCCGTTGACCTGCTGCTTCGCAATGCCGTCCTGGTACACACCCAAACCGGCCAACACGGCTCTTGTCCTCGGGTTGATCTTGGCACGACCGTCGCTGACAACGCAAACGACGATCTTCTTCCACGCGTCCTTGCCCCACGTCTTGCTGTTTGTCCTCGAGTTCATGTACTCGATGTTCTTAATCACACCACTCATGGTCCGCGCAAAAAGCTCGTCTTCCTCGTTGTACATGGTGACGGCGATGAACAGCTCCGTGTGGCGCGGCTTTGCGAACAAACGCTGGCGCAACGTGAACCGATCGTTGTAGAAGTCGGACGGGTCGCAAGTCGCCGCAGAGTATCTCATGTGCGTGAATTCGTCACGCTCAGGGGGCTGAGCGTGCGGGACTTGGTTCAGGAGCCGCGGTGGGATGGGACAGTCAAGGACGAGGTTACCGTTGAACAGCTGCACCTCCTTGACCGTTTTCCAGCGTCGAAGCGGCGCAGGGCTGGGCGTAGGCTTCGGGCCATCGAAGTACTCCTCGGGTTCGCCGCCGGGACTCATGGGGCTGTTGGGGTCAGGGCCGTAGGCGTTGTCGGGCTGCAGCATGGGGCGGTTGTCGCCCTCATCCTGCCAGTACTGCTGGTGTTGTTCGTCGTGCGGCGAGGGATTGTAGGGCGGGTTGAAGTATGCATCGTGGTGGGCGTGGGGGTCGACGGCATAGTCGTCGTGGAAGGGTCCTGGCGAATAGCGGTGGTCGGCCTCGTACTGCTCATTGTGGCCGTAGGTGTTCTGGATGTTCTCGACCGAGTACTGCGTGCGCCAGTGGTCAGCCTGCATTCTCACAGGTCGCTTTGCGCGCCGATTGTCCACTTACCGTGGGCTGCGCCTGCAACTGGTCGCTCGGTGTGCCAGGGCCAGGACCAGGGCCCATGGGAATCTCCAGCGGGTGGCCGCCATAAGGGCGGTCGTCGAGCTGGTAGCCGTGATAAGGGTTGCCGGGCGAGGGCGTCCGCTGGGGCAGGGGTCTCCGCGGGTCCATGTTGTTGTATGCGTATTCGTCGTCGTCGTGGGTGTTGCCCTGCGAGCCTGCTCGGGTTGGCGGTCAGTCCTGCTGGCGATAGGCGCTATGGCGGTGGAGCGGGCGTTTTGGACCAGGAGCGGGCGTTTTCACAGTAGCAGCACCGCGCGTCTGGGCCAAGGCCTCAGGAATGTTGAGGTTGAAGTCTGGGTACAGGGACACGCGCTTATAGGGCTGGTGGGAAGCAGGGTGCTGCAAACAGGTACGACTTACCGAGACGGTTGTAGGACATTTTGACTGGCGGCCGCGACAGCTGGGCCTGACCTTCAGTTGGCTCTGGCTGCTGGGCGGAAATGAAGGCAGGAGGGTGATGCCTGCTTCGGGAGGGTTATTGCGGTGGTGTAAGTGGCCGCAGAGTTTATCAGAATTTCGTGGGTTGTTTCACGTTGGTCGCGTCGTGGGGCGCGGAGAGGCACCGCAGGTAGCGAGTAACGACAGGCGCGGCTAGAAATGGAGGAGAGAGAGGACAGGAATAGCAGAGCAGAGCGACGAAGAGCGGTGCTGGCTGTTATGAATGCCGCAAAGGTCGGGCTGAGAGCAGCGGCTTAGCCTGGTGCTTTTGTGGATGCTGCAGGCTTCGTCGCGACTTCGAAACCTGGAGGCTGTGCCAGTGCGCTTCCCCCCGGCAACGTCCTTCCGCCCCAGCTTCATCCCAGCTGGATGATGTAATTTCTGAGAAGACCCATGTGCCATCCACTGATGAACATGCGCGTCCTGCATGCATGCTGCACTGCTTAATTATTGTTGCCCCGTTGCTCCTCACAACAAATGCACTCGGCCCCTAACTCTGCGTTGCGGCTGCCTGAGTAGCGCCGCTCTGTACAGCTCGGCGGCGCCAACGAAGGAAGGGCGCGCTACTCAACAACACCGCCATGTTGCTGACGACGGAGCGGTCACGGGATCATCAGGGTCTGCCCTTGCAACGAGCCGCGAGATAGATGAGCACAGCCCCAATCGGCTTGCTCCACTCTGCTGTGGCGGCTGTGGCGTCGGCCGCGCGGAGCTTGGCCCTACTCTCCAACAACATGCGGTGAATAATCCGAGTACATGGCAAATGGCAAATCGCCAAGCTTCCGCAAGCGAGAGTTGACAAGGCACACTTCTAAAGAAAGAACCGTCGGTGTTGGCGCTTCCGGTCCCAAGCTACTGCATACAATCAGCTTCTTACGTGATCTGCACGGCCTCCTTGTTGGGCAGCACTTACCGACTACTTTTCCAAGTTCCCCATCACACTTTCTTACCGCATTTTCCTAGACCTGCGCTACTTTTTTTCTGAAGAGCGTTGGCACCATTCAGACACTCGTATTCGCGTCTGTGCAATGGGCTAGTACGTTAGCTGCAGCGTTTATTTGGACACGGAAGTAGGTAGTAAGCATGCGTTTTATAAATCCGACAAGCACAAACACTCACGGATGCGTGTGTAAATAAATTGCGGACTCTGAGGAATAACACCAGCTCGCTCAGTCAGTCGCCGTATATCATGATGTGGCCGCCTTAACTATTTAGATCTTCACAAACATTGCCCATCTGGCCCACAGAAAATGCGCTCACCATGTGCCTTGTATTTATGTTTTAGTGTAGGTACGGTGACAAGTTTTGTCTGTATGACACCTGTGGAGATCACCAAATTTATCATGGATGCAATCTACATCTACATTCGGCTATCTCCGTCGTCATGACCGTTCAGATGGCCCTAGCACCAATAGAATGACAGTACCAGTCCTGGTGGTTTTGAACATCTAGATACCTTAAGGCGGAGGTACATATATCGTGCGATATCTATAACAACTCTATAGCTTACAGAATATCGTCCTATGAGGATATCTTGATTAAAATTTAACTTGTAGGACCGTCGATGTTCTGGAACAGCTTAAGCGAAGTTGATGGAGCCGCAATGTGGTATGGCCTTGCCATGAAGTGTTTACGTATTCATCGTCTTATGGATCCTGAACCTAGGATGAAAGCTCTGTCTACTGCCCCCTATCCTCGATGCTCTTCTCTTTGCCCTTCTGACTGGGTCAGTCGCTGGTATCATGTTTCATGTACCGAGTTCCGATGATTTCTCAAGAGCTAGATTCCTGCTCACAATGCCTACCGAGACACTGCAGTCTGTATGGCTCTTGAATTGACACTCTGATATCTATGTCTTCATGCTCTAAAATCTATCGGGTATCATTCCGCCCGTCCAGTCATTATCCCATGTCCATGTACGCACAAGCCCGACCCCTCACACCTCCCTCTCCGCCTCCAAATGCTTCAGCAGCCCCTCCGAAAACCTCACCGCCTGCTTATACGCCACCTCAAACCCATCCCTCGCGCCATAATACGGATCCACCACCACCTCGCCCTTCTTCCCGCCAAAGTCGCCAAACAGCATCACCTTGCCGAGCCGCGCAGCCTCGTCGTCCTTGCCCTTGCCGCGCAGCTTGCGCTCGTACGCGTCGCGCAGGCGGCGCAGGTCCGACAGGTTCTCGCGGTCCATGGCGAGGATGTAGTGGAAGCGGTGGAAGTCGGCGGGGTTGTCGAACTTGCGCGCGCAGTGGTCGTAGGCCGTGATGCCGTGGTCCTCGAGCGTCGACATGGTGCGCGGGTCGGGCCCGTCGCCTGCGTGGTATGCGCCCGTGCCGCACGAGTCGATCTCGCCGACGGTGGGGTGCGGTGAGGTTTGCGAGGTGATGTGCCGGAAGACGCCTTCGGACATGGTGGAGCGGCCTGGGTGCGAGCGAGCGAAGGTTAGCGGGTTGGTGAAAGGAAGGGTGAGCGAGGAGGGGGGGTGGTGGGGAGCGGGTGCCATACAAATGTTGCCCAGGCAGACGAAGAGGACGTTGGCCTTGCCGTCGGTCGCCATAATGTGGGTAGGGTTGTAGCTTCGGTGTGGTGGAAAAGGAATGATCAGGGCTTCTGCAGGTCTCTGGATTGTTTGGGTGATGCGAGGTATGAAGGCTGGCAGTCGAAATGAGGCTCTGGCTGACAAAGTTTGGGCGGTGTTACTACTCGATGAGGCGGACCGGCGCCACAAAAAAAGGGTCTGTTCCTGACAGGAACAACTGGTGCATATGCAAGAGCTCATGCACACGCATTAGTGGCATTTGTAGACGCTAACAATATAATAAACCTGTTGGTGCCGTGGACTTCTTGCTCGAATAACTCTTCCATGGCCCCAAAGAATCGCTGGTCGATGGAGCAGTCAGCGCCTCAGGCCAATGGGAAAGCACGGCAAGCTATCTCGTATCGCCAGTCCGACCATCCGAAAATGACGCAGTGGTTTGGACGGGAGAGCATCCTTCCCGTCGAGCATTGCAGATGGCAAGTAAGATCAGATCTGTTCCCGCGCCGCTGTGCAATCACGGAGAAGAAGGAGCTGCTGGCACGCTAGAAGATGCAGTAACCAGCGGTTGATAGCTAATCAAAACAAGCTTTTCTTGGTGTCGGACATGGTCTCACACGTCACAGACGCACGGTCTCCCGCAGCTTCCCCAGCTCTGCCGACGTGCGTGCCTGACGCTCTCTTTTACTTTCGCTTCCCCCGCTCTTCTCTGCTCGCACGCCTGTAAACAGCTTCTACCTTTGGCATTGCCAGTTGCCTACGATCAATTCCGTCTTCCTCATTCCTGGACATCCATCACACGCGGATAACCGGCCATGGACTGCATTCCTCTTCCCATCCTCTGCTTCCAGTGCGGAACGTGAGTCTCCTTCTCTAATCGAGCATGCGAGGTATTTCCCGGCGCCAGAAGGGTTACTGATCATGATGCCTCTGGTTTCAGCGACCAGAATCCCTGTCATTGTAAGGTTGTCGGTCCGACACTTGGATTTGGCGTCGCAGTGGTCATGGCCGTCTTCTGCTGGCCGGCCTCGATCCTCTGCGGTTGCTGCATGACGGACGCTGGGAAGAAGTAAGCACATTCGTAACACCTACCTGATTCAGGCGGCTGACGGGGAGGGTTTACAAAGGATGCTTGCCGCGCCCGCCGATACGAGCGGCGCAGTCAGCAACGCGATACCCATTTGATGGCGTGACGGCCGGAAGAATACATATAGAGCGGGGTCGGTCGGGAATTCTTGGTTAATCCTTTTGTAATTGGCGCTGGTATCAGTGGTTGGTATATCTTATCAGGCTGTCTTGAAGACGCCGCCCTCAAATTTCATCTGCTTTTCATCCTCCCTCTTCCAGCGTCCCTCACGTCGGTCTCTCACTCGGCAAGGATTCATCGGCGGTCTAATTCCGTTCCGAATACGACTACCGCTTTGCGCTAATGAGGCTCATCAAGCGAAAACTTGGGCGGTGGGATTCCGGGAACACGCGGCAAAAGTGCTTGCAACGTAGGCAAAGGCAGGCCTGATCAAGAGCGTCCGACATAGCCGCGGGCTTTGGTGCATTACTCAGGGACGAGACAGGAGTTACGTCACCTGACGCGATTACCGCTTTGGGATGCCAAGGCTGGAGATGTGATGCCGCGCATGCGACCCTCTCAACCACCTCACTTACACTGAAACACAACTGATCGCAACCGGCTCGGGTGCCCATTTCCTCGGTCTCTCGACACATACAGCGTGCAGCCCGCCTGGCCTGGGCAGCTGCCCCGATTTTCCTTCACGAGACTATCACGGAACTCGGCACACCCACACGTGCATCTGCAGCTTTCCGTCCCAGCATTGCCAAGACAAACGGCCATTTGCTTCCAAAGGACCTCCGCTTGTCCACTGAACCAGGCATCCTCGGTCGTTACCGCTTTCGCCTGCACCGTACCATTGCCGTCAGGCCAAACCGAAAGGTGCGTCATCAAGTCCGATCCTTGTCTTCTTAGTAATATGGAGAACTTGCGAGATCCCATATCTACAAGACTCCAATCATTGAGAGCGCAAATAAATCATCCTTTGCTGGAGTTGTGGGACATGGCCGTCTTCACCGCAATAGACAAAGTACAAAGCCATTCTACAGACCTGCTTTAGTAGAACATCCGACTTCAGAAGACCAGCATTATTGAAACGAGCGTCACATCCGTTGCTGACCAATTGTAGCTTCGACGGTTGTCAAGGGTCTTTCACATGACCTCCTTTTTGATAAACTTCGAGGCACTTTGGCAAAGTCACTGCGTGCGTCTATTGCTATTGGAATCCATCGACGGGCAACTGCTCCTTCAGTCAGAGTCGCCTCAAGTAGCTTTGTCAGAGGTCTCCGCATCTCAACTGATCTTGAGCGCCTTCTCGCTCTGGGTCGTAAGCACAAACCCTCACCTTCAGCACGGGACCAAGCGGACTCACTTCTGCTGGTCAAAAAACTAAACAGTCCCAACACTATTCCCTTAAGCAACACCCGTCCACGGAAAATATTCAACGAGATCGAGCTCGAGCAATCAGCCATGTCTAATAGCCTGAGCTCAACACCCAGCGTGAACCGCGAGATCACGTACGAGGAAGGCTTGGCTCTCATCGACGACTTCTATGAGAACCACAACATTTCTGCCTCACCCGATACTCCAGAAATCGCCCCCAAATTCACACCGACCTTCGATCATGCCAGGATAACCACTCGAACCCAGGCGGCCGACGAGGCCAGGACGGCTGCCGCCATTGCCCAACTGACCTGCTCGCCACCCGTCGGCCCCTCCAAGACCTCACCAATCCTTCCGTCCTCTCCGCCTCATGACCACAATCCGCACTGGCCCGCTGACGCGCCAATCTCTTTCCTCACTTCCCCAGTTGCCATCACTCCTGCTCCTCTTCCAACACCGGTGACAAGCTTCTCCAACCCTACCACGGCCGGCGCTTCATACATAGCGTCCATTCCCTCACCGCTGCAATCCCCAACCACCTCGCCAGTTGCGGCCGTCACCACCCCCATCCAACCTCCCACGACGCCAGCAACCGCGCCCCCCAAAGCCAACATACCAAGCACCACTGCGACGCCGACGACGACGCCGATGACGACGGGAAGTAACAAAGCCGCCAAGAAGACCACCACCGACACCCCTTACACCCCGGCCACCACTGTCCCCATCTCCACCCGCAACGTCAAGAAGCAGCGCTGCTTGCGCTGCGTCCGCCAGCACGCCGCCTGCAACATCGACATACAGCACCCGTGCCACCGCTGCGCGGCCGTCGGTGACGAGTGCATTCCTCGGCCGGAGAAGCAGCCTGGCAACGCTGCCGCTGCTACTGCTGCTGCTGGTGGCGCCCGCCGCAAGAGCTCGAGCGCTGCTGCTGCCGCCACACCCAGCACCCGTGCCGGCAGCGAGAAGAATGCTGTCCTCGTCAGCGCGCGTCCGACTCCCACTGCGTTGAGCTGGCAGCTGTGAAGCAGTGGGTCGGGAGTCTTGCGTTTCTGGATTTCTTGCATCAACACTCGGCGTTATTTGGCTTTTTAGAGTGACGGGCTCCCTCTCTTTCTCTTCTCTTCGTTTCCCTCTCCTATCTTTCAGCAGTGATTTTGCTGCGTCACTTTTGTTCTGGGTGGACCTCACAACTTTTCCCGAGGAGGGATTTTTTTTTTCTTCTCTCTTATGGCCTGCTTTACCTTTTCTCCTTGTTCCATCCCCCCCCCTTTTTTTTCCATTCCTTAGTTTATTTACTTTGGCATCTCTGAATTGAACCCGACCTTTCGAGGTTTTTTTGTCTTTCTTTTTTTTTTAGCCCGCATAGTATGATACCCTTGAAAAAAAGTACTCAAGTAGAAAAGAACTTTCATCTTCCCCCCTCCCCTCACGTATGCACGACATTGTGTGGACGTGGAGAGCAACAAGAAAATGGCCTTTCATGCAGTGGAGAGTATTAACAACGGTAGCCAGCAAGAGAAAGTGTGATCAGAAGAGAGGGATAAGAAGGCAAAAATCAAAGCAGTGGGGTTCCGAAAACAAGGACGTCCTCCGGATCGACGACGATCCATGGCTCTACCAAGGCCGAAATGATCCACTTGAGGACATTGACAAAACCCAGATAGTCTGAGAAGTATACCCTAAGCCCCAGGTTATATCGAGTCGCTCTCCACGCGCCCCCAGACTTGGTCTCGAGATATGATGATGGCGTATTACGAGAACATAGCTGGTGGGCTTTACTTTCACTGGCTCGCCTTCTGACGGTGCGGAAACGAACGTTGAGTGATGCATAATTTCAACGTGTAATATCCAGGGCATCAAAGAGGCAGCCGCGCCGTAGATATAATTCATGATGTTTCTACATCGATCACAGTATCAACAAAGCATCAACCCACCTACGCAGCCGTCGGATTCGGATCCACCGTGCAGGTCGGCGCCGTCGTCGGCGGGTCAATCTGCGTCGGCGGCGGCGGCCCAGCCCGCGTCTCGGCCCTGACCAGCACCGGGATGACGGCGCCCGTCAGGAGCGAGAAGGAGCGGTGGCCCAGCGCCTTGAGCGTCGAGCCGATGCTGCCCGAGTGGCTGGTGAGGGAGATGAACGTGTTTGCGTCGTGCGTGAAGACGTCGTCAAGCAGCTGTTTGAGACGGGCGACTTGGGCTACATTTCAAGCATCAGATTTCCGTTCGTTTCATCAATGCTTGGAGAGAGGGGGCGGTGGGAGTTACCGGTTGACGACTCGCGCAGGGTGGCGCTCCAGAGCGGGTCGTCCTCCGCGAAGCCGGGCTCGATGAGGGCGTCGGGGAAGTTCTGCTCGATCCACGTCTTGCTGCTGCGGCGGTCGCAGGTGTGCAGGCCAAGCGCCTCGCGGAGGAGTTCCTTGACGACGGGCTTGTACGGCTTGTCCTCGGGCAGTTGGAGTCCGGTGAAGGTCAGGTTGGCCGTGGCCAGGCACCTGGCCAACGGGGAAACGTAGTAGCTCTCGGGAGCAGGGATGCCGGCGTTGGCGAGGGCGTTGCTCCAGAAGCTGTTTGCCACAAGTGCCTGGTCGATGCCATTCTGCGTGAGGTGCGCGTCGGCCCACGTGGCGGTGTCGTTGCCGTCCAACAGGGACCAGTAGCAATCCCAGGCAGGAGTGCCGTAGAAAGATTCGGCAACGTTGTGGAAGCCTTCGCCGTGGCGGCCCATGATCAGGACTTTGTACTGAACATTTGCCGAGGCGTTGCGGTTCAACGAAGAGACATAGTTAGCGAAGCGCTCCCACTGAGTCTTCTCGCCAGCGGGATCAAAGGTTTCATCGGTCGTATAGGCGCGGTTAATCAGGCCAAGGTTGACCTTTGTCTGTTTCCCATTTGAGCAAATGTTGTAGTTGCAGGGATAAAGATGCATACATAGTCGAAGGCACTGGCATTCGTCGACGGATCGTCCTGCAAGAAGAAACCAGCAACAGAGGTGTAGTTGATGTGTGAGGTGTTGGAAGTCCCGGACGGCTGCGTTGCCTCGCCCATGGTGAAGAGAAAGGCAAGCAAGGCCGTAGTGAAGAAGAGAACAGGACTGCGCGCCATGGTCAGGAACAGCTTCAGAGAAGCGGAAGAAAGTGCCGCCGCAAGCCCGGCAAGATGAGATTCTGGGGAGGCCTCAAAGGAAGGGAGACGTGGGCGGCTTGAAGTAGGGAAAACACCTACACGACCGTTCTTATGTCCCGGATGCGACCCCACCGACGGAAATTAAGAGCTCTGCGCGACTCTATCATGGCATGCAAGCGATCGAATAGGCGGCATGGCCAGGTGCCTGCAACAGGTTGCGAAGTTGCGGAGTAGACGGGCGGTGACGGCGGCTCGTTTATCTAGGCAAGTCGGAAGCCAATGGCTCGAGAACGTGATCTGTGCAGAACGCGCCACACCCGCAGGATTGAGCTCTGTCCTGAATTCGACATGTCGCCGAACATTCTTATCCTGTGCATGGCAGCGGGCATCTTCTCTGCTGGTGAATCTTCCGTATCTCGCTGGGAGGCAGTGAAGCGTTTCAAATTCAGGTGCCTGCAAACCACAGAATCATCCAAAATCTGCTTCTAATCGTGTATCGCGACTACATCCCCCTGTCGTCAGAGCCATCGCGTCATCCGATACTTTTTATGGGCTACAGCTAGCCCAACCTCCCGCCAAACGCCGGACATGCTGATATCATGAGAAAGAAGAGTGAAAAAGACCTCAGCAAGAACCCCTTCTAGAGCAATTTACAGATGCGCCTGCTCCCTCTCCCTCTCAACCTCGTACAAGAAATCAAAGTAAGGCTTGTCGAAGTGGTGCACACGCACGTAACCGTCCTCACCACCCGAGCAGTAGCTGGTGCCCTTGGGGTGGACAGCCACGTAGTTGAGCGGACCGAAATGGCCACGCACACGACCAATCTCCTCTTCGAAAATCTTGTGGTAGAAACGGGCCTCAAACTTGCCCTGGCGAGCCGACGTGGTTGTAACATCCATGGCAGCCTGACCACCACCGAGGATCACGTAGTCCTTGACCGGCGTGATGGCCGCGCTGTTGAGCGGTGTGTCGGCAACATAGGTGTGCAGAATCTGGAGATCATCCGTGGCAATAAGCTGAAGAGGGCGCGTGTCAGCAATCTTGACTTCTCAACGGAACAGATCGATACTGACCTTGGCGTTCTTGTCCTTGGAAGCGGTAACGAAGTAGGTCCTGTCGGGAGCCCACTGCAGATCCGTAATCTGCATATCCGGCTCGTGGGCCTCGATCACGTTCAGCAGCTCGCCGCTCTGCCAGCCAAATTAGCATCCCATGCCAAGAGCGCGCTTTCAGGCTGCCTGCTCACCTTCGCGTCGTACTGCGAAACCGTGCCGTCCTCGTGGCCCGAGATAATGTACCTGGCGCCGTAGCTGAAGCCAGCAACGGTGGCCTTGCTGTCCTCGCAGATGATCCTGAGGCCTCTCTCATCCGTCTGCTCCGCCTCCGGGTCCGGGTTGATATCGTAAACGACGATGGTGCTAAGGTGGCCGGAGCGCTTCTCCGTAACGCCAAGTAGCTGGAGGCCATCAGGCGAGAATTCGACGCGCTTGATCGAAGTGTCAAACTCCCAGGTCTTGAGCATGCGGCCGGTCTTGACCTCCCAGAGGCGCATGGTGTTGTCGGCGCCACCCGTCGCAAGGAGCGTGGAGTCGGCGTTCACGTCGACAGTCCATAGCGCACCGACGTGGCCGTGGTAGGTGCCGAGGCGCTCGCCGTTGGCGGAGAACCAAGCGCACACGACGTGATCCTTAGAGACGGAGAAGATGATGTCGCCATCGGAGTTGTATCTGGGCGGAGCAGTCAGTTTCGGGGTGCGCAAGCGGGCAGTGTGGGTGTCGAGGCGTACTTTACTTGGGTCAAGGCACGTTCCTGCGGTGCGCATCAGCAACTGCATCGTAGAGCATACCTGGGGGTACAGCTGGGCAGCAACTTACATGGCCGGAGAGCAAGATGGGTCTCATGGTGGGCGGTTGTGGTGGGGATGTGTGCTTGTGCTGCTTCGCCGTTAAATGTCGACACCGCGCCGAAGTGGGTGGGATTTCGCCGTCTGTGCGCACTGACCCAGCCGATGTCATCCCGGTCATCGCAGCCTGGGAGCCTCCCATGGATTCTCCGCCGCGCCACCAACACCCAGTCAGACTGTCGACGTCGTATTCACGTTGTGACTCACGTAGTGACTCACATGGGCATCACATCGAAACTTTTGATTTGTTTTCAGAGCTCCGTGTTCCTTGCTCGCCAATGCGCTCTCAGTTTCGCCAGTAATTTTCCAACGCACAATCTTTTCTATACACTCGCACTGCCGTGTTGATCGTTTACACCGTCTAGTATCTTCCCCACCACTTTGCCGCATATCGCTTCTCTCCACTCTACAACTTCTCCTTGAGTCCCTGCTTCAACCTCCTCTCAACGGCGTCAAGGTAGCCGTTGGTCGTGACGTAAGAATCCCTGTCCTTCTTGCCACAAGCAATCGCAAGGTCCTTGGTCATGATGCCATCAATGTCGACGGTGTCAACGCAAGCCTTCTCCAGCGCCTCGGCGAATGCAACGACGTCAGGGGTGCCGTCGAGCTCACCACGCTTGGCCAGACCACGGGTCCAGGCGAAGATGGAGGCGATGGGGTTGGTGCTAGTCTCGTTGCCCTTCTGGTGCTCCCGGAAGTGACGAGTAACGGTACCGTGGGCGGCCTCCGACTCGAAGGTCTTGCCGTCAGGGGTGATGAGGACCGACGTCATGAGGCCCAGACTGCCGAAGCCCTGAGCGACGATGTCGGACTGGACATCACCGTCGTAGTCTAGACTTTGTCAGCCTGTTGGTTTCGTGGTCGCATCTTCGAGTGCGGTACTTACTCTTCAAAGCAGCAACGAAGCCACCCTCGCTCTTGATCATCTGGGCGACCATGTCGTCGATGAGGCGGTGCTCGTACCAGATCTTCTTGGCCTCGAACTCCTGCTTGTACTCCTTCTCGTAGATCTCCTGGAAGGTGTCCTTGAAGTGGCCGTCGTACTTCTTGAGAATGGTGTTCTTGGTGCTCATGTAGAGCGGCATCTTCTTACCAAGCGCATACTTGAAGCAAGCGTGCGCGAAGCCAGCGATGGACTCGGTAGTGTTGTACTGGGTCTGGGCAACACCACCGCCGCTGGGGTAGTCAAACACCTTGATGGTCTCAGGCTTGCCGCCCTTGGGAGTGAAGACCATCTCGAGGGTGCCCTCCTCCTCGATGACGCGATCCTTAGCGCGGTACTGGTCACCGAAGGCATGGCGACCAATGATGATCGGCTGCTTCCAACCAGGTACAAGGCGAGGAATGCGGGGAATGACAATAGGCTCGCGGAACACGGTACCGCCCAGGTGGTTCCTGATAGTGCCATTAGGCGAGAGCCACATCTTCTTCAGGTGGAACTCCTTGACGCGCGCCTCATCGGGGGTGATAGTGGCACACTTCACGCCGACGGAGTACTTCTTGATAGCCTCAGCAGCATCATGGGTGACCTGGTCCTCGGTCTGGTCGCGGTACTCAATGCCCTGCATCCTTGTCAACTACCACTTCCTCCTAGCTCTGAATGTTTTATCACGCACCAGATCGTAGTACTTGAGATCAATGTCGAGGTAACTTGTAATTCGTCAGGGGCCATCGCGAACGGTACTGGATCGTTTTTCCAATACTTACGGGTGAATGAACTATACAATGCAAGTCATTAGCAATCCATGCGTTCCAGGCACCGAATTGGACGGCCCTTACCTTATCCTTGATCTCCTTCCAGATGATCCTGGTCATCTCATCGCCGTCCAGCTCGACCACCGGGTTCTTGACCTGAATCTTCTTGGCGGTTGCCATGGTTCTTCTTTGGCCTGCAATGCCTAGCGCAATTGGTGCAGCACTGGTGGTCTGCTTGGCAGAGAAGAGGGTGGAGGCGAGGCGAGATGTCGGGGCAGCGCTGATAGCGGGGCGAGCAGCGCTGAGCGAGGTGAAGGTCCTGGGGAGAGTGGTGCGGCGCGAGACGGGAGTAGCGCAGCGGAAGACTCTGGTGGCAGTGGTGGAGGAGAGGGTGGAAGGGCGCATGATGGGCTAGAATCGCGCGCGGTGACGAAGGGAGGCGGCTTTTGAATGATATTCCAGGGTCAGAGCTGCAACCACGCGGCTATGGCACGCAGCGGGGATCAGATAGCGTCAGGCGGTATCAAGCCTCGGGAAAGGCTTCAGGGCGTTGGATGGCGGCGGCTGGCGGTCGAACGGCAAGGTGAGGCAATTGGCCCGAGGTACCGTATGTGTGCGGCTAAAGAGAGCTCGGCACAGGTTGTTTGTTCGCCGACCGATGACGCGAGGATAGGAGGTGCAAGGAATGCGAGAGGAGCTTGGTGTTTATGACTGCGCAACGCACTGCTTCAAGCTCGAAAATGTTTAAGCTTTCGATGCTGTTCCGATCCCGGAGCTGTGCTGCCCGCACATCGGCGGGCGAATCAGGCTTCTCCGCTCCGCATGGCTCCCGTCCGCCGCCCGCCATGCCCGACCTCTGGTACCATCATCGCGTTGCCCTCACACCATCCGTGTCGACTCCTCGTTGCTTCGCGTACGCAATAAATTGCTGCCGACAGCCATATACCCATTCTACGCGTCCGCTCAGTTTAGCGGCAGGGACATTAATTCTACTCTAACCGTCGGAACTAGCAAACGTGTGTTTGACACGAATAAGAACCATGGTCCATCCACCAGTCTGTTCAACTCGGTCGATAACGGCTTGCTAACTCTAGGCGCTTACAAGCCGTTGGTTACCATCAGCCAGTCAATTCTGAAGCCGACCCTAGCGGACCAATTAAGTCGTTGCCGATCCACCAACCATCTAAGGTACACTATTACGAAAAGAAGTAACCTCATTCGAGAACTCTGCGGCTAGGCTCGATTCCAGCCACTTTGAAGTTCTTAGGCTCCCAATATGCTCACGATGTTGCCATGTCTGTCCACCACTGACATGCAATCGTCTGACCAGTGAGTCAATGCGCCTCCGGCTTGCCAGTGATGAGACCACATTACTACGTACGTTCTCAGGGAAATCCGGCCCTTCTGAATGGACTAAGTACAACAAACAAACCCCGGCGTCGATTTCCTCGGTGGCCATCTTCACTGGCATAATTACAATCTTTTTCCAATCCGCATGATGTTCCTTTTCTCTGGAAATGCTACGGGCTTTGGGAAGATATATATCAAAGGACAAACACTCATTGCTGCCTTTCCGGCAAGTTTGTTGTTCTGGCTTACGCGCTGACGAAGTCCAGGTCTCTGCGTACTGACTGGCGCTAGGGAGAATGTGTACATAGGCTGGTTTTTGGAAACAAAGAAGTCCATCACCTCTCCATGTTGATCAATGCTTCATGTCTCACAGAACAGTTTTACCATCATTCCAGGCCCATGGGATGTCTAGGTCGCTCGTGTCCGGGCCACACGTTCGGACCCGATACGGTGCACACGTCCAACGTAGTATTGTTTCGATTTCCTAAACCGCACGCCGGACATCGCACTCGTATACTCGGCTTACCGAGGAAAGAGGAGGAACCAAGAAATATGTCTGATATGTGTCCCTATATTCAATAGTGGGACGCCCTAAGTGTGTGCGGGGTATGGCGGGCCTGCACGGCGCACCTTGTTGGGAAGCGTTGATGGTGGGATGGAGGGACGCAGTCCTCATCTATGAAAAATTTTGAGATTGCCTAGGTAACTGATAACACTGCTGACCAGTGGGGAAGCAGGCTTATCAGGACACGGCGAGAATGACGTCGTCTCACATGCTACGTTCCCGATCAATCGTTTCCAAGAGCCCGGCAACGTGCAACGTGCTCATCCCCGCACCAACACTTTCCGCCCCGTCCGCTGCAGCAAGCATGTCATTACGCTTCCGCCTCCAAACCATGCGATTGGCCTCGAATTCGGACTTCTGCCTTGTTTGGCAGTGTGGTCCACGGTCGAAGACAAAGAGTAGCCGGGCTATTCACGCCTTATGTCGCCAAGCATGCTGAATCTCTTCAATCCTATTTGCCCTTTCCTTACTTCGGCGGCGTACATTCGGGTCGTCACTCCGCTTGATCCCTTGTTGGGCCTGAGCCGTGTCTTTGGGTCACAGCTTTGAGCGCCCTTACAAAAGCTGGCGAACGCCGTCCCGGTTTACTCTTCTGCTCTTAAGTGGTGATTGATGTACGATATTCCGCAAGCTGGTCGCCATGAAGCCTAGCATTCTCGTCCTTCTCGGCTCGCTTGGTGCTGCAACGGCTCGGTATGCCGCCAATTTGAACTACGACTCTCCTTCGGCGCATCATCCGTTCCTTGGAATCTCCTTGTACAAGGTTGTCCGTCGTCACGACACGGCTGTGCGGTCAATTGATGCATCGGCTTTGAACTTCACGCACGGGGTTGCGTCGGGAGATCCTTACGCAAACTCAGTGGTTCTATGGACGCGTGTTTCTCCGGACTACGAAAATGACGATAGCAATGGTGAGTGCTGACAAAAAAGACTATTTTGGTATATTGGCTGACGAATTGACCAGCTACCGTCTCCGGGACGGCTCCTTTGTTCAATCATGACAGGCAAGAATATGGTATGGATAATCTCCAAGGAATTGGCGCCTCGATGTTGCTTACACATTCACTAGTCCGTGTGTCAACGGCTCCGGTCTGCGTAAACTACAGGGTGGCGACAGAAAGGGACATGGAAAACATTGTCACTGCCGGCCAGGTATACACATCTTCCGACATAGACTACACCGTCAAGGTAAGAGAAGCCACATGATACAGCAAGTTGACGGAGCTCACAGCACTCTAGGTTGAAGCAACAGGCCTACAACCCTTCACGCATTACTACTACCAGTTTACCGTCTGCGAATCCGCAAAGGCCAGCCCAATCGGACGCACCAAAACCGCACCTGGCCCCAACGACAAAGTTTCGGATGTATCAATCGCTGTCTACTCGTGTTCAAACTACCGTAAGTTACCGGGTACCCAACGAAAGACGCGTACTGAACCTTCGCACAGCATTTGGATTCTTCAACGCCTTTGGAAATTCTGCGCGCAAAGACTCGGTGGACTACGTTCTCCATCTGGGAGACTTCATCTATGAATATGCCGAGGGTGCTTACGGGTGGGGCTGGGCGATTGACAGAATCTCGCAGCCCAACAAGGAATTACGGACACTTTACGATTATCGGACGAGACTTGCAAGCTATCATGCTGATTACGACTCGATCTTGAGTTTCGGAAGCTTTCCTTGGATACCGGTCTGGGACGACCACGGTGAGATTTTCTCGAGAGAAGCGTTTACTGGTGATACTGACAGCTGTCCAGACGTGGGAGACAACACTTGGCGTGATGGGATGGCTGATCAAAACAACACGGAAAGTTCTTTTGTCCAGGATGGAGCTGAGTACGGTGGTGCTGGAGTATCGTTTGATCAAAGGAAGATGAATGCCGTGCGCGCGGTAAGGATCAAAGGTGTGGAATCTTCAGAGCTTGGCTGACAGCAACTGGTGACTAGTATTTTGAGTGGATGCCAATCCGTCAGGTGGAGATGGATGACAACCTCCGTATTTGGCGATCGTTTTCCATTGGCAATCTCATGGATATCATCATGCTCGATACGCGCCAGTATGACAGGTCCATCACCGATCTCTACTGGAACACGGAATACATCCATGAGATTCAGAATGATGCAGGAAGGTCGTTAATGGGGAGTCGACAGGAGAACTGGTGAGCCTTGTCCTCGAACACAGCACGTTAAGCAGCTGACGGATACAGGTTTTACAATCAACTCACCAAATCGAAAGAGCGCGGAGCTGCGTGGCGCTTGATCGGATCCCAGATCGTCTTCTCGCGCATGAACCAATCCATCAACGATGAGAAACCGGATCCTGTACGTGAAACAAATCCCAACTGTGACACCGCCGTATACTGACGGAGCAGTACAACATGGACGCCTGGGATGGATATCAGGCCAACCGCAACCGTACTTTCGCCCATCTTTACGACAACAACATCACCAACAACATTGTCATGGCTGGAGATAGTCACGCCTCCTGGGCTTCGGACCTTGTGTGGCTGGGTGAGCACGAATATGACCCCGAAACGGGTGCGGGCTCGATTGGCGTGGAGTTCGCCGGGTCTGCCGTCAGCAGTCCCTCCCCGGCCGGCCAGAACATCTCGATGGGAGACGCGGACATGGCCAGTGCCATACTAGTTGCGAGTAACCGCGAGCTCCAGTGGCAGGATCTATACTACCGTGGATACTACGAGTTGACCATCAGGTAAGCATTAGTGCATTGTTCATGCAAAGACTGACGCTGACGTGGAAATTGAACATCAGTCAAGACGCCGTTCATGCGCAGTACTTTGGCGTTCCTACGCTCGTGCAGCGTACGCCGTATGAAATCAGCTTGGCCAACTTCACAGTCAAGCGTGATGCCAATGCTCTCCAACGCCCTGTTTCCGACGGCGTTGTTGAGAGCGGCGCGTTGAAGGGAGGGAAGCTTGTGCAGACCAATCTGACGTATGACACGACGACGGGCGGGTACAGAGTGCGGAATCTGTCGACTTTTGGCTACAACCAGAATGTGGACTGATCACATCCTTGTGTATACTTGGTAGATTGTTGAGTCTGAAGCATCAATGCCTTGAGGATCAAAGTGTCGTCACCCTTTTATTGTATGATATCAGCCGCCGTATATGGCAGTGACACGCGCGCGGTGGAACCTTCCGTGCAGAAGTCAAGCTTCTAATCCTGTGGCTTTAGAGGTTTGGCGCCACAAGTCCATCGTTCGTGCCGGCGAGAGCGAGACCGTGTCTGCACGCGGCTTGCCTCGACAACTTCGCACGCCAACCGCCCTTGACAAGAATGCCGCTCCGCCCTTCAGAACAAGCGACCCACAGCTACGGGTGATGGGACAGCAGGATCCTCGTTCCTGGTCGATATTACTCAATCAAGCTAGATCAAAAGTCAACCGTGCCTGCGGATGTCCCTCGCATGATCATTTGGAACGGCGGGTACTTTCTGCTTTCCTTTCTCCGCAGTGATCGCCTGTCGAGGGCGGGGTGATTCACTTGAACAAAGCACTGCGTGACAGTCTAGAAAAACCAGAGTGAGACAAATTTCAGGCTGCCTTTCGCGCTAGTTCCGAGGAAGTCGGGCGGTAGCACTGCTTCATCACTTCAAGAGATCATCACATCACTGCAGTAAGTAAGCACCATATTGATTCCTATATTCTGACATTGCATCAGTCCTCCTCATTACCTACTTTTGGCGTGTACCGGCCCAAGCGTGGGTCATACAGAAATGCGGTGTCAGAGGTTATCTTGCGGCCATTATTGACACCCGTGCCAGGGCACCAAGGAATTCCAGGCAACAAGGAAGCAGACGCCCTGACAAAACATGGGGCGGCAGCGGCGGGCCCGGCCGAGGTTCCACTAACGGTTATAAAAGCCAAAGGACTGCTAAAAGACGGAGCCCTGGACTTGTTCGAGACGTGTTAGACTGAGAATCTTACCGGAGTAGAATTTGAGTTAGGACAACCGCCACACCTACAGACGTTGAAGGGTGGACAGCTAATGGCAACGAATTTGTAAGTGTAGGGCGGTACGAGAAAGTCCTTGCCGTCGGATCGTCAGGACTCGGCGGGCATTCGGTGTAAGCTTGCAGTAGGCCGAGGCCAGTATTCCCATCGGGCAAACCTGGCTGGCTTAACACCGAAACACCTCTGGGCTACGATCGCGTAGAAGCCAAAGCGCCCAGCCGGTGATGCTACTAGTGTGTTCGGCTGAGGCGGTTGCCCGTATCACAGATTCGCAGTATGGATGATGGCGGCACAGGGGCATCACCTGAACAGCCAACTCCGGCTCCGCCACTGCCAAGAGGATGTGGTGGTTGGGATTGCAATTTTCTCGTGCATTGCTCCACTAAAAGGCCTTTCCATCCTCTGGTTTGAAATTCACAGGGCGGTAAGTGAACCATTTCCAAACCGGCAAGTAGAGGCCGAGAAGACTTTTCCCGCCCTGTCCAAGGGACCATTTGCTATATCCAGACTTGAGCATCATGCCGGCCCGACTAAGCGATCAATCTCGTATTCTCTTAGGCTTCTTAAGTACATCGGGCAGCTTCGCGGAGACAGTGAGTGTCAACTTCACAACACTCAACGATAGTCAAAATGCTTAGACCACGGACAAAACTGGAATGGGCGTTCTTTGGCACAACGGCGTCGCAAGCCATCGTTGTCTCCGCCCTGCAGATGCAAGTGTAGAGAACCAGCTCTCATGGTCCACAATACTGACGCACTGATAGCACCGCCCTTATTTGCTATCTTGACTGGGTAAACGACGTGGTGTATCAGGTTCCTCTTGCATACGTTATCCCGTATCCATCGCCGTGTCTGTGGCCGGCTGCATCTATCAAGCAATTTTAACTCTCGATGCTTTCCGGATCAAGAATAACATCCAGCTATTCGCCCAATGCATCTGCAACATATGCCTCTCAATCGCCTCGGCTATGCAGTATGCTCAGCTTAAGCATGCAGCGCATCGAGTGGCTATCGGCTAAGCCAGCATGCCCCCTGAGGACTTCGCCAAGGACAGACCTTTCTGGTCACAAACAAAACCGCTTCTTATTGTTTGTGTCGTAGTAACCATCGCTTGCACCATTGCTATGTGCTTTCTGGCATACAAACTCCACCAAGAGTTCGCGTGGGCATTATACAAAGACATCAGCGCCGACATCAACATCCGGAGCCGATACCTTGCATACCAGGTGGGCCACAGGAGCAAGCCTAATCGAACCCAGAATGCTTACACTCACGCAGATGTACCTTGTGCTCATCAAGCTCACATTCTACTTCGTCTTCTCCTTTGTCATTATCTACGCATTCGTCAACGTACATTATGCGCAGCCCGAATTCCCCCTTACTCTGGCCGTCATACCCATCTCACTGCTTCAAGTGGGCCTCGCCGTCTACTACACCCGGACAGAAGCCAAATTAGGCATGGCAGCAACTATTGTAAGACTCGTCTCTAAAACCTACCTCACGTAAAGAAACAGCAGAACCAGTCCCGGCTAACCGATCTCGGCACCAAAAAAACTGCGCAATCGCCTACTTCATCACCCGCGTCGTCATCCTGTGCGACCGCAAGGACATCCGGACCATTTTCTCGCTCGGGGACGAGCAACTCCTCTTCATCTTCGTCGCCATCATCTTCCTCTTCGCAGCCGTCCTCGCCGCGGTCCAGTGCATGCTCAACTTCGACAGGGGCCTCAAGCCCATCCTGCTCGGCCAGACGCAGCGCAAGGCGCCTGCTCCGCACGTCGACGATGAAGAGAACGCGTACTACTTCCAGCGTTTGAATTATGCGCCTAGTACTGTGGACTTTACCAAGAGGTTTGAGTTGGATTGATGGTGAGGCGGAATTCAATTGGGTCGGGAAATGGCTTGGGGCGTTCTTGCTTTGGTCTCTTTATTTTCTTTTCACGGGGGAGATGAGCTCAATTTCATACATCTGCTGCCAGATATAGATAGCCGCAGCCTTCTCACCTGTTGCTTAGGCGAGGAGAAAGGTGTGAAGGGCTCCCGGGTAAGGGTAAATGTTACGTGAAAGCATTGCTCGCTACACCTCACAGAAGCAACTAAGGAAACAACGGATAGAAAATAGTAGCTCTTACTAATTTTAGACATGGCCGTAAAGACATCCTAAGACATACACTCATTCTAATGTAAAAAAAAAAATCACAAAGAAGCAGATACACATATCAACACCAACTCCAAACACTCCCTCGACATGATCCCAAACAACCACGACCTTCTCAAACCGTGAATGACGCATGCGCCTTCAAATCCCTACTGCTGGCACCGACCCAGAACTCGTACTCGCCCTTGGCAATCGCCCAGTTCTGCGCCGCCACATCCCAGTAGCTCAGATCCCTGCGACGCAGCTCGAAGGTGGCCTTGCCCGTGGCGCCCGGCGCCAGGTGCACCTTCTCGAAGCCGCGCAGCTGGCGCGCGGGCTGCTGGGCCGCGGCGGGGTACTTGACGTACAGCTGGACGACCTCGGCGCCGTCGCGGGCGCCCGAGTTGGACAGCTCGACGGCGGCCGAGGCGACGACGTCCCAGAGGTCCTCGCGGCCGCCGATGGCGCGGGGGCCGGCGGCGTGGGTGGTGGCGAGGGCCGACTCGTTGGTCTTGGCGAGGGTCAGGGTGGTGGCGTAGTCGAAGGTGGTGTAGGAGAGGCCGTAGCCGAACTCGTAGCGCGGCGTGACGTTGTAGGCGTCGAAGTACTTGTAGTCGATGTAGTTGCCCTCGGTGAAGTCGCAGGTGAGGCCCTCGCACAGGCCCGTGTTGTAGTCGGACTCGTTCTTAGCAATAGTGTAAATAAGCTTGCCCGACGGGTTGACGTCGCCGTAGAGGACGTCGACGATGGCGCGGCCGGATTCCTGGCCCAGCATGCCGCCGTACACGAGACCGGTGACGTTTTCGTTCTCGATCCAGGCGTCGACCAGGCGCGCGGCGATGGCGTTGATGACGACGATGGTGTTGTTGCAGCTCGCCGCCACCTCGGTGACCATGGCGTCCTGGTCGGTGTTGTAGAGCTCGCCGCGGTCGGCGCCCTCGCCCGAGTAGGCGTTGAGGAAGACGATGCAGACGTCGGCGTCGGCGGCGTAGCCAGTGTAGGTTTGCGAGGCGCCGGTTCCAGACGAGAAGCCGGAGACGCCACCAGACGCGGAGGAAGTGGCAGCGTATCCAGTGTCGTTCATGATCCACCTGAACATGGTGCCGTCCTCGATGACCTTGGTGGTAAGCGCGTAGTGAGGCGTGACCAGGTAGGGGAAGGATCCTGCTCCGCTGCCACCCAAGCTGGCTGCGTGACCCTGGTACACATCGTCCGAACCGGTGACGGAGAGGGGGTCGTTGGGGCCGGCCATGGCAGCACCAGCGTGAGCACCAAAGATGGCCATGGACCTCGGCTTGCTCAGCGGCAGGGCGTTTTTCGTGTTCTTCAGGAGAACCAGCGAGGCAGCGGCAATGTTCCTGGCAATCTTGCTGTGGTTTGCGCGGGGGTCGACATAGTCCTCCAGACCAGCCGTCGTAGGGAAGGTGCCGTCTTGCTGGTTGAGCTTGTAAGACGGCAGGACGTTGCGGACAGCCATGTCCGTCAGGCGGGCGTCGGTCAGAGAGCCGTTGGTCAGACCAGCATTGATCGTCTCGTTGCTCCAGGTCGAGGCACTGCCGTAGTCCATGCCGGCGTTGGCCGATCCGAAAGCCGTCTTCTGGCCACCAACATCGCCCATAACCAATCCAGGGAAACCAATCTCAGTCTTGAGCATGCCGCCAAGGAGGTCCTGGTTCTCACAGGCGTAGGTCTGGACAAAACGTCAGCTGTCATACGTTCTTCGACTTTCAGGGTTGATTGTTCTTACCTCATTGACTCTGTTCAGAGCACACATGACTGCACCCAACCCAGCCTTGACACCGTCATAGAACGGCCACATGTAAGTCTCGTGCAGAGTCTTGTCATCGACCTGGGCTGTGTATGCCATGCTTGAAGAGCTCGACGAGTCGCCGCCTGCGTCGCCGCCTGGGCCGCCACTGGGCATAGTGGAATTACCGCCCTCGGTAGAAGTGCTGTTACCATCGCCACCGGGAGGGCTGCCACCACCGCCACCACCACCTCCGCCGGTGCTGGTGGTGCGGTTGTTCTCCTGTTCATTCAGGAGAAAGTGTTTGGCGCCGGCAATGACACCAGCGTCGCCATAGCCGTGGACCGAAAGACCAAAGGCAATTCCGTTGAGGTAAGAATCCGGACCAAACGACTCTCCGTTGCGTCCACCCCAGGGCGAGCGTCCCAAAGGCTGGCTGACCGGGCCGTTGGCAACGTTGATACCCTTGGCGTAGAACTCGTCGCCGAGGGCCTTGTACATGCCGTACATCATGTCCTTGTCCCAGGTCATGGCAAGGGAAGAAGACAGGGGCCATGTCGTGACATAGTAGTAGTCGAGGATGGAATCTCCAGAGTCTCTGAAGTAAAGAGTGGTGAAGTTGGATACGTCGGAGCCAGTGACCAAGGAAATCTTCTCCGCGGTGCTGAGGCCATCGACGAAGGCTGTCGCACGGTCGTAGGCATCCTGCCAGTCTCCGAGTTTGACTGCTACATGTTAGCGGCTGTTTTGTCAACAAGAGTACAAAGACGTTCTTACCTGTGCCAGAAGCAAGGTTTTGGCTCGTGAAGTTTGTGGAATAGGCGCTAAGGCCCTGGACCAAAAGGGTCACGGCGGAAAGAATGGACAGCGAAGAAGGCATGTTGAGCCCAGTGAAACGAGAGATGGTTTTTGTTCGTCAAAAGCAGCAGTGGCCCGGCATCATAAAGTACTCTTCCCTTGAACTCCGAAAGCCTTACGCGTCCCCAGCCTGGATCAGAGTGATGGGCCATTTCTAGCGGACGATGCCGAAAGATGCCGTGAGTCGGACAGAGCCGACAAACACCCCAGAGCGGCCAAAGCGGGGCGAGATCTGCTCATGGTAGGAGAGCGCGAGGCCCATCTCACCTGTCGATCGGCAGGGAGTCGGGGGTTGCAAAACGGATGAAACTGAAACAGGTGTCGAAACAACGCTCTGATTCGTGGAGAGTACGTTAAGACTAGTCGACGCACTCTTGAAAAGAACAGCCCGGCAATTTCGCAGCACTGGGTGATATTGAAGAGAGGCGGTTCGGGACCGCTATTGGGCAAGTGTTCTTCATGCGGCAAGGAAGCTTTAGTGTTTTCAAGCATGAAAATCAGCCTGGCCGATGCCGGCTGGGATGACGATCTCGGCTGAGCCACGATTCGCCGCGGTGAAGCACGGAGTAGACGAAGCTTACGACGCAGGGATCGGCTATATGTCGCGAGAGACGTGAATACAAGCCGGAATCGGGCCGCCCACGACCAGGAATGGGGATTTCCAGAAGGAGAAGGAGGATACGCATTGGGATCTGCTTAGGAAAGGGTCGGTTAGCACAAACATGTTGCAGACCTATGGATAATAACTACGTCAAGGATATAAGGTTAGCAATTAAGCATGGCTAAGAGTTGAGCCAAGGGCCACGCGGCGAGGAGGCTTGCGGAATGAAGTCGGTGGCGCATGAACGCTAGCTGATGGGTGATAAGGGTGGAGGGGTGGAGTGGCTTGCGCGTACTTTCGCCTCCAGACGTTGTGTAAATCACCGCACGGTCAAGCTAAACCACACCAGGCTAGACTGTTGACCTTTTGCTACACCACCAAAACACTGTTGCCCATACACACGATAAGCTGTGGCGCGGACCGGACCGAAACGCTTCTCGACTTCGCCGTGGGCATACTAGTTCCATCAACACTCCAACCTCATCATGCTGGAGTTACGGAGAACTGTATGTACATACATTTTGATGTCTGCGAGTAGCGAGCTGAATGACTACAGAATGGTGCAAGCCCTTGGCTGAGCACCGGGCGGCTTAGCACCAAGCAGGGACAGCATCTCGTTCCGGGAACAGCTTTTGTGCGCCTTTCCCCCCCATCCGCCGCGTCCATTGATGCAGTTCGTCTTGCTCACAAACTCCAGAAGCTTGGCCAACCCATCCTTCCCAATGTGCCGTCCAGCTTTCCTCTTCATCAGCACCTTGACCACCGCAAGCGCAGAATCGCAATCGCAGTGCCTCTGCCGTCGCAGCTGGTTGGCCGTAACCATGACCGATCGCTGCTCGTACCACCCTTCGACGCGCTCCGTACGCCTGTTGCCAAGCGCAATCGTACCCCGGACTGACCAGTGGAGCGCCGTCTCCCCGTTCCTGTCCCGAGCGTGGAGCTTCGCGCCATGCCTCAGCAATTCCAACACGAAGTCGGGATGCCCGGCGAAGCTTGCGACATGGAGAGGCATGAACTGAAGCACTCCCGTCGTTGCGTTTGGATTCGCTCCCGCCGCCAGAAGCATCCTCATCGTATGAAGGTGGCGCTTGAGGATTGAGAAATGCAGTGGTGTCAGACCGTTGGAGCATTCGGCGAAGATATCCGCGCCTTGTTGGATCAGAAAGGCTGCGAGGTCCGTGTGGCCAAAGGACGCTGCGATGTGGAGAGGTGTGGCTCTGAAGGTTCCCGTCGTGATGCCGACGCGGCCTCCGGCGTTGAGTGAGAGTCGGGTACTATTCAGCCGCCCATGACGTGCCGCCCAGAGCATGGCACAGGAGCCCGTCTCCGCGTCGCGCTTGTACAAGACCCAGTTCAATTTGTCGTAGCAATCTTGACAAGTGTTGTTGAGGCTGTTGACATCTTCGATTCTTGGGAGGTAGTCGGTAATCATGTGCAGAAGCTCTGCTGGAAGCTCTTCGAGGGGCATCTTGAGGCTGTATGGTTTGGGGAACGTTAAAAGTCCTAGGATTTAAAGACACAATTTGAAGTCGGACTCCGGTCTTATACCTCACCAGCATTATAGAATACTGGAAGACCGGTTCCTTCGAGAAGTCCCGTTAAGCTTCTCGTGAACAGTTCGAATACAACACTTTGCATTCACACAGAACTGTTTCTTACGAAACTGAACATCTCTGCTGCTGTGACAGTTCCTGCTCAGAGCTTCAAGAAAGCCATTATCCTCGTATGTCTCACCCATATGTTTCAGGGTTTCTTCTTTCAAGTAGCCTTATGTCAGACTTTTCATTGTCCATCCGCAGTTTCAGCGCGAGTCTGACTTACTTCAGGCTTCGGGTGAGAAATATATGGAGTATTCTATCTCGCTTCCACATCCATAATCATTCGCTCTTTTCGCTGCTATTTGTTCCCATTCGTTGAATTGTCACAATGCGTATTCCTTCTTCTCTCGTCTTTCTCCTTCTCCTTCCAGATGCGCTGGCCGCATCAGTAGTGGGTAGAGACTTACACACTGTATGTCGATTGGGCTGTACCGCGGTGGTCACAACTTTTTACCGATACGATGGCAACCCTCTGGTCACTACATTCGAGGCATTCTATCGAACATTCTTCTTGCCTTCGAGCATGGAATTTGCCATGTGTCAAGCTCTTTGTGCCGGAAACCTGTTCAAGGCCGCAGATACCAATGCCGGACCTTCGAGGGGGGCGTAGTGTGTACCAGTCGCAACCACTATCCACTGTACCAGTAAAAGTCAGGGTGAGATGACCTACATAATAATCCTGTATATCAATTTTGTACTTCAGTCATACTCCCGGTCGACTCCATCCTATTGTTCCCGCTATATTCTGAAGCCGTATTCTTCACCATGGTCTTTTCATGTTTGCATCAACGCCTGATCGAGTCCAGCCTCACAATACTAGCCAACGTTGAGTAATAGATAAAGGTGAGCCATCTTTTTAACCGCCGCAGACGTCTACCAGCTAAGTAAAACACCGCCGTACCACCAACACCTCTTGGATCAGAATGTGCATCCAAAATACCATCATCGCGGTAATCGCAAAATTTAAACGAAGCGCTTCTGGATTTGGTGAGTTGAAAAAACATGCTAGAAGCTAATGTGGCTCATCAATCCTAGCATGCATGCATCTATTCTGTTTATTGTTAACTTTCACTTTCCCTCGCTGATCGTTAACACTAATTGTTACGGATTCTGCATGGAGCCTCCCAAATGGTCACCTCGGCGCGGATCAACCCGTTCCGGGTAGGTGTATATAGGCCTTCCGCCCCCTCTTAGCTAGCTAAGACAACTCTTACTCTTCGCATCCTTAACACTAATCCTCTCCCCGTAGTCAATTGTTTAAACTCCTGATTGGCCTTCTTAGCGGCACACTTCCTCTAGTTCAGGCTTTCTTACGCTATAATGCGGTTCCATAACGTGTGTTGACAACAGGCTTCATATGCGTTCAATCATATCGCACTAGACCTACTGTTATCAAGTGTCCTCTGAATTGGCTCGACGATTGGACTTCTTCTCTCCATTCGACATAGCGCCTCGTCGCTTATCGTTTCGAGAGTCTACGCTGATAGCATGCACCACTGACGACGATCGTACATGGATCTTTAGAAATGGGATTGCTTGTCCTTTTTGGTCGACACTAGTAGATACCACGTCCGCCCGTTCTATAAGACCTACACTCATGAGAGAAGACACCTACTGCAAGTCCTTGTCACCGCTGACAGCCGCACCACAGTCCTATCGATATGGCTGATGAACTTCCAAGGACGCTGCCTGCCTCGTGGTATACGAGTCAAGAACTGTATAACCTGGAGCGCCGTGCCGTCTTTTTCAAGGTTTACCTTGCCGAGCTACATACATGGCGACCTTTTCCCCCGCAGCTAACTTCAATAGTCATGGTACCTTCTGGGCCCCGTCACTCGATTTCACGAAGACCGTGTAGAGTACGAAATTGCTCAAGTACCCGTGTACGTGACTCAGAATGATCATGGAGATCTCAAAGTCTTGTTGCGAGAGACGGTTCGTACTCAGTCCATCCACAAGAACACTTGAGCTTCGCTGATGCAATGGGCAACGATCAAGTCTCAAGAAGTTCGCAGTCAAACAACGAACACCGGACTGCTCTTTGCAACCATCTCGGACGACGCACCTGAATTCGATGACTTCTTTCCGGATCTAGAGCGTCTGATCTCGCGTGTCGACTTTACCAAGCTACCGCACCGTCGTAGTATCAAGTACGAAGGTCGGTTCAACTGGAAGACCATGGTCGACGGCTACCAGGAGTGTCTTCACTGCCAGTACACTCACCCCTCTTTCTCCATCTACTACCCGCCAACCTTCTACTCGGTCAAGAACTTCCAGAACTTTTCCCAGCACATTGCGGATCCTAAGAAGCCCGATGATGGTCTTTTCCTGTACTTCTTCCCCAACTGCACTCTCAATGTGTATGGCGGTGGGATGAGTTCTTTCCGCGTCTGTCCGACCGAAGATCCAAACATCACTCGCATGGAGTTCGACTACTATCACATGGAGTCGGGCGAGAAGTTTGAGGAATACTTCAAGTTCGTGAGGCAAGTCGCTTTGGAGGACTACGAACTCTGCGAGAAGGCGCAGGCGAACTTGGAGAAAGGTATATATGCTGCTGGCATCTTGAACCCAAACAAGGAGAATGGCGTTGCTTGTAAGTATTCGACTCAGCCATGTAGACTGGAGACTGACCGAACTTGCAGACTATCAAGGCCGCGTTCTTGAGATGGTCTTTGACCAGCACGCCATGGACCAACAGGCTACCAAAGTCCACTGAATGCCCTAAGTTGGAGGCTTCGGTTTTCCTTCGACACAGCGTCCCTCACGACTCGCTATCAGGTTTTATTTCCTGCAGTAAGGCGAGCGGTTATCGTTATCACAAGCTAAAGAATAACAAGCTGGCAAGAAACTCGCTGCCCAGGTAGTCCAACGCCCCGCTTTGACAGAGTCATCTGCATCCCTTGTGATTGGTGTGCGCTGTATCGCGTACTGGCAGGATCGCGGACACGGCATGTGTACGCTGTGCCCAAAAGGGAAGCGCGATCCAATCCCCGCATCATGCGCATCAACCTCAGCTGTCCGATCTACTGGCCGCAACTACCACGGGGAAAGCATGTCCAGTTTGGGATATTTTGGTGAATAAGCCAATGGAGAAGTATCGTGCAATCTCTCGGCCGCGTAAATCGCAGGGTTAGGTGAGGTGTATATCCATGCCCGCCTTGGACATTTGCTGCCACTACAAGAAGCGTTTTTCGAAAGTTGCAACAGTTCACCATGGCTACTCTCGGTTTCCTTTTTCTTGCTCTTCTGCCCGCATTTTTGGCCGCTTGGGCGTATAGATGTTTTGTCAGTGATCAGAGCCATGCCAAGGATCCTCCCTCGACTGAGGTCGCCGCGGGGGAAACTGCAAGTCTTCAAGCGCATCGAGCATCCAAATTTCCCGAAGACTGGTGGACTGGAGAGGGGCTCTTCGAACTTGAGCGTCGTGCAATCTTTAGCAAGGCAAGCCTCCATGAATACACGGCAGCCAATCGGGAGTTTTTCTGACGGACATGCTAGCAATGGACATATCTCACTCATCGGAGCCACTTCAACAAGCCAGGCGACTACCACACGTTCCAGCTCGCCAACTTCCCCATCTTCCTGATCCTCGGGAAGGACTATGCCATCCGCGCCTTTCACAATGTGTGTCGACACCGCGCGTACACCATCACCAAGAAGAAATCCGGGTCCTCGACTGTCCTGGGATGCCGTTATCACGGTTGGAGCTACGACACACGAGGCCAACTCATCAAAGCCCCTGCATTTGAGGACATCGAGGACTTTGACAAAAGCCAGAACGGGCTGTTCGAAATCCACTCGCACACGACTCAGCAAGGGTTCGTCTTCGTGAATCTGCGCACGAAGGAAGTACCAAGCCCCGACGTCAAGGCGTTCGATGCCCTCGCGAAGAGCTGGAGCATCTCGGAGCGATCGGCTCCGCTTGTGCAGCTGGACTTGGAGGAGAGCGTCAACTGGAAGCAAGCTGGTAGCCCATTCCTCAGCGACTGTCCGTAAACTCATGGCTCGGCTAACAAGGTCGTTCGTTTACAGTGCATTACATGGAGCGATCGGGCTATGCAGCCAGCGTCGTGCCAAACACGTGGTACAAATTGACGTCCAAAATGCCGTTCATGTCCAGCACGGCCGGTCAAGACGCACACTCCATCCTCGACCTCCACGGCCTGAGCTCCCTGCACATCACCTCCGGTGGCAGGCTTTGGTACACCCTCTCGGCATCCCCTGTATCGGCCAGCAAGACCGCCTTCACGTGTCACGCCTACCTGAACTGGCCTGGCGATAACACGCACCCCGATATTGGCATCCGTGCCATCAAGGACGAGGTTGAGCTTCACCTGTCAGGCGCAAAGGCAATTCCATCAGCGCTCGACGGGGCGACATGTCTTCAAGGTACCATTCTGTTAGAGCTGATGACGCACCTGAAGGCCGAGAGGAAGGCAGGCAAGGAGCTGTGGCCGGCGAGGCGGGAGCCGATCGTGAGCGAAAAGTATGACCGAGCTGATCTGCGTAAGTTCACCCCTTGTTCTTTTATTTGCCTGATTCCACGAGGATCTAGAATAAGGTGGCTGCTGAGGCGCAGTCGCTTGTCTCTCGCTCTTGCTTTTTTCTTTGAGCTAACATGATGGAATCAGTGTGCAAGCAACTGAGCTGCTCGAAAACGAGTACAGATATGGGTGTTTTGGAGAAGCTAGGATCACACAACGAGCTTGATTGGTGAGAACAGGATTTTAACATTGGCTGGTAGCTGGTAGAGGAGGGTGGAGCAATCGGAGTGGCAGAGAAGCTTATGGTCCGGCTCGCGTAACTTTGAGCATTCATCCCCATTGACCGAGAGGAGCCAACATACAGCGCGTATAGACCCTTTTAAGTTCGATTATCATGTGAAAATACAACCGAAACCTCTAAAGCTCAGGCAGAGCCGGGCCGTAATAGCAGGTCTCTTTCCTGCACGCATGCGGACACAAGACTTGATCCCCATTACTTCCGGAACAATGTGCGCGTATCTGGAGTAGATGTGTGGATGCATCTGGCCCAAAAGTCATTCCATGTAACGAGATAGTTAGGTGACCTTTTTCTTTTTTTCTTTCAACTTCCTAAACAGCTGCCTGGTAGTCCAGGAATCCTTCAAAATGGACACTATCTTAAACGTCTTTACACCGCAACGCCTACTTTGGTTACCTCGTAATCCCGGGGAATATCCCTGTTCGGCATCTCGAAAAGACAAAAAGACGATCCTTAAAACTCAAGTGCTAACACTCAAACCCCTGAGATCGACGTCCTAGCCGTCGGGAAACCTTGATGATCGGAATGTTTGTGACAGGGACTATATTAGACGACCGCTATTCCCAGGTCCTTCCGAAAACCTCTCTTCCCAATTTCGTGTAGTGATCTGCATCTCGTGCAAAACCTTAACATACACAATTTCACCATCATGCCCACTGCATTCCTATTGCTCTCGTACCACTGCATCCTCCCCCCCTTTTTTTTTTGTTTGGTAGCAAAAAGATGCGGAGGCGTATGCGTGAGGGAATGGAATACAGGATTATTTCAGAGACAATTGCAAATATGGTTATCCGTCGCCAATTCCATGTATCAAACTCACCATCTCCTTTGCCAATGGCGCCGGGTTGACATTCGTATCCCAAGGCTGTGTAACCGTGGCGAGGCAGTGGAAGGAAAGAGGGGCGTCGTTGCGTTTCGGGCTTGTGTAACGGCGACTGTCATGCCATCGCCCGATGTCTACAGGGTCAAGGTTGGTTCAAGCTGCTCTCTCTCTTTTCTTTAATTTTGCTCAGGTCGTACACAAACGAGACCTCGAGCCGGACCTTTCACGTTCCGATAACATCCTCAATGCTTTTTTCATAATATCGCACGTTTCTTGAACGCATAGTACTAGAGGGTTCTTCGCTGACAACAGGTGTTTCTTCATGTGCTAGCATTGGAGAGCAAAATAAACAGGTATGAAAAAGAAGTAAAACAATGGATGAAGCCTTGGCTCGTATAGTGTCGAAGCATTCGTAGTGTTCCTCGCACACGCGTGTATATTGCCATTACTAGAGCAGCAAGCTCGCGAGCCATATCTGTTAGTGAACCATGTGTCTTCATCTAGAACCACTGCATTCAACTGCGTAGTTGCACAAACCGTATGAATGCTCCAATCCCACGAGCAACCCGGGCATTGCGCCCGCTCTCAGCCTCGAAAAAGCAAAATCAGGGCAGTCAAAAAGAAACTTGAATAACACAAGCTTTTTAGCGCGAACGGTCCCCCTACCAATTCCCACCTCCTCCCTTATGCACCGCAAGCATCTGTCTAGCGCATCAATGGCCCCCATATTGTCTGCACAGTGCACACACCTACCCCTATATGACAAAATAGACCAATCGCCCCGGCACTAATAATACCACCGCTCCTCCGTCTCGCAAGTCCAACTGACGACAATTTCATCCGTGAGTCCCATCATCCCCAAGAAAAAGCCGCCCCGTGGCCCGGGCAGATCAGCGAATAAAGTCAAATCCTGAGATCGACAAACCACGACGCGAGTTTTTGTTGCTTTCCTCTGCACGTCCCCAAATTCAATAGCCGCGCGGAAAAATAAAGTAAAAATAAACGTCAAAGCCGGAATCTCCTGAGCCCGCTTTATTGGCGACCATCAGACGCTGCCATTGTAATGGGAGAAAGCGAAAAATGAGGAGCTGCCTATGTGGGTGGGAAAAAGACCTTGCGCACAGAGAAAGAGAGAGAGAGAAGAAAGACCCCTCCCCTCCATGACGACGCAAAAAAAGAGAAAAGGGAAGCTCGGAGTTACGGGCCTGCGGCCGGGTTTTCCGAGACATACAAAAACAGCAGGAGCACAACTCCACACGTGGTCCAGGCGCAGATAAGAAAAAAAGAGGGACTTTTGCTCGTGGCTGTGGTGATATGTAATCGCGAAACGCGACCCGACTCCGGGGCGAGAAGAGGAGGTGGTGTGTCGAATTCCGGGAACATTGCAGAACGCCGTCGTGGGTGGTGTGAACAAAATATGCAAGCTTCGGCGTACTTTACGGCGGTTACCATAACTCGTAGCAACGTCCGACGGATCGCGCTTCTTTCCGTGCTGAGTGATGCAGATCTCCCTATTTCTTTTTTTTCATGTTTGCTTGTGCCGCGTGCATGTGGAGAAGGCTCCCGCCACGTTAATATGTAAGTCTTCGGATCACCTGCATTGGCGGCCGCTGCAGGAGAGTGGGTAAGTAGCTGAGTTAGGTAGGTGCAATCAATGCCCCACACGTTCGACAAGGGCCGTACGGCTTCCCAGGGGAGCGGGTTGGGTTTCGGCACCTGCGACGGACACTGTGTGGCGGCTACCGGTAGTGATCCTTGGGAAAAGGAGAAGATACGCCGATTCGAAAACCAAGGTTGCGTCCGTAGCTACTGCGCTAATAGTACAGGTGACTTCGTCCGTCGTGTAATTTTGTATATGTGGTGGTATCATGGGCGGGGGAAAATGCCAAAATATGAGACTACAGGTACAGATAAATTCCCAAACCTTATCCTCCAAGCCGTGGAATCATCGTCAAAAAGAAAACCTTTTCGTGAGGATGCTGGTATAACGTAATATGCCCCCGAAGCATGTAAATACTCCTACCCAACCCAAGCCAGATGTGAGGAAATCCAAAGCCGTTTCTCGTGAATGTGAAGTGTTATCGTAGATAGTGCGACCTGTAGTACTGCTCCCGTCCCGTTCCAGATTCCGTGGTTTGTTCAACCGTCAGGCTCTTCATGATGCCTTCGTGGGTTGCAAACGTCGGGGTGATGGGTCGCAGGCCGGCGGTTTTGTCCCTCCTGTCGTCCGACGAGATCTTCCTACTATCCGTGGCAGCTTCCTCGCCGGCCGGGTTGTCAAAGAACATTTGCTCGTCGGAATCGTGTCCAGTGTCGAAGCTCTTCATCCCGTGCATTCCACGTGACAGAGTTGCTGATGGCCGCATCTCGCCCGATCCGCCCTTGGTGAAAGAAAGCGTCTTCAAGCTAATAGTGCCGCCCTTGATTTTTACCCCCTTGCTCTTGTCGGCTGAATTGGCGCCATATCCGTACTTGTAATAGCGAGCCCCGCTGGAGGATTGTCTGGTAGCAGGCCCTTCCGAGAACGTGTGCGCAAAGAGAGCCTTCATAGCCGGGAATGAGGCAGACATAATTGCCGCGTTCAGTTCTATCTGCGTCCAGATGATAATGGGTCCACCGGAATACGGAATGTCGTCGGATTTCGCCCAAATCGTCAGGTTCCAAAGGCGAAGGACGGACGCTAGCACTGCGAGGAAGCCAACGCTGAAGATGCCGAAAAGCGCAAGCCGCCTGTTCTTTGGCATTTGAAGGCGAGCAAGCAGCGGGACTGGGATCAATATGATTGCCACATCGCTTGCAATATTGAATCCTGCCTGCGCAAAGTACATGGCATGTAGGTCACGGCAGGATCCCAGACCTTGCAAGATTATCTCGGCGGTGAAAGCGTCCGACGGGTTCGGGCATTCGAATGCGTTTACGAAAGTCATGGCGATGGTGAAGCTCCCTATTATGGCCATCATGCAATAGATGACCAACCGGAACCATCTCTGATCGCAGATGGCGCAGTAGAAGAAGAGGATGGAGAATTTTACGAAAAGAAGGTCGATGAGATAGGCGATCTGGAAAGAATACCCTGTGGATGGTCAGCAGCAGCAAACGCAGCAGCGAGTGAATGGTATCTTACATGACTTCAGGGTTCCCACGAGTGCATCCCCACCGGACTGGACTTCATTAGCATAGCCGATTAATACTGTCCCGGGATGCATCACTTACCGGGTGCAGGTCATGCTTGTGCTTTCCAGAGCCGTATTTGACCTGGAATTGGTTGATGATGGCAACCCCCCACGTCATGATCTGTCATACTCATCAGAGGTGTTCCTTGAGAGCTGTCAGGTAAGGCTAAGGGACATACCATTGCAGCGCCCATGAACATATCGGAGATGGCAGCTCTCTTCAATAGGTGCACATTGCAAAACAGCCTGATGGAAAGATAAGCCTCTGGTTAGGGTCAATGGCGGTTGGCAGAGAGCACATACCTGAGGGAGACAATGATGGTAGAGACGCTGGTGAGGGTGAATGCCGTTACCAATATGGACGGCCCATAGTCGTTCGGGGCCATGACGAGCAGAACGGCAGTGTCGCGCGAGGTCCAGCAGCGAGTTGATCGGCCGCAATCATGCGAGGTCCAGTTAGTACCGAGTCTGAGGGATGGAAAGCGGGAGAGGAAGATCAATTATCTCCCCGCAGCGCCATGCATTAAGCAGCTGTGGGCGGGGCGGCCCATCTATCCTCGACGCTGGATAAGTTTCTGGAATGTAGAGGCATATCGAGAGGCGGCGGCAGCCGGGGGGACCCCATCACTTGGAGGTGGCGCTCGGCGTGATTGGCATGGGCGCATGTCCGCAATTTGCATCCCGGTCCCGGAGCACAGAAGTCTGCACCATGCAAGCTAGCGCGATGCTGGTCACTACCGTTCCCGGCGGTAGCTGCATTTCCGGGCCGGCCGTTGATTGTTGTTGTCATAACGAGTCAACACCACGTGGTTGTAGCAAGGCTATCCAGTAAGTATTCTCAAGGTTAGGCTGACCAGGCGTGCTGTGCGCAGAGGAACATTATTGTGTGGTGGAGCCCCAGCCTCACTGATCAGTCGTGGTTGCTCGGGCCTTCGACGCGTCACAGCAGCTCGGCCTGCAGCGCCATTTGGAACGAGCCCGCTGCAGCATGCGGCCGCCTTTACCCGCGCGCCCCGCGCCCGTCTGATAGTAAGCCCGGGGCTTGCGTCTCACCGGAGACTGTGCACGCAAGCATCGAGGCGAGCGCTTGCGAAACCCATTAGGACGGTAGTTGTCGCGACAGTCTTCATAGCGGTTTACATATAAAGCTTGTCCCGAACGCGCCACAGCGCCATAGCGCGGGCTCGCTTCTTGCCGTCATCGGAAGAGTTCGGTTCCAGGTCCGCGCTGCCTGCCATTGGTCCTTCGCGTCGCCAAAGCCGTGAGCTTTTTAGTGCGGCACAGGACGAAGGAACTCGGTAGCAAAGATAGTGACTCGTGAGCGGTTCGTGTGGATCGCGGTGGAGTATTAAAGGGTCATCTGCTCGCAAAAGTATCCGGTGATTTTTGTCCCTGTCGTCGTCTTGACCTATCCCGACAAACACCGAAGCATCTCTCGGCATTACAATATCTGCAGATCAGTCGGTCACACCTGGGATTGCGCCGGCAGATCAGGCTGATACCTTCAATATAGGTGACAAACCGCCTGCGGTCCCGGAGACTGAAGCTCCGAGCAAGAGCAGATCGAAGGATCAACGGTCCAAACTCGCGAGCTGCTTCATCACCAACTGACTCATGGCGAGACTTGGGAAGTGTGGCGCTGCTTCTCTCCTTTTAGGAGCTCTGGCCCTGTCTACCGCCACGGAAACAGCTCCGTACGGCAACAATGCAGTAGTCCCGTCGCAGACCCGAGCTGTCGCTGCTTGTGAAAGCCCAATCGTCCGTAAAGAGTGGTAAGATTGCCCACAGTGCCTTGCGAGTGGCTGAGTGAAGAAACAAAGGTACTGAACAAGCTTTCCTAGGCGCACACTTAGCAATGACGAAAGGCTCGAGTACTTGAGCGCTGTCCAATGCTTCTTGTCGAAGGCTCCGATCACTCCCAAGGCTGACGCGCCCGGTGTCGGATCCCGGTTTGAAGACTTGGTGGCAACCCACATCAGTGAGTAGACTTGCGCCGTTTTGTAGTCGATGATCACCACTGATGTGCAGTCAATAGACCAAACGTTCAGCATCCACTATACGGTGAGAATCCCCGGTATGACAGTCCAGAGTGGATCCTGAGATCGGAAGTGAGGCGCACACGCATTACGTGAGTAGTGGGAGTATTCGTCCGCACGCGGATCCAGCAGCGGTAGGCGAATACTCCAAACTACTTACTCACGGTGTTTGTCAAATTGTTCCGATCTGTGATCCCTGGTCTCCACTTTTTGTTTGAAGAGAAGTGAAGGTGGAGCCAGTTGACAATCCAGATTGCCCGCTGAAGGCATGTCTGAAGATACATCATGTGCTAATAGTAGATCTGTAGGGCCATTTCCTAGCCTGGCATAGATGGTTTACCGCGGTCTACGAGAAAGGGCTCCGTGAAGAATGCGGCTTCACTGGAGCTCAACCATACTGGGATTGGACCTTGGACGTCAATTCGGAGACGGACTTTTTGAATGCGCCAGTGTTTGATCCGGTCTATGGCTTCGGTGGTAACGGCCTCCCGATTGCTGTTAACGAGTCAGACTCTTCTGCTGTCCCTGGGCGGACCGGCGGTGGCTGCATCCAAGATGGCCCTTTTGTCAATTTGACCGTCAACCTTGGACCTTTGAGCGACCTCGACGGCAATCCTCGGTGCCTCGCTCGTGATTTCAGCCCTTACTTTGCCGGGAGGTACCTGAGGATGAACCAGACCGAGTTGACTCTCAGCCAAGTCGATTTTGGGTGGTTCGACTCTGTTGTGCAGGGAGGTCCATCATTTGATGCGTCCGGCGTGCATGGCGGTGGCCATTACGGTGTTGGCGGTACTTATGGCGAAATGGGTGATCTTTATGCCAGCCCTACCGACGTGAGTAACTCCTTCAAGTATTGGGCAGGATCTAGCACTGACGTGAAAGTTAGCCAATTTTCTACATGCACCATGCCAATATCGACCGTGTCTGGTGGTCATGGCAGGCACTGGACCTTGAGGCGCGGTTGACGGATATTTCTGGGCCGATTTACCTGATGGATTACACCAACGAGCAGGGAGGAAACGTAACGCTGGATTTCCAAATGAGCCTGGGGGTGAACGCAGAGAACATCACCGTGGGGGACACGATGAACATAAAGGGTGGGGTATTCTGCTATGACTATGACCAGCTGTATGAACCCGGACTTTACTGAGTTGCAGATGAGAGTGGCCGGAGATTCAGTCAGGGATACAGTAGAGGCATTAGAAGAGTAGCGTATGATGGCGAAGCTGTTGGCAGTTTCGATTGATCCAGAGCGATGAAACTGAGATATGGTGATTGTGTGTATTGGAGGCGTAACTGTTAATTGTCATAGATGAAGTGAGGCAAGAAATGAATGTGAGATGATACAGGTGAGCCGATAGCCAGCCAGGCCAGCACCTCTTCTCCAACAGCGTCTAGCAATGTCCTTCGCCTCGTGATGATGCTGGCAGCGGTTGGCGAGATGGCGGAGAGGAAAGCGGTGATTGCTCCCTGTGTAGATCGGCTGGGCGTGGTGTTGCGGCGTCAGCGTCAGGCCCTGGAAACCGCACAGGGCATATTTCGGCACGGGCTCGGGCGTCATCGCTAACTTATGGAAACTTCTTGAAGCAGCGACACCAGCCTACTCACCACGCGCATATCTCTGGCTAGTGGTTCATCTTTACATCTACCTCAGGCCCTCATACAAGCACCTTGTGCCCCGGTTCCCCTACTCTACTACTTTCATCTCTAGCCACCGGACGACTGCAACAATGGCTGACCAGAGTGAGCTCGACCCCGCGCCATCTGTCCCGGCGCATGCTGACTCCAGCCAAACAGAGCGCCCCCGTGTCTTCTTCGATATCCAGATTGGCAACCAGCCCGCCAGTCGCGTTGCCTTTGAGCTTGTGAGTCTACCATGACCCTCTGCACTCGTCATTCACCTTTGCTGACCCTTCACAGTACAATGACAGTAAGCGCCTACCCTGTTTGTCTCCCACCCAGCCTCGTAGTAACCACAACACATAGTCGTCCCCAAAACCGCCGACAACTTCCGTGCCCTCTGCACCGGCGAGAAGGGCGAGGGAAAGTCGGGCAAGCCGCTGCACTACAAGGGCTCTGGCTTCCACCGTGTGATCAAGCAGTTCATGATCCAGGGCGGTGACTTCACCGCGGGCAACGGTACCGGTGGAGAGAGCATATACGGCGAGAAATTCGAGGATGAGAACTTTGAGCTGAAGCACGAGAAGCCCTTCCTGCTGTCCATGGCCAATGCCGGCCCTGGCACCAACGGCTCTCAGTTCTTCGTCACCACCGTGCCCACACCCCACCTCGACGGGAAGCACGTCGTCTTCGGCGAGGTCATCAATGGCAAGTCGGTTGTGCGCCAGATCGAGAATCTGCCCACCGTTGCGCAAGACAAGCCCACCCCGGACAAGTACCCTATCATTTCCGGTACGCCTCTCTTTCTTGCCTATTTCGAACATGGATTGTAGGGCTGATGTTAAACAGACTGCGGCGAGCTTACCGGCGAGGACTACGAGAAGTGCACCGAGCGCATCCCCGATAGCACCGGCGATCCGTACGAAGAATTCCCCGAGGATCAGGGCGAGGAGCTGACCGCGTCTGAAATCGCCAAGATTGCGGCTGAACTGAAGGACATGGGCAACAAGGCGTTCAAGGCCGGCGACGTGCGCCTCGGCCTCTCCAAGTACCAAAAGGGTCTCCGCTACCTGAACGAGAACCCAGAGGTCGACGACAAGGAGCCGCCGGAGACTGCCAAGCAGTTGACTTCGCTGCGCTTCCAGCTGCACAACAACAGCGCTCTGCTGCAGAACAAGCTGAAGGAATACGACGGAGCCATCAAGAGCGCTACGTACGCCCTCGAGGTTCAGGGCACTAGCGATGCTGACAAAGCCAAGGCGTACTTCCGCAGGGCCCAGGCGCGCGATGCCCGTAAGAACGAGGAGGAGGCCATCCAGGACTACGAGGCGGCCCAGAAGCTGTGTCCCACCGACGCGGCCATTCTGAACGGCCTGGCTAGCTCAAAGAAGAAGCTTGCCGAGGTGAAGAAGAAGGAGAAGCAACAGTACGCCAAGTTCTTCTCGTAAAGGGATATGGACTAGAGGCAGTGGTATCCATGGAGGGTACGTGCTGCACAACAGCCATAGATATGCATGATGCCGGCGTTTGAACAGGCGAGGTGTTGAGGGCGTCTACTGGGCGAGGAGGTCGGGCCAATCATTGCGAGAAGATTTTCATCTTAATTCGAACGGGTTTTGCATCGGGCTTGTCATCAGATTTGAGCATTTGCCCATAGGTGAAATATACACAACTGGTCCATCTGGTAAGGTTCAAATGCCTCCCATAACACGCCACCAGATGATGTCTGATTACAACACCACTGCTTACTCCCCGCGTGGGCGCCACAACGGGAGTGGCGGCGGCACCAACGCTCCGCTCCGCTCCGCGCCACCGTAGCAATAATGAACAACGGCCATTGCTGGCCGGGAAAGGCCTAGTTTGCGTTGCCGGGAGTCGCGGAACTAGGGGATTCCGTAGTTGGTTCATCCGTCAGCTACCCCGGGCGATAAGCAGGTCAGCATGCATAAGTTTGAAACAGTCTATGGGAGACCAGGTCTAACACTGATACATGGGACTTATCCTTCGATAGGCCCTTTCAACGCTCTACTGTTATCTTCGTCTCGTTGTTTGAGGAAATAGCGCAAGGATACAGCCTCTATTTCGATCTGCTTTCCGAGAGAGCACGGATGCGTCGCCTCCGCGCGTTCTTCTGGAAGATCACTCGTTTCAAAATTTCTCCCGTCTGGAGGACCTTGTTCCGGCCATTTCGCTTCCCGGTGCACCCTACGTTTCGATCTAACGCGTTTAAGGAACAATGGTCGATATTTTTGGGGCGTTAATGAGTAGAGGGGGGAAAATGAAAAAAAGAGCGCTGGTCGAACGCGGAGATCTTGGGGCGTGAACACACAGTGTCATTGATATATTGCAAATTTCTTTCCTTTTCGCAAGAACCAAGAAAAAGAATTGAAAACAGTTGCTCCCGTGATAAGCCTTCTGCCTACTTCCCTCCCAACACCTGAAACTCCATCCTTATCCCCCAGCAGACGATGCATAGCCTGACTTTCGGATTCGGACATCAACAGAAGACCTCCTTAGGAAAAGTTGATCGAGGTAGACAACGGACGATAAGGGAAATCCCGGTGGATGAGGCGCCGATGCATGCTATAAATCCCAAGAAACGACTGCACAATCCAAACCAAAATCGCAGTAGGAGTATCACGGGCATTGTAGCGCGAGATTCATGCTTGGGAAAATGTCCCATCTGAGCGTGTCCAATGTACCACGATTTTTTCCCATGATATTGTTGGCGGCCTGGCAGAGTGTGGCACCCAGGGCTTTGTCCCAATTGAATCCGTGCTGCTGACTTCTCCTTCTCTACTTTCAGACTTTCCTCGGTGGTTGCGGAAGCGGGTTGTTTGGCGGAGGTGCTGGCCTCATCGGCAGCTGCATGGGCTGACCGCCAGATAGCTGGCCTGTACTGCTGGTTCTAGCTGGGTATTGTGGTCTCTCGCGGCCGTCTCTCGAGTCTTGGCTTGCTGTGGAACGCGGAGTGTGGCTAGAGGTAGGCGTGTGACGACCGTTCGAGGTAGAAGACGGCGTAGGGCTATGGCTCGGAGATTTGCGGAGCTGTTCACGCATCTTTGCAGATGCTGGTGTTGGTTGGAGATGGGACTTGCGGTTTTGACGCTCCATCATGCTAACGGCCCAAGCTTCAAGGTCTACTGGCGTTCGCTTCGCGGCCATAAGGAATGGGTCAGACTCCTGCAAGGAATATGTTAGCTATACAGTCGAGGTAGTGAAGGCGTGGGCAAACACATACGTAGAGATCCCAAGGCGTTGGTCTCTCGTCGGGGTTCTTCATCAAACAACGTTCGATCATATCCTCCAAGATTGAGGGGAATGCGTCGCTCTTCGGTAGCTTAGGCGCTGGCTCGAGGACGATCTGCTGCAAGAGGTCCAAGATACCCTGTGGTCCGCCGGACTCCTCGTCGTCGCTGTTGTTGAAGGGGAATTTACCAATGGCAAGTTCCATGAGAGTCAAGCCCACACTCCAGACGTCCGACTTAACCGTGTATTTCGCGCCTTGAATCCTTTCTGGGGCCATGTACGTGCCAGTACCAACAAAGGTCTCCGCCACGGAACCCTCCAGCTCACTGGAGACGCCGAAATCGCAAATCTTGATCTGTCCCTTTGAGTTGACTAGGATGTTTGACGGCTTCATGTCGCGGTGCATGATTCGGTGTTGCTTGTAGAGATAGGAAAGGCCGCCCAACACTGCTTCTGCGATTTTGCCGAGTACATCGACACGGACGGGGCCAAAATTCTTGGAAATGCCATCGAGGGAGCTGCATGTCATTTAGTTTTGCACAAAAACCGTGGCCTTGAGTTGACCTTACCCGCAATCCATGTACTCCATGCACATCACGACATCTCCTGATTCGTTCTGGAAGGCGCCATAAAAAGACACAATGTACGGGCAGGCGCAATCATGCATGATGCGCAGCTCTCGTACTATCCGCTTGCGTACTTCGTTCTTGGCTTCGACGTGGATGATCTAGAGGTGGAGGTGTGAGCCATCTGAACAGCGTTGGATCTAGACAAGTCTACCCACCTTCCGGGCCATGATGGCCTTGGTCGCAGCATGCTGAACCTTGCTGACGGTGCCTCCGTTGCCGTGGCCGAGCTCCCTTATCACAGTCAGGTCCTCTGCTCTCAGGTCCAGCCTGAACTCAACGCCAATCTCCAGCTGACCGGCGGCTTTGTCGTCTTGACGCGAGCCTGGCACCTGGGCGTCGGCGCCAGACATAGCGGGCCGGGGCTGAGGCGCGCTGAGCGCCAGACCCTTGACGTTCTTCCGCTTCATCGTGCGGACCTTGAACTGCGAGTCCGCCATGGTGGGAGCGGGGTTGCGTCACTGTGCTGGATGGCCGGTGAGGGGGATGATGCGTGGTGGCTCGGCGGCCGCAGGAGAGGTCAGGAGTAGGGGGGACGCGGCGGCTGGACAGCTGAGGGTGCTGCAGTGGTGGAGGTGTGATGCGCCAATCGGGAGGTTGCTGGCGAAAGGAGGTACCGGGAGTGGTGGCCGTCGGGTAGGGCTTCTGACTATTGGTTTGCCGCTTTAGGCGCAACGGTGGGTCCGGCTTCAAGAGCAAAGTCGTTCAGATGCAACGGCCCAAGGTGTGCTTGCAGCTTGCGAGCGAACGAGGTGTGTGGACGAGGGTAGGCGGGGGACTGGGCCGGAACAGAATTTGGGCGGCGGTGTTGTTGGTGAGCGGGCGTTTGAGGTCGAGAACGCTGTGACGCGCGGGCGGCTGGCGTGGGGCGTGGACGGCTCAATCAGCGTCCGGCGAGCAGAAAGACGAGCGTTAGACGACAGCACTGTTCCTGCAGGTCGCGACGCGGGAGCTCTGCTATTTGACCAGCGAGGGCAATGAGACGGAGTTGCAAGTTATGAATATCACGGACTAGCGGCAGCGGGGCTGTTTCACGGCCATGGCTGCGGAGGCTCGTCTCTGCATGATCCGCAAAAATCATCGCGCGCTTCCAGACGAAGCGCGGGTCGCCCAGGCTTCAACGCGGCCACGTTCAGTTTCACATGTGCTTTGTGGGCGCCGGCGATCTCACAGAGGAGATGCCGCATCTTGCGTGTACGGTCGCCTGGCAAGCGAAGTGACGATGCGAAGCCGTTACGAACAACTATAGTAGCCGGGTTTATAGAGTTGTACTCGCAGAGCGACGGCAACGCAACCGCGGGGAGCGACGGGCTCGGCTGTTTGGGCGCCCGTGCGTTGCCGGACCGGGTTTTGTTTTTTCTTACCGGGTTATGTAAGCAGGGCGGTGAGGATGGCTGCTCAGCTTTCATGTTCGTTGTCGTCGCGATGACCAGCGCTGTTGAAGCCGACAGTTCATCCACTTGTCGCGTCCACACACACCACAGCCCGCCTCACCGTCGCGCGCACCCACTGGCGCACCGCCTCGCCGCCGCGTCAGCTACACACACCCGCGACTCTCCGGCCGATCGTAACTTCGCAACATGGCGCATCCCCTCCTTGATGTCGCCGCCGAGCTAGGCAGCGAGTCCGACGATGGCGACTACGACGAGGAACCCACCGGCAAGAAGGAGGGCAAGTCCTCTCGCCGTAACGGCAACGTGGATGACTCGAGTGAGGAGGAAGACGAGGACGACGACGAGGAGGCGGCCGCCGCTGTAGGTGCCCTGCGCGGATCCGCTCAGTCATTGCGCCACCATGCTAATCATTCATCGTGCTAGGTCCGCGAGGGCTTCATTGTTGATGAAGACGAGGAGGATGAAGAGGAACGGCGCGCCCGTAGACGCGAGAAGAAAAAGAGACGGAGGGCCGAACGCGAGGAAGAAGAGGCTGCCCTCGACGAGGAAGACCTCGATCTCATTGGGGAGACGGTTCCCAGGGAACAGTCAACCCAGGTAAGTGTCCCTCCTTTCAAACTCAGATCGTTGATGCTGATTACCTCAGTCCAAGTTCAAGCGCCTGAAGCGTGGCCACCGCGAGGAACATTCGCCCCGGGCACCCCGCGGTGTTGATGACATCTTCTCCGATGAAGATGAAGACCTTGGCGATGGATATGACGAGCGGCCATCTCGGCGGGAGGCTAGGGGCGGCGTCACCGATGAGTTCGCTGACTTCATCGAAGAGGACGTCTTCGACGACGATGAAGGCCTGCAGGACGAGGAAGATCGGGAGGTGGCGCGACCTGGCAAGAGAGCCGTTGGGGGCGTTGGGTTCCCCGAGGCGGGCTTAGATGAGGCGGAGATGGAGGACTACCGGAACGCCTTCGGCGATGGCACGGAATACGACTGGGCTCTGGAACTCCAGGAGCAGAAGGACGAGGAAGAGATGGGTGATGATAAGCCCCTGGAGTTGAAGGATGTCTTCGAACCGTCTCAATTGGCTGAGAGGCTGATGACGGACGAAGATAATGAGATTCGCTTCACCGATGTCCCTGAGCGGTTCCAGCTGGCGAGGAAGCCATTCAAGCAGCTCGAGCTTGACGAGGATCAGATGGCGAACCGCATGGGCGTCGAGGCTCTGTGGGTATCGAACCTTCTGTGGCCCAAGAAGCGTCTTGGCCAGAGTTGCGAACAGCCCTTCCAAAAGGCTGTCCGCAAAGTTTTGGAGCTTATGAACATCGATGACTTGGAAGTTCCCTTCATTTTCAACCACCGCAAGGATTACTTGATTCACTCCAGCTCCCCCCAGGACCAGGACGACATCGATGGAAACTCCGGACCGCAGCGACTCCTTACTCAGGGCGACCTTTGGGAAATCTTCGAGTTGGACCTTAAATTTCGGGCTCTGTCGGAGAAGCGCGATGCTCTTACAAAGACCTACGAGAACCTCAAGAGCATTTCGAGTATCGACGATAACGTCTTTGAGACATTGCTCGCAAAGGCCGAGTCCATTGAAGAGATCCAAGACCTTCAGGATTATATCCACTTCACGTACTCCGCTCAGTTGAAAGACGTCAACACTCTGGAGGCTGAAGCAACCGGTATCCAAAAACGGACGCGTGGCGGAAACACCGTGTTTGAGAGAATCCGGTCGAGCAAAATCTACAATCTGGTTCGTGCTATTGGAATCACGCCCGATGACTACGCGAAGAACCTGCAAAAAGAAGGACACCGGCTGTATCCTGAAGATCCTCTACAAATGCCACAAGACATGGCCGATACTTTGCTAGATCCACCGGAGTACAGCACGTCTGCACAGGTTACGCGCTCAGCAAAGGTCATGTTCGCCGAAGAGCTTGTTATGAGTCCCAGGATGAGGAACATCATGAGACGCACCTTCTACCAGGGTGGTCTCTTCGACATCTACAGAACCGAGAAGGGCCTTCGCAAGATCACCGAGGACCATCCCTACTACGAGTTCAAGTACCTGCGCAACCAAGAGTATTCGGCCATGGCTCGGAGACCCGAACTGTTTTTGCGCATGCTTAAAGCTGAGGATGAGGGCATGGTCGAGGTGAAAGTTCATTTGCAAAACTACAAGGTCATTCTAGAGGAGTTCAAGACATTGCTGTGCTCTGACGGCACCAGCGATCTCGCCGCTGAGTGGAACAGATTCCGCCAGGAGATTCTCGACATGGCGTTGCCTAAGCTCGAGAGAATCATTGCCAAGGGTGTCAAAGAAACTGTCAAAGCAGAGTGCGAGAACGCGCTGGCCAGACAGTGCAAGGACAGATACGCGGAGAAGTTGGACCAGGCGCCCTACAAGCCAAAGGGCATGCAGCTTGGTACAATCCCAAGAGTCCTCGCCCTCTCGAATGGAAACGGTATCCCTGGACGCGATGCTGTTTGTTATGCGTGGGTTGATGAAGAAGGCCGCGTTCTCGAGCAAGGCAAGTTCAACGATCTCCGTCCTGGAAACAAGGAAAAGTACATACCCGATGCCAAGGACATTGAGGATCTTGTCGAAATGGTTCAAAGACGGAAACCGGATGTCATCGGCGTCTCGGGCTTCTCAGTGGAGACTCGCAAACTCTACAAGGACCTGCAACAGATTGTCGAGGACCATGATCTCCGCTGCGCTGATTACGAGGATGAGGACGGCAATGAGAAAACCGACAGGCTCGAGGTCGTCATGGTCAACGACGAAATTGCTAGACTGTACCACACCAGCGACCGATCCACCATGGACCACCCTGGTCAACCTCCTTTGGTGAAATACTGCATTGCCCTGGCACGCTTTCTCCAAAGCCCCCTGAAGGAGTATGCTGCCCTTGGCAAGGACATCATCTCTGTCTCCTTCGATCCGAACCAGATTCTGCTCCCTCAGGACAAGCTCACGAAGTATCTCGAGATGGCCATGGTGGACATTGTGAATCTCGTCGGTGTCGAGATCAACGAGTCCCTGGGCGACACCTACCTGGCTAACTTGCTTCCGTACGTGTGTGGTCTTGGCCCAAGAAAGGCTCAGCAGCTTGTCAAGGTGGCCAATCTAAATGGCCAGGCTGTGTACACTCGCGACGAGCTTGTTGGCGACCCAGACAAGAAGATACTTCCGGCCGTGGGTCCAAAGGTTTGGATGAACTGCGCCAGCTTCCTCCACATCGGTTATGACCCCACCGAACCGGAGTCTGACTACCTCGATTCCACTCGTGTGCATCCCGAAGATTACGACCTCGGTCGCAAGATGGCTGCCGACGCACTTGAGATGGACGAGGAAGACATCAAGGCCGAGCAGGACGAGAACGGCCCTGGTGCGGTGGTCAAGAGACTAATCCGCGAGGATGCTCAAGAAAAGGTCAACGATCTGGTTCTTGAGGAATACGCTGAGCAACTGGAGGCACAATTCCACCAACGAAAGCGTGCCACTCTCGAGACCATCCGCGCTGAATTGCTGGTGCCGTACGAGGAACTACGCAACAAGTACACCTACATGACCTCGGACGAGATCTACACCATGCTCACGGGCGAGACTCGCGAATCGCTTGCGGAAGGTATGATTATTCCCGTCAAGATCCGACGAGTGTTTCCCGACCATATCGAGGGCCGCCTGGACTGCGGCATGGAAGCTGTGTGCAATGAGCCCGAGTTCCCCAACAATGTTGGCGGCGATCGCGGTGTGGATCCGCGACAAGTATTCCAAGCGAACCAGACCGTTCAGGCGAAGGTCGTGTTCCTCAACCGCAAGGCTCTGACTTGCCAGGTTTCCTTCAATGAAAAGCAACTCAAGGACGGGCACAACAGGCACATCGATCGCCAGCGGGGCGAGTGGGATCCCGACCAAGAAAAGGCTGACAGGGATGCGGATGCCAAGGAGAAGGAAAGCAAGACCGGCCGCGCTCAGCGCGTTATCAAGCACCCGCTCTTCCGTCCTTTCAATTCCGCTCAGGCAGAGGAGTACCTGGGTTCACAGGGTCGTGGCGATGTGGTTATCCGGCCTTCTTCGAAGGGAACTGACCACCTTGCTGTTACCTGGAAAGTGTCGGACAACATTTACCAGCACATTGATGTGTTGGAGTTGGACAAGGAGAACGAGTTCAGTCTTGGCCGCACTCTCAAGATTGGCGGAAAGTACACGTACAGCGACCTTGACGAGCTGATCGTGCTACACGTCAAGGCCATGGCAAAGAAGGTCGACGAGATGATGGGTGACGACAAGTACCAGAATTCAAGCAGGGCACAGACCGGTAAGCCAGCTTGCCCTCGAACACCATGTAATGTCTTTGCTAACAAGCCTCCCCAGAGCAATGGCTTACTACCTACACGGAGGCCAACCCGAAGCGCAGCATGTATGCCTTCTGCATCAACCCCAAATACCCGGGTTATTTCTACCTCTGCTTCAAGGCTGGTCAGCAAGCTCCGCTTGCCTCTTGGCCTGTCAAGGTCATCCCCAACGCCTTCGAACTCCAGAAGAACCATTATCCCGATATGCGTGCGTTGAAGAACGGCTTCAAGTTGCTCTTTGCGAACAACGCTGCGCGGAAGCGGTAAATGGATGTAAAGTGGTCAGAGAGGATTTTTGTATTGGTGCCCGGCCGGTTGAAGTTACTTTCTAGGGACTACCACGGTTGTTCCTTCCATTTTCCTATTTCCATTTTTTTTTCTTTGGCGTTATGGTTGAATATTGGCGGTTTGCATCTCCATGGAGCGTTTGCAATCCATGTGGGAGCAAGAACAAAAGAAAGCTCTCAACATCATCCCCGTCAAAGTCAGAACTATTGGCGTTTTTATATCTCGGAAGCTTTAGCTTGCCGATGCCAATATCACTATTTGGCCAGCATTGGTCACAAGCGGCTGGAGGATGGCAGGAATCAGAAATGAAAAAGCATGTGTATCAAAATAGGGTTTGTTATCGGAAATGAAATGGATGAGACGGACGAGGATCATGTTTCAGAATGTGCCATGAAGTCTGGGAAGATGAAACGGTTATCTAATTGTTGTTTTAGCCGCATAATCCAGACGCTCCCAAGACGCTGGTTAGCAGTCACACCTGAAGCAACAGTCCATTCTGTCACAGAAGGCTTGTCGAGAGCAGGCTTGCCAAGAGCATGATTTCCCCATTACCTGCAGAACTTGTCATCTCTCGACAGACTGGCCCAACACGAATCAAAATCGAACGCCCCATGTACTTAGCGATGCCAAAGTCACATCTATGATTGCATTGGCATGCTGAGAGCTAGAATGAAAAGACGACGGAAGGATACAAGCATGGGACAAAGACGGAAGACGCGGAATAGCAGCACAAGACACTCTTCCATATTCGAATCGATATGTTCTTGGGGCGGGCTTAAACGATGAAATGACTTTATAACACCAAATGGACTTGCTCACGAACACGAAAGTATCAGGGTATCTTGCCAACCTTGTAATCAAGAAGGTTTTGGATAGTCTTTTGGGTTGGCACAAAAGTCTTTGTCTGTGTCGGTGCTCAACACCTCCTAATTATTGTGCCCCGAATGCAAGTCTCGGTACCAAACAATGATCTCTGGCGACCCGCAATCTCTCGGCAAATAATGTTGGCGGTAGCGAAACTGCACTAACACGCGCATCTCGGCAATCTGAGGACGGAGGTCGGGCAGATGGGAGTAACATCACGGGCCGGAGGATATTCCGAGTGAAATGAGAGTAGGTATTTTTCTGATGACAACGAATTCATGGACGGTGAGAATGTTCATGGGTGAAGCAGGCTGAGAAGCCTCCCGAGTCCCCACTCTCCCGGTTCCAAGGCACACGGCAATTGATAGGGCAGCAAGTGCTCGGTGGTGCCGCAGAATCTGAGACCCACTACCGTCCATCACATCTTGGTGAGCGTGACTGAAGCCGGGTTTAGGTTGGGCAGCACCCGTACCGAGATAGCAAGGGGCCACAATCCGAGGATACGTGGCGCGACCTGCCACAGCTTCAAGTGAGTGAGTATTGTCAAGAAGATCATGACGGCATGCCTAGGGCAAACGAGCACTGCACGAAGCGCCGGAAATGTATGAGAAGGACCGAGCTTTGAGGTCACGATGCAGCGCTCGAATCATGTGTTTGTCAACGAGGCGAAATTGCGGCCGAGCGCGCGGGTAAGTATCAATCAGTCGGGTGCAAGCTGATACATCGCCAGCGCTCGCTCCCGCGCCGGGGGAGTTGCAGGGCGGAACGGAAGGGTGGTGAGGACGAATTACTCGTGTTACCAGCCATCAAGCCCAAACTTGACGGGTGCCGATCAGCATTACCACCGGCGTCATAAGACTTGATCGACGGCTCCTGAATCACGGCGGCAAAGACGGTGAGATGAGAGTACAGGCGCCGTTGTGCCGTTGTGCTAGAGGCAGGCTAGCAGGAGGCAGGGTCCGCTCCGCCAACGTGCAACAAGCGGCGGCCGACGACGAGCGAGTGCGAGGATGCGAGGCTGCGGCGATCGGGCGCGCCGACCAGCAGGTTTCTTCTGCTGCTCTTCCCCGGCCTTCGATCCCCCACCTGCCACGAGGTTTTGTGTTGGGCGTAGTCCCTGCGTACATGGAAGCGCGAGGCGTCATCGCTGGCACATGACGCTGCCCGCCGCCTCGCAAAGAAGCGCCCGCAAAACCATCCCAACGTCCCACGTCTCCTGTCAGATTGCAAGACCTTTCTACCGACCAATCCCGCATAGCAGTGACGCCCGTTTGACTCGAGCCCTGAAACGCCCTCAACACCTCGCCATCGCCTGCCTGCCACCCACATCGCTCCCCAGTGCCCAACCTCTCTCCTAATTCCCACGCTCTGCTCTCCAGACAACAAACTCGACCGCAACACGCTCCGAGTCGAGCACCCGAGCCCCTCAATGAGCGCCCTGCAGGATCCACCCAAGGCCATGCCCGTCGGCCCCAGCCCGCGCAATTCCTCCGTCGCTCTGCTGGCTGAGCGCCGCGCCACCGGCGACAACGACTCCCAGAGCGACGACCCCAACGCGACGCCAAAATCGGGCGGCAAGCGTCGTTTCTTTGGTCTGGGGCGGAAGAAGGACACTGCCGACAAAGAGAAGGACAAGCCCACCACGCAAGCGGACGTTGCGCCGCCGCGCACTCCCGCCGGCGTGCCTGCAAACGCGACTACGCTCTCCGCCCAGCAGCACACGCCCGGACGAGCTGCGGTACGTCCCATTTCACCCAGGCATTCGCCGCCCATCGACGCCCGCCAGGCTTTTGTCTGCACGCCCCAGGGCAGTCCGCGCGTCTATGCTTCGTCTGCCGCCTCCCCTAGCAGGGGATACAGATCCTCCTCGCCGCGGCTCCACTCGCCCGCTTCATCGCAGATATTCGAGCGCAATGTGCAGGAGAGTGCCCTCTCAGGAGAGCTTTCGCCCGCAATACCTTCGCATCTCCAGTCCGAGGACCATATCCCGCCGGTGCTGGAGGCCTCGGCGCAGGCCATCACGGACGATCATCTGAATCCCGACGAGGTCGAAATCGTCATGCACGCTGCGCACCAGCCTGCCGCCTCGACCATTTCCGCTGGCCCAGGATCGGTGGAAGCCCTGTCGTCGCCGACGATCGACGAGGTGGCCTCTAAGTCTGAAACGGATGATGGCGCCGACGGAGACAACTATGGCTCCTTTGACAAGGAGGACATTCGTCGTCTCTCCTTTATTTCCTTCGCCGACGTTGTACAAGCCGAGCATGCAGAGACTAGTCGCGACTCTGTCCACCACATGTCGCTCTCGTCGACCGCGAACCGATCTCCTTCTCCCGTCCGTAGCCCTGCTTCCTCGCGTGGCATTGGAACCAGCCCGCCCACCAGCGGCGCGCCCAGCATGAAGGGGATGGATGCGAAAGCTGCCCGTATAGGCGGTGCGCCTGCAAGCCCGACTCTATCTCAGGGCGCCTACAGCCCGCCCCTGAGCGGCGGCGAGCTCATGGTCGAGACTATGCGACAGGCTCTGCGGAAGACTGGCAGTGGTGACTTGAGTGGCGCGAGGAGCCCGAGCCAGCCCATGAGCGCCGCCAGCACAGAACCGGAAGGTGCAGACCAGTCGCCCTTCAGGTAAACAACACGCGAACCGTTGTGGTCGTGTGAATTGGCAGTAAGGCGCTGGTTGGCTGGCTGACTATACGCGAGATGTGTTCGGGCTTGGATCCGGTCATGACGAGCGACGTATGGGTTACGTGAGTGTTGGAGGAACTCAGCTGGGATGGATGTGCACAGTTGGTCAGGTATGCTTTGCTTGGCAGGTTTTAACGTTTTTCCTTTCTTTTTCTAAGCAAGCCCTTTTTCTCCTGCCTGACTCTCTCAGGTTCGCTTCTTATTTTCACAGGCAGAGGATTTTCCGCAGGCGCATGATGTTGGCGTGGTGGTTGTTTTATCAGCAGGCAGATTCCCCTTCGCGGTGATGGTAGCTCTTCTCCATTTTGACTTTCTCCTTCTTCACTGGTGGGACTTTAGTTTTCATTTCTCACGTTTTCCCCCTTTCACCTCTTCCGCACCCGAGTATGTGTGGGTTGCGGATTCTTTTGAGACGTTTATAACTGATTGCGATGGATGACGGACCGTACATTCGTCATGATGGGGTTATTACTGAGGATACACCGAGAATGGCACACAATTGCGTTGCTTATGAGATCTGGTCAATGCAAGCATGCATAGTGACATGAGTGGGGACATGTTGTCAAGGAGTGGTTGACTGGCTGTCGGGTGACTGCAGGCTGGTTCGTTTCCAGTGGCCTGATGGAATTGACTTTTCACGGTTGGGCAACAACTCGGTACAGTACATACATACAAGGCTGGGTTCAAGGAAGCCATGCGCCGATCAGCATTGCAGCGATTCGCGGCATGTCCATATGTCTGGGTATTTGGCGAGAGCACATGACAGTCGGCAAGCTTCCGTCTACCTAGCTATAGCTGCGTCAAGCGTCCACCTTGAATAATAGTGCAGCACGTCGTCCGACTAATGAATTACTGGGGAGCAATGGATGCCTGAAAGCCTTGTTGGCCCCACCCCTGCCCATTGGGTGCATGTTACACCAGACATACATGCGGCCCGTCCAGCCGGTGACAAGAGATGAAAGCAAGGCAAGACAGCAAAGAAAAAAATCGGGAACCCACATTCATTGGCATGCTGTTTCGCGCACGATGGCGCCACGTATGTGTGGTCGGAGGGTTGAGTACATAGGAGAATTATTCACACTTGTGAGTCCAAACGGGCAGCCAGCTGTCCGTTCCCAGCGCCACGGTAATGAGAAAGGGCGCAGGGAGCCCCGACGGGTGGCTCGAGTGCTCAAGGCTCGCTGCGCTGTGTTCCAAGCGAAGGGTCTGGGATTTCCAGGGGCGGGAGGGCGATACGCGCTTGGTGATTGGGCGGCGCGGCAGGTGCGAGGCTCAAAGGGCGTAGGGCTCTGCATTCGGGCAGAAGTGTGAGCGTGTGTCAGGCGCGGTGCAACGGGCAGCTGGCAGCAGATCGCTGCATGGCGGTGGACTCAGGACTTGGTCGGGGTCCGATGGACAGGAACAGGAACAGGAACAGGAACAGGGACGCAGCATCTACGAGTCGAGCATCAGGCCCAGCCCAAGCGTTTCTTCCCGCCCCGAGGCGCTTTAACCGCAGCTTCTCATCAGTGCTTCCTGCGGGCACGAGCGCCGGCCCTATTCACCGCGAGCGAAGGCAGAACCACTACCTAGACGAACACCAGGCCCGCCCTGACAAACATCGCCCTCCCCAGCCTCCCAACCGCCGTCCTAGTGCAGAGAGCCGTGCCTCCCTCCAGGCGCTGAGCACCCGCATCACGGCAGCGCCACGCAGCAGCCACGCACATCCCATCCCAACGCTGCTCCTGCTCGTCTCGCCTCGCCTCCTGCTCCTGCGAAGCTGCTGCTTGCCCGGCCCTGCCCCCCCGACCCCAGCCAACGACCAACGCCCGCATGCCTCCCTGACCAGCGGCGCCAGCCTGATCGTCCTTCACACCGCGGAACCCTCGCCGACTGGAAACCAATGCGGGCGCTCGCCATCCGAACGGGTCGTGCTCATTGCGTTATCGCCGCGCAGGTCTGCGTCTCGCTCGGGCCTCGCACAGCCGAGACTCCTCGTTCGTCACGCATACACCACCACAAGTTACACGCGGCGGGCGCCAGTGGCAGACGTCTGGGAAGAAGGAGCGCCCATTGCCGTCCACCGTTTGCTTGAGTGCAAAAGTACCACACCGCACGGCCTAAGGCTAGTTTAGCATCATGGACACCGCCCGGCCCTCGCGCCACAAGAAGACGGCGACTGCTGTTGACGCAGACGCCCTCTACTTCCAGGATGAGCCCGAGTCCGGCCCGTTGCCCAGCGCATCCTTCTCGCAATCTGCCTCAACCATCCGCCCCGTCACCCCGGAGTCTATCCCAGACACCGGCCACTCCTCCTCGCATGTCCTCGACGACCACGACGTCAGCGCCCAAACGTCGCCCGCGACATCGCCCAAGACATTGGCGCGCGACGAATCCAAGAACATGCCCCGCAGCCTGCCACACCGGACCCCAATGTCGTCGTCCAACGATGGCGAGTACACCATGAGGAGCTCACGAGAGTCGCAGACGCGCCCGCGCACCCGCACAATGGAGGAGCGTACATCAAGAGATCGCTCTCCCTCCTCGCTCTTCGCGAAGAACCGTCACCGCATCGGCTCTGTCCATTCGACCGGCCCTGTCCCTTTTCAAGGGCTCGATGACACCGTTACCTCCATAGGCCACCCATCCACCATCTCTCCACCGCCTGTCTCCTCGCGGAACAACTCCTCTGGCTCCCGCGCCCGCCTTACCAAACAACCGCCTCGACCGACGTCTCCGCTTCCTCATGCGCACTCGAACCAGCCGGATTCGTGGGTGTCACCAGTTCCTGCCTCGGATGCGAAGAAGATCCTGAGGCTCATGCGCTCAACGTGCGGGCGGATGAAGGGCATGTTGGCGTTCAGGAGAGGGGACGCGAGCCCCTGGGCCCTGTCATACTGCTACATCAACGAAGAGTCGGGCAGCTTGGTTTACGAGCCGAAGAACGACAATTCCTACCACCGGACGTTGATTCCGGATTTGCGTGGTTGCCGGGTCAAGACTGCGTACGACTCTGACTCCTACACCGCTTATATCGACGTGACTCTACACAATTCAAACTTAGAGGTCCATCTCCGCCCACCCACTCAAGAGGAATATGATTCGTGGTTCGCAGCCCTCATGTGCTGGCAGCCAATTCGCCCCAAAGGAATACAAAACAAGATGGCCAAACCCCAGCAGCCACTCTCAAGCGCAAGCGGCAGGCCGCCGCTCGACAGCCGGCGGCATTCTGAAATTTCTCTGTTGAAGGAGGCCCCCATCATAAAAGTTGGAAAGATGATCTTTTGGGATACAAACGTATCCTACAGTAATACTGGTAATGTCAAACCCGGGCAAGCTGTGACGACAGGGTCAACTCGCCCGGCTGCCGGAGCCCGGATGCAGAGCTTTGGAGCTCGCAGATGGCGTCGCGTTTCCTGCACCCTGCGAGAGAACGGCGAGTTGAAGCTGTATTCTGACACTGACGTCACCCTCGTGTCGGTTGTGCATCTTTCGCAGCTCTCGAGGTGTGCAGTCCAACGGCTCGATCCGACCGTGCTCGATAGCGACTTCTGCATTGCCATATACCCTCAATACACGTCTACCTCGACATCACTATCCCTTCTCCGACCGATTTTCTTGTCTCTGGACTCACGGGTGCAGTATGAGGTCTGGATCGTTCTTCTCCGCGCGTTTACGATACCCCAGTTATACGGTCCGAAACAGCCTTCGATCAGTCTTCCAGAAGATTTACAGTCGCCGGTGTCACAATCATCACAAATGTCCCAAGCGGCAAACGTCATGGACCTCTTCCGCATGGAACGCTCTCTCTCCGTCCGCATTATCGAAGCCCGGCTCAGCCCTCCACTAAGCCCCAAGTTTGGTGAAGGCCGGGCAATGCATAACGGTCCACGGCCTTCCTCTGGTAACAAGGATCTCCAAGGAGGCTATTACGTCGAGGTCCTCCTAGATGGTGAAACCCGCGCGAGGACCATGATTAAGGATGCGAGTGATCCCTTCTGGCGGGAAGAATTCGACTTTCAGGACTTGCCGGCCGCGTTATCAACAGCCACTCTGCTCCTGAAAAGGAGACCTACAACACCGTCAAACAATGGCGCAAGGTCTCAAGCCTTCGCCAAGGATCCGTCACGGGAGGCCTTTGTAGGTGCCGACGGTTCTGGTGGCTATACCGGCATTTCTTTCGACCAGACTTCTGGCAAAGTGGATGTCTACCTTGACGACATGGAGTCAGGACAGGAGGTTGAAAAGTGGTGGCCAATGGTCAACATGTACGGCAACTCGGTAGGCGAGTTGCTGGTTCGTGTAAAGGCAGAGGAAGGAGTTATTCTCATGGCGCGGGATTATCAGCCCATGTCAGAACTGCTGCATCGCTTCTCCAACGGCCTGACTCTACAAATTGCAACGATGATCCCACAAGAACTAAAGAGACTTAGCGAATGTCTCCTTAACATCTTCCAGGTCTCTGGCCAAGCTGGAGATTGGATCATGGCTCTTGTCGAGGAAGAGATTGACGGCACGCTCAAGGAAACGTCGGTCAGTCGTCTTCGCTTCAGCCGCCGCCTGGGTTCAGGCGATGCGGGCGATATAGTTTACAGCAACGCTGGCGACCGCGAGTTGGTTGTCCGTGACTTGGGCAACAACGCCAAACTCGAGGCGAACCTGCTGTTCCGCGGCAACACATTGTTGACCAAGGCCCTCGACTTCCACATGAAGCGCCTCGGCAAGGAATACCTCGAGGAAACTCTCGGGGAGAAGCTGCAGGAGATTGCCGATCGCGATCCAGACTGTGAAGTTGATCCCAACCGAATCGCCAGCAGCCATGAGTTGGAGCGCAATTGGAAGCGCCTCACTTCGCTGACCGAGGAGATGTGGGATGCCATTGCTACCAGCGTTCACAGATGTCCTGCGGAGCTGCGACTCATCTTCAGACATATCAGAGCATGTGCAGAGGATCGCTACGGAGACTTCCTCAGAACTGTTACTTACAGTTCTGTCAGTGGGTTTCTGTTCTTGCGTTTCTTCTGTCCTGCGGTCCTGAACCCGAAGCTCTTCGGCTTGCTGAAAGGTACGTTTATCTTGACCGGACTTTCGCGAGGAGCTTGCAACTAACCGATTTTTGACAGACCATCCCAAAATGCGTGCCCGCCGTACCTTGACCTTGATCGCAAAATCACTTCAGGGCCTTGCCAACATGTCTACTTTCGGCGCCAAGGAGCATTGGATGGAACCCATGAACGCTTTCCTCAACAGCAACCGCCAGGAGTTCAAGAATTTCATCGACAACATCTGCTCCATCCCCCCGACCGCCTCGACTGTTTCGCCGATCCCTCCTTCATACAGCACGCCACTCGCCATCCTGCAGCGTTTGCCACCCACCAGCAGGGAAGGTTTCCCAAGCCTACCGTACCTCATTGACCACGCTCGAAACTTTGCCGAACTGGTGCAACTGTGGCTTGAAAACACGGGAGAGCTCGCTGAAAACTTGGCGGAGGAGGAAGGCGACCTGGCCAAGTTCCACAACATTTGTGTCGCCCTCAATGCACGGACACGTGACTGCCTGGAAAGAGCCGAGCGCGCGGAAAGACCAAGCAGCACTCTCAGCGTCAAATGGGAAGAATTGGTGGAACAGTTGGAGACCAACGCCGCATCCCCGGCCTCTGAGTATCTGGCGACAATTCCCACAGGAACGCCACCAACCGGTTTCGAATTGGGAAGCTTGAGGCGGAAGCACAGAGACACGGAGACGAGCACCGGATCGGGCGCTTCGGGGCCGTCTTCTGCCGTACCTTCGGCCCCCATGTCGCCAACCTCGACGATCGGGACTTTCCCGATTCAGGGCGTGCCCATGTCCCCCATGTCTCCCACTCTGCCAATTCAAGGGGCTACTAGTGTGACATGGCAGCGTGACCCGTGGGATTTTGCCGGGCGTGAGCGCGACGCATATCGCGTCTCAGATACACCGACCATGTCGACTACGGCGGGAACGCTAGGCAGTAGCCGCAGCGTCTCACAAAGAGCCACGCAACAACGTGTCGCGGCATCTTCCCCAGCCCGCTCGGCTGCATCCACGAACACACCCCGTTCGACAAGCCGATATGCGCCGAGTGCCGAAGGCGGCAATGCTAGCCAGGCTGGCAGTGTCAAGGGCAGTATAGAGGAGACCAGTGACGAGGAAGATGATGACGACGATGGTGAGAGCAGCATGGGTGCTGCTGACGTAGGCATTCCCGGAGAGCATACACCGCCAGGTTCTGCGCACGGTTTCGACGAACGGATGGGTGTGACTGAGCAGATGCTCCTTCACCACAGCGTCAGTCACGGTGGATACCAGATACCGGCCGTCCAAACAACGCAATCCGAGTGGTCTCGGCCTCCTCCGGCGAGCATGGCAGGCGCCAATTTCACCAAGCCAAATAGCGTTTACACTGCGAGCCCGCATTCGTCCTACACGGCAATATCACGCGGCCCTTCCCAGCAGGCTTCGTACTCTACCCTCCAGCACGCTGCTGGGATCCAAAGCCTGGAGAACAGCATGTACAGCGAACCTGGCAACTCCTTGCCCACCGCCATATCGACGTTCCATTCAGGTCCTATAGTTGCCAGTCAACACTCACCTGGCGGGGCGCTTGATGACGGAGGCTCAGACGGCGAGAGCACCACTGCATTGCCGCAGGTGAACTACAGGAGCGATCGGAACTACGGCGATGTACTTGAAGGCCTAAGCCGAAGCGAAAGAGAAAGCAGAGGGCTGCGCGGCCTTGTGTTCAAGAAGAGAAACAAAGACGGCAAGGACCGCACCGAGCGCGAGCGTGAAAAGGGGGAGAAACGCGAGCGGCGCAAGGAGAGGGAACGGCAGCGTGAACAGGACAGGCTAGCCGAGAAAGAGCGCGAGAAGTTGGAGCGCGAAAGAGAAAAGGAAAGAGGTCGGGAAAGGGGTGCCACGCAGAGAGGTAGGGACAGGCCGGGGGATCTCACCGGCGACTTGCGAGGAGATGATGAATGACTATCCCCGCCCACGTCTCCCCGTTTCATGTCGTTTGTCATGTCGTCGCAACGCAATTGATCTTTCGGTAAGTCACCGGGGGGGCGGTGCCATCTTCAGCATCATGTTTTCGCTTTTCCTTCGATGCGAAGAATCTCAAAAGGGCGGCATGGTGCTTTTTGGGTTTTAGAAACTCCCTTTTTTTTTCACTGCTGGGAGAGGGATTTTCATTCCTGGCATTTTCCTTCTTCCTGTCTACGAATTTTGTGTCTGTTGTTCTTCACACCATTTGCATAGAGATTCCCCAAAGAGGTGGATGGAGGTGTCAAGGGAATTTTTACTTTTTGGCGGATCAAGCGAAGAAGCAATGTGATGGGGTAGGATTGACGATGGACGGAAAGTAGCATTTATTGGGTGTTTTTGTCGCGAGTATTTGGTTTTTGTGCTTTATATGCTGTTTTTATTTTGCTGTTTCTACATAGCGGACTTCTACTGCACCACCTTTTAGTTGATGATGTCTACGATAGGATAGGAAGGAGGCTTTTTTTCAACGCAACCTATCACGCCAGTACCTACAGCAGACAGACGATTTTTTTGGGCTCATATTGTTTTTTCATGTTCTCTCCTATTCACACGTTTACCTCTTCTTCTTCTTCTTCCCCTCCCGTCACCTCGGTCGGCCTCAAGCCCACGCGGCTTGCTTGCTTTGCTTGGGCCACAGTCTTCACCCATTCCCATTTTCGGAAAACGCAAAGTCACTCCTAGGCATTTCTTGGCGCTCGATACCTCTTCTTTTTTTGGACTTGACGAATTGAATATCAGCATGAAAAGAAACCTAGCGAATTTTGCGCGCGGGAGGAGAGAAGCTGAAAAGTTCAGAGCACCAGCACAAAAGAAAGGAAAAGGGAAAAGTCCTAGCCAATTTACCCGCGAAAGCCTGCGAAGCTCTCTCTCTCTCCCTCTTATATAGTTCTCCAACTGCCACCACCAAAATCTGCACTTGCCCAGCACTGGTCCGCTCCTTCGAGTCGTTTTTGCCCCTTGTTCTTTTTTCTGTGGTTGAAACACCATCGTCTTTCCAGACATGACTTCTGGTCTCACAAATTTCTCGTAGGTACGGTCAAAACGGCGGGGCCGTCGTCTCGCTCTGCATTTCGCGCTTTACATACCCGTCGTTGTACCTCGCGGCGCGGAAAAGACAAAGCTCTAGCTTACCAGCCAAGAACTCGTTTCTTTCTTTTCTTTTTTCCTTCCATATTTTGTGTGGCAGTTGTTCTTGCTTTTTCTTTCTCTCATCGCGTCGCCAAAGGAAACCACCCCGTCCTCCTTTGGTTGGGCTATGCTCTTGTTGTTGGTCTTGGCTGCTTCAATGGGAAGAACAAAAAAAAGAAGAGGGGGGGAGGGAGACATGCAAATTGGGACAACAAAATAAAACAGAGGGATTTGGGGGAAGGCTAACAACGGCTCTAGACGGTTTGCGGGTTAAGGGAGGGAAAGAGCGTGGGACAGAAGGTTTCGGGCGAAGCTCTCTGCACACGCTTTTTGGTCTGCAACTCTTTTTTTCGTTTCGCGCGAGACAGTATGCATTGAGATGGGAGGGATTTTTTTCTTCTTCTTCTGGATCATGACGAGAACGCCTTTGGGGTTTGGAAAGAGAAAAGTGGGAAGTGTCATTTTTGGGGGTACTGCTGAGAAGGAAAGGCGCAGGGACGGAGTCTGTCCGTTGGGAGAGCGTTGGAGGGTTGTGGGGAGGAAAGCGGGAACCGATATGGTCGTTTTTTTCCTCTTTCCTTTCAACCTTCTCCTCTTTCTTTCTTTTTTTTTTCTCCTGATGAGATGACTATGAGAAACGGTGGACGGGAAAAGTGTTGTGTGAGTAGTATGGGTGTTCTTCTTTTCTTCTTGAAGTTTTTGTTCCAAGGTGCTACAAGAAGGATGCATCGGCGTGGTAGCGTTTTTCTTCTCCTCTTCACTCTTGCCTCTGTGGCAAATCACTCCTGTATGTATATGTAAATGGTATAGCCGCTTCAAGCGAGGAAAGCGTTTGGAAAGGTAATGACGTTTTTCCTTCTCTTGTTCCAAACTTTCTCGATCCTCGTCACACAATACGAAGGGGCTCAAAGTTCTTCTGGGCTTTTTAACTCTTGGAGTCTTTGCAAAGCAGGGCGGCTATAGCACCAAATAGGCGTTCCATCCGGGGATCAGTGGAACTTTTCTGAAAAGGTACGCAACTTCTGCTTTCTGATGCTACAATACATATCTGGACTGATATTGCCAAGGGTAGTTTGGAATTCGATGAACAAATTGACAGATGATACGTGGGACAACAGTGAGGTGGTAAATGTAAAATATTAAAAAGCAAAATGTATTGACAAGAAAAGAAGTTTTTCCGCAGAAGGGATATCGAAGAGCAAAGGCAAAACGAAAGAAGGTAGAAGCAGAAAAAGAGAAAACAAAACCCCGACCTGAGCTCAGCCGTTAAAGCAGAGAGGGAGAGAGAGAGAGAGCGCGCAAAGGATGAAAAGAACGTCTGGTTCCCACACCGCGCCTCGCGACCCGTCTCTTCCCTCCCCTCCCCTCCAAAAACATCCACAAGCCATCCCCATCATTAAACCCACTCCCCCCTCACGGCCCATAAAACCAATACTCAGCCGCGTATTTCACCTCCACCTCCCTCCCCCCCACCCCCTCACACGTCTCCGGCTGCATCCCCCCCGCCGTCACGACGCGATAAACCGCCGTGATGCCATCTTCCACGTCGTCATCGTCGTCGCGGGCATCGCTCCCCGCCTTGGTCAGGTACAGCCACGGCACCGCGCCCTCGGCCGCCAGGCCCTTGCACGCGTCGGCGGGCGCGTCGGCGCTCGCCACCTTCTGGCCCTGCCAGACGATGCTGGCCGCCTCGTCCGGGTACAGCGCCGCGTCGGGGAGGAGGTCCCACGTCGGCGTCAGCGTTGACGTTGTCGCCACCCCTACGCCCGCGGCGTCGACGGAGGAAGAGGCAGAAGAGGAGGAGGCGAAGAAGTGCAGCCCGAATGCCGCGCTTGACAGGATCTGCTGGCCCTCGGCCCAGGGCATCTGGCGCACGAGCGCGGGCCACCACGTCTCGTCTGCGGCGGCGCGGCGGTCCAGAGACGACGACGAGGATTGGGCGCCGTACATGGCGAGGGCGAGGGGCGGGAGGGCTTTTTCGAAGAGGTGGCCCAGCGGGGAGGCGAGGAAGGGGCCGATGTCGTAGAGGGCGGCGAGGGCGCCGGCGGAGGAGGGGGTGGCGGTCGAGTGCGGCGTGGCGCACGTGTAGTTTTGCGTGCCGACGCCCAGGGCGACGTGCTTGAGGTGGAGGCCGGTGGGGGAGGGGAGGGGGGTGCTGGCGCCGGGGATGGTGGGGAGGGTGAGGCAGGTGAGGTCCGGGGTGAGGTTGTGGAGGGAGCGGCGGCGGGTGTCGCGGGTTGGGGCGGCGAGGGTGAGGTTGAGGTTGGTGATGATAAGGAGACCGAGGAGGAGGAGGGTGCTCGGGGTGGGATGGCGGTTCGGCATGGTTGGGGCTGTTGGCCTGGTGGTTGGCTATGCCGTGGAAGGTGGAGAGTGTCTCGGATGCTGTGCGGCGATGTTGTTGGTGTTGACTTTGATTGTTGGAGCGCAAAAAGGCTGGTTTGACAGCAGGAGGGCCGCGCAGTTAAAGAGAGATGGACGTGGTACGCGGCGGCAGGGGAAAAGGCCGCTTCTTCTTGCCTCGCAGCAGAAAATTAAGCGCCCAGAGGAAGTGGGTTGCACGGGGATAGATGAGACGATGGTCGAGTAATACGGGCGGCAAACGAAAAGGGAAAGAAAAAGGTCGGGAATAGCGGAGAGCGAGTCCCACCACACCTTCTTGTGCTGCTTGGTTTCCGATTGGGGAGGGTATGGAGTCTCTGATGTGTATGGGCCGGAAAGGGAAGTGTTGATGTATGCACACTCGGGTCAGCAGTGAGCGGTTCGCCAGCCAATTTTATAGAAGTCGAGGTGCATGTAGATGGAGGCGCAGGGTGTGAGCAAGGCCTACGCCGCTAGTTGGGGGTGCTGCGGGAAGGCATGTCCAACATTGCACTACACCCCTGCTTTGGCTGCGTCCGACCCATGTCGCATCTTTTTTTTGCTGCATCCTCTTTCCCAACTTAGCCTTGCTCGATGCCATGGTCGATTGCGCCACGGGCTATGGGCCGTCTTCTCAACGGCGATAGGCGGCAGTGACAGGTAAACTAACTCTGCTGTGCCACCAACGCACATAACGCTTAGAGGAACCACAACAGTAACAACAGGTTGGCGGCGCGGTTTCGTGGCGATGCTGCAAATCAGCGGCGCAATTGAAGAAGAAAAAAGACTTTGTCGAGGGCGGCGGCTGCAGGATGATTACGGTGGGGTGTTTGCGGCACGCTTGGGCCATGAGGACGTTGGCGGAGCGGACTGGCGGCTAGCAAGGGCATGCCTGGTTGCTCGAAATGGAGACTGTTAACTCAGGCAGACCGAAAATTACAGAGGCTGGGGGGTGCAAAGGCACAGGCGGCGCTACCGAAAGTGGATTTGTATGTTGTACGACGGAGCCGCTGAGCGCTTAGGCTGTGCCATGGTGCTTCTGGGCTTTGGACGACCCATCTTTCCTGTCGCCTCGGTAGCACGGCCTTCGGCACGAGGCAGGAGCAATGCAGGTAGTCGAAGCTTCTTTGGCTAGAGTGAACTACCACAATGCTCACTCATGCCGAATCCATGGTTTCATGGTCGTCTCTTATTCTGATCAGTCAGCAGCAACTGAACCGGTCATCTGCCCGGCCGCTCGCGTAGAGACAGAGGGAGGGAAAGAAAATGGAACATGATGGTTTGAGGGCTGCATGGAGAGTTGCATGGGTTGATGAGCCGTCGTTGAAGTGGCTTGCCGCGCTTGCTCCCGATACGGCCTAGCTTCGCAACATGAGCGGTTAATTGTGCTCAACTGGGCAGTCCGCATACCGAGTAAAATAGCCGGTTTCTTAACTTAGCTCGCTGCAAATTATGTTTAATTTAGCACCATCCAGACCGTCGACGAGGCCCGCTTCTTCTTAGAATTAAACGAGGGTCAGAGTTGTCGTTTCCCGCTTGTGAACTTCCTGTCCAATCTCTCCTGCTGTACCTTTTCGTCGCCTGTCATAAATCTGCTGTCTGCGAAAACACTGATCCTCCGTCGGCTCACTCATGAGAGAGCAGAAGGATACTCTTTCTCTGCTCCATATCAAGACCGGAAGAATTCATCAAGCTCACCACAACTAACCTCACCACCCAAGCCCTCGCAATCCCACACGGTCGAGGAAAGGCAAGAGAGAGAGGGAGTTTCATCCCTTCGCAACCACTACCGAACCCGTTCAGAAAAGGCACGGGGAGACGCGGACGACCCCGGCTGTTTGGAAAAAAAAAGGTAACCGGCAAATCTTGATAATGATCAAAACACCTAGCTAGCAGCAGCCAGCCCCCCCTTGTCATTTCTGCGACACCCGTGTCTCGCAAACTGGGTGCACGTCTTGCGACACATGCACAACGGACGTACCTGTTTCATAATTGCTGCACCCTCTCTTTTGCACCACACGGCAAGGGTAAAATGAAGGAAACGGCCAACAGTTCCTGCAACGTCAGCTGTGCAGAAACTCTAGATCCCATCATTTTCAATCCTCAATCCCCATCCTCATACTCACACATACCCACAGAGTCATGGCAATACCGGTGCCTGAGGACGCAGTAGAAACGCGCCCGAGTAACCGAAAAACTTAATCCAACAGGTCTTCATGATATGGGATGGCTGGTATTCGACATAGAACAAGAGAGTGAGAGAAAAAAAGGAAAAAGGGACATCTATTGCATTCCTCCGTATCCGCATAACTCAACGCGCCAAAATAAAGCGCATACGTACCGCACACACACACGCAGACATACACCGCCATTGTCGCGTATATTCCCTTGCCTTTGCTGGAAAAAAAAAAAAAAAAAAACACCCGTGTCTCGTGCGTCATGCATGCTTGGAAGCAGGGTTTGGGGAAGACGGACGAGTTGAAAGCAAAAGCACGCATACCCTCAACTCCATGACCAAGCAAGTGCAAAAGGGCGATATAGAAGATGGCCGACTGTGGGGGGTTGAGACAGGCCAGCAGGAGGCGAAGAGAGAGAAAGAGACGAGCGGGGTGCTGCTGGGAGAGGGAAGAGAGAGAGACCATGGTTGACCATCGACCTGAGACGGGCCGTTCTTACATGGCCATCTCGGCTTGTAGCTTCCGCAGCTCCTCTTCCTCGTCGTCCTCCTCGACCCGAACGGGCTTCTTGCCGACAGCTGTATTCAAAATGGTCAGTATGAGAAAGGGGGCCATGGATCCATGGAATTGTTGGATGATTGGGTCCCACTTACGCTCTCCCCGAGCAACCGAAGGTAACCTCGAGACCTCGTCCGTGACCGGGACCTGGCCCGTCTCGAGCATCTTGTTGTCCAGCTCCTCCTGCTGCAGCTCCGCCAGCTCATCGTCCAGCTCCTCCTCGTCGAGCGTCTGGCCCATGGGCTGTCCGATGGCCTCGGATATCTCCTCGCCGATGGCGTGCTGCTCCCGTAGCTCCTCCCTGTTGAAATGAGAATATCAGCCACGGTACATGCTCTAGAAACGGGTTTCCGCAAAACATACATGGTCTGATCCACCTTGTCGATGGTAAGGCTGCCGTGGATCTGCTTCATGGCGGAGCCGGCGTTCTTCATCGCGTCGAGCGTCTCCTTGTTGATGTTGGCCGTCTCGATCGAGTAGATCTCGCGCTCGAGCGTCATTATCTGGTTCTGCGTCTGCTCGAGCGAGTGCTCAAACTGCTTCTTGCGCCTAAGTGCAGACTTGGCAGCTGCAATCCCCCAAGAACGAAAGCAGTTAGCAACATAATGATTCAAACCCGCTCCACCCCAACCAAAACACGCAAAGCGGAGTATATCTTTTACACCATTCCTAGGTGTGTGGTCCGCTGGGGGGGAGAGAACGGCGCGATTGTCTTACCGGTCTTATTCGCGCTGACGTTCTTCCGCGCAATGGCGTCCTGCTCGTCCATCTGGTGCTGCAGGTGCTTCTCCCGCTTGGACAGCATCTCCAGCTGGCCGCGCAGCTGCAGGATGGCGTTCTTGGGCGCATCCTTCTTTTTCGCCGCTCCACCGCCGAACCAGCCCATCCCCCAGCCAGACATCTTTCTCTCGTGGCGCAAAAGTTAAGTCGTGAGGTTTTGGCGGTGAATCTCGGCGAGGCAAAAAGCCGGTCGCGCTCTCGGAGGTCGGGCAGTGGGCCTGGGTGGTTTGTTGCTGGTGGTCTTCGACGACGAGGGTGTGGAACGATCTGCGCGGCGCGGGCGACGGCGGGGCGCTGCAGGCGACGCTGGAAAGCTCGAGAGGTAACGCACAAGCGGGGCGTAGAGCGAGAGAGAGTGCGCCGTCCGTGGCACGCCGGGTGGAAGGGGGAAGCGGGGGAATAAGGCGGCGGGAAAAGTTGCTGCCTGGTGTGAACGGGTGATAGTTGAAAAGTGGAAGCCTGGCGGGCGTGCACGTTCGAGTGGGCGAGATGGGGGAAGTAGGTGAAGCACAAGGAAGCCCGATGATGCAGCGCCGCCCGCTTGGCACGTGCGTTTCCGAGCCTCAATCCCGTCTGGGTCAGAATGACCTTCTTCTCTCTGCCTCACGCGACGGCCTTCTCTGCGCACCCTAGCCCCTTCGTGCCCGCGACATGCTCACCGGCCCTCGTCCGTTCGCGCTGAGCTCTCGCCGCCATGGCCATGTACGGGCCGCCGCCTAGCCGACTCGTCTTCCTTTCGGACCTCAGGCGCATGACCGTCGGCTCCAAGGCGCGCTTCTTGGGCTGGTGAGCCCTTGATTTCCTCCCCCCCCCCAACCCAAATACGCCACAACCATAGTCCTAATCACAAGCATGCTGCAGCGTTGAGCGCTATGAGGTCTCCACCGGATCTCTCATCCTCAAGCACAACTACCCCGCCAAAGCTGCCGTCGTCGCCCGCGTCAACATCGACCATGTCCTCGAATCCGTCAAAGCCGATCATCTGCAGACCGGAGCTTGGTTGAACGTCATAGGCTACGTCGCTGCGCCGCCCGAAGGCTCTACGGGGAAGGCGCGGAAAAGGCGGGCGGACAACGCAGACGAGGTTGTGTATGCGCAAGCTACCGTGCTCTGGTCTGCTGGAGACGTCAGGCTTGATGTTTACGAAAAGGCGGTTGAAGCCCGCAAGGCTACTGACGCCTTGTTCAACAATGAACAAACTGCTGTCTAGTGCTGTGGAAGGCGAGGATTAAGCCATTACTCTGCTGGTATTTCTTTCGTAGCGAGCACTAATAGCCATGGCGTAAAGTGGTGGCCCTGAAGATCCAGCGAATTACTTGTTTGTCATTCACGCTGTGCCGGAGACTTCTATTTCTCAGATACCAGAAGCGACACTAAACGGAGTTCATGGATGGAGGTTTTAACTTCCACCTTCGAGTAGACCATCCGCCTCGCACCGACCTTTCTTCAAACAGTGACACCAATGGATCAATCTCCTTTTTGCTCCCCTACCTAAGCCGAAGTATGAACTGTACACTGCGGGGTCAGCCATCCAAGAGAATCCCGAGCCGCCTATTCTTCCTTCCATCCGCATCGTCATTCTTGAAGACAACATGACACACGTTATACACTGGTGAATGACGGGATATCGAGCCTTCAACCCTTCTTCTAGAGGAGCAGCACTTGCCCAAAAAAAAAAAAAAAAAGGACTGAAAACGTTTTTTCTCCAGTGATGCTGGAAACCTTCACCCCCGTTCCTCCAAAGGGAAATAGCGCACCCATCCCACCGCCGTTTAACCCTTTGCCAATTCCGATGCGACCATGGAAACACATCTACAACGCACAAAAAAACCGCTTGAGATGTTGCTTCTTCGGGGAAAGCATGAAGGTGAAGAGAAGAGACGGGTGATAAATACAAGGGAGAAAAGAGGGCTTTCTTCGTACGTTGCCTTATCATGGCACCGAGGTATTGAAAGGAGATCGTCCAAGCAGATTACGAGGGGATCAGGTGATTACAGGTTAATTAGATTTTCATTGCCATGTAGCGTTTTTTGTTTAGCGGCCCATGGGCATGCCACCACCCATGCCTTGCAGACGGCTGGCGAGCTGAGGGTACTTCTCCTGGACCTAATTGGGGAGTTAGTATTTCATAGCCATAAGACCGCCTCCGGGGAACACGTACCTCAAGCTGCGTCCTCGTCGCCTCCGCGTAAGAAAGTGCGTTTACGATCTCACCCTCAGTCCTCGACAGCTCGGCCGCGCGCTCGAAGAACACGAGAGCTTCGGGAACCTTGCCCTGCTGGAGAAGAAGCTGCGCCATGGTAGCAACAGCAATGTCACACTCGGGGTCGACTGCAAGACATGTTAATATGGAAAACCACCTCGGATTTTGGGAATGGCACTTACTGATCAGAGCCTTCTTGCAGAGCTCCTCGGCCTCGGAGAAGTCTTGCTTCCACTGGAAGAGCGCGAGAGCCTTGTTGATCAAAGGCAGAACGTTCATGCCAAGCGGCTTCGTCGCCTTCTCCATCTCAACGGCCATGTCGAACTTCTCGATGGCCTCCTGGAACTTCTGCTGGTCGAGCAGGAGCTCACCGTAGTAGTTGTACACGTCCGGCACCTTGTCAAAGTTCTTCATGCAACGGCGGAACGTGGCCATGGAAGAAGCAATGCTTCCCATCTTGTACTGCGTCACGCCGAGCTGGATGTGCGAGAAGATGAAGTCCTTGTCCAGATCGATCGACTTTTGGTAGTCCCTCGCGGCCTCGGCGAATTCGGAGAGAATGAAGTGCAATTGAGCGCGGTGGTAGTAAATGTCGGGGTCGTCGAGGTTTTGCTTCGTGGCCTGGTCGAAGTCCATGGCAGCAGCGTCCCGCTCGCCTATGGTCAATTAGATGGAGTCAATTGTCAGTTATGGGGGGTTCCTTACCCAGCTCGAGGTGCATGCTTGCCCTCTTGATGAAACTCTGCGTCAGAGAGGGGTCCAGCTCAACACTCTTGGTAAGGTCGGCCAGAGCGTCCTGGTTGTCGCCCTTCAGGTACTTGAAGGTCCCGCGCATGTTGTAGGCGAAAGCCTCGTGCTCGCCCAGATCGCCGAGCTCCAGCGCGCGGTCGAAGGCCTGGGCAGCCTCGGCGTATCCGTCGGCAGTCTTGAGGTTGAGAGCAACCAGACCCTTGCGCAGCTGGCCCCTGCCGCTCTCGTCGTCCAAGTCAGCCTCGGTCTCCAAGCCGGCGGGCGGGTCCTTGGGCCTGAAGCTCTGCAGGTAGTTTGACACAAAGGTGGGGCTGGGGAGCTTCTTTTCCTTGCCGGCGAGAATGGCCTTGCCCTTGGCCTCGGCGACCTTCTTCAGCAGGCGCTCAACGCTCTGTGCGCTCTGCTCGTTGCGGAAACCGTCGATGATGCAGCTAGCCGTGTAGTCCAGGAGAGCCTCGCTGAAGCGGTCGACCTGCTCGAAGGCATTGGCGCGCCTGTTGAGAGCCTTTACGTATTCGTTGTCGAGGTTGATAGCGGCGGTGGTGTCCTCGATGACCTTATCCCAGTTTGCCATGGCGTTCCAGCATGCGGCACGGTTCGAGTAGAAGACGGGGTCTTGCTTGCAGAGGATGGCCTTGGTGTACAGGTCGATGGCGCGGTTGTAGTCTTTGGAGCCATAGGCCTTGTTGCCGGCGGCCTTGAGCTTCGCGGCAAAATCCCTGCGCTCCTGCGGCGGCGTCAGAATTTTGAACTTTCAGAAGCTGCAGGTGACTTACATCGGGGGTCAGGCTGGCGGCAATGGCCTCGTCGACGATGGGAAGATCGTCGTCGGAGTCTTCAGCGACGGAGGGCTTCTTGGTGGCTGGCTCGGCAGTTAGCTTGTTGCGCACCTCGCAAGCTCTCAGTCAACGGGCGCGTACCAGTCTGGTCCGACTCCTTCGCAGCAGCCTCCTCGGCGGCCTGCCTGGCCCTTTTCCGCTCCTTTTGCTTCTTGTTCTTCTTGGACTTGGCCGACTCGGCCTTCTTACCCGCATCGCCTGAGAAGTAGTAGACGGCACCAGCTCCCGTCACCAGCACCGTCACGCCGGCAATGGTGTAGACGACGGCCTTGTGCTCGGCAGCCCAGGCAGATATGCGGTCCCATAGCGAGGCTGAGCCGGGGCCGGCGGTCGCGAGATTGGCGTCGAGAGTGATGGGTTGCGCGGGGCGCGGGATGGGGATCTCGGGATTGCTGGACATGGCGAAATGGGTGAGCGTGTCGCAGCGAAAGGGGCCTCTTTGGGAATTACAGCGAGGCAGATGCTGGGGGGGTGGATGGAGAAGATTTGTGTGGACGACAGTGACGCGACCGAGACGGTGGAGAGCACTTTTCCTTTGGAGCTTGAACCAGCCGGATCTTCGCTCACGCCGTCATCGCTCCCGTGGAACCGTCAAACCACCGCCCACGGTGCACCCATTATTATCCCCGAAATACCCAGCCAAACTCCACTACATCCGTTTTAGCTTCTCGCAGCCATTGCCCGTTGCCGTTGCCCCTCCGACCTCCATTTTCCCCTCTCGGCATCTTCACGTGACTCCAACCGCAACGACGGGAGTCTATCCACTTTTGGCATCTTCACTGCCTTCCTTGTATATAATATCAGTTCCCAGAGCTACACCTGTGCCCGTCATACCTGGCTAGGAAGCGCCTCGTCACCCATTGTCAACCTCCGACACGAGCCAGAACAACAACAACATGGTTACTTCGCCAGCTTCATTTTCCCTATTTACCTCCCTCCGTCATGATCCGGCCCTCCGCTCAAGCTCAGAGAACAGCTCAGACATCGTGAGCTTCTCGCCCTCCAGCTCCTTTTATATGCTCCGCTACCACCGCGACCGCATGCTCGAAGCAGCACAGCATTTCGAATGGACTGCAGTCGCAAACAAACTTGCCAACGGCACACACCTAGAATCACTGCTAGGCCAGCAAGTGGAAGCCTGGAGGACCCAAAACACCAACCCAGAATCCCCACTGAAGGTAAGCCACCCAACCCTCCCCCCCACCCAACCAACGCACTCATCCACCCCCAGGTCCGCGTCCTCTTCAACCAACAAGGCTCCATGCACACCGACATCGCCCCCACCCCAACCCTCCCCCTCTCAACCCTCTACCCCTCCACCTTCCCCGCCCCCTCCACAGAACCCCCCAAACCCTTCACCCCCTCCCCCAAAACCGGCGGCGCCCTCACCCTCGGCCCCTCCGACGCCACCGTCACGAAACCCACCCCCTGGATCCTCACCCTCGACACCTCCCCCACCCCGCCCTCCCCCCACACCCTCCTCAAAACCACCCACCGCGCCCACTACGACGCCGCCCGCGCCCGCTCCCAGCCCGCCACCCCCCCACCAGGCCCCAACCAACTCCACGAGGTCCTGCTCTGGAACACCGTCGACGAGATGACCGAAGGCAGCTTCACGAGCGTCTACTTCTTCCGCGGAGGCCGCTGGGTCACGCCGCCGGTGGGGGTGCCGCAGCGGCAGGAGGAGGAGGACGGCTCCGCCGTCGTCGACGAGGGCGAGCTGCGTGAGCCGTTTGCGGGACGGTGGGGCCACAGCGTGCGGAGCGCGAAGGCGGTGGCGGGGAGTGGGGGGCAGAGGGGGACGACGAGGAGGTGGGCGTTGAAGAAGGGTTTGTGCATGGAGGAGCCGGTGGGGAGGGGGACGGTGCGGGTCGGGGAGGAGGTGTGGGTGAGTAATGGGGTGAGGGGGTTTGGGAGGGGGAGGGTGGTGGAGGCGAGGGGGACGGTGGGGTGAGGAGGGGAAGGTGGTGGTCATGGGGGTTTGTGATGGAGGTGGATGGAGCTTTTCGGATCAGGTGCCTATTCGGCGACTTGTCTGTCGTAGCGGGACTTTATATATCGTAGTCTCTGCGTTTTTTTTTTATCACCGGAGACCATGTCCGCCACTTTCTCCGAGCAATAAAGCTACGACCGACTTCTCGGCTGTTCTTTGCCTTGCTCTTTCCAGGCCGAGGGTGTCAGGGCGTGAACCTCCTCACATCACGTATGCATCAGGTATCAACATTGAATTTGTCAATTGGTTGACACTGACTCCGCGTGCTAAGGAACCCCGAAAAGGAGAAACGAGGAAGTTCCAGAAATCTTTTCCTGTCCAAAATCATGGCTGCGAGAAGGATTACAAGTCTGAAGATTACATAAGAAGCTTGTGAAAGAAGTCAAGTGTATTTAAAGGGGAGAAACAAGGCAGAGAGGCCGTGTCCGCTGACATCTCACAGCACAACCCCACGTTCATATGGCGCCAAGCACTGATCAGTGCTGGATCGGGAGAACCTGCAGACGCGTGGCAAGCTTCACTCGGAGTGACCTTGTGATCCATCGACGTTCACAGTTGGAAAAGAAGTCAAATCGAACCCGTCTCGCGTATCATGTTATCGTGATATTGTTGTTGTTGTTGTTGTTGTTGTTGTTGTTGTTGTTGTTGTTGTTGTCTATAAGCTTCTCAAAGCCCCCTTCTACCCGTCTATAAATCCCAATTTTTTATAATTACAACCGAAAGCTACGCCCGTGAAATACAAGCAACGTTGGTATATAAGATCCGAGTTAGAATCCCGGGAAAGTTGTTTTTCTCTTTTTTTCTTTCTTGACAGAAGCCAATTTACAGCTTGTCGGCGGGGACGAGGACACCGCGGTACCTCATCTTGCCCTCGTCAAGCGTCTTCATGGCATCCTCGATGCCCTGGGGGGTCATGGGGAACTTGTTGAGGAGCGGCTTGATCTGGTGGCGGGCGGCGAACTCGAGCATGCGCTGGTGGGTGGCGCGGTTGGCGACGATGGAGCCCTGGATGCGGAGGCCGGCCTGGAGGATGGGCATGTAGGGCATGACGAGGTCGCCCGACTCGACCGAGAGAGGGAAGATGACGGCGCCGGGGGCGAGGAGGGGCATGTAGAGCGACCAGTCTGTGGGGAGGTGCAATGTTAGAAAGCTCATATCTGTAGTTGGGGAGTTGGTCAGAGCTTACCGATGTGAGCGCTGGTGCAGACAAGGAGAGCGTCGAGCTGAGCACCAATGTCAAGGGTCTTCATGTCCTTGGTGGCGTAGAACTCGTGGGCACCGAGCTTGGTAGCCTCCTCCTTCTTGCTGTTGGTGCCGGAGAAGACGACGGTGTCGCAGCCGCGCTTGGCGGAGAACTGGATGGCAAGGTGGCCGAGGCCGCCAATGCCGAGGATGCCGACGCGGGCGCTGGGGTCGATGTTGTAGTCGTCGAAGCAGGTCCAGACGGTGGCGCCGCCGCACTGGAGGGGAGCGGCATCCTCATCGCTGAGGCCGTCGGGGATCTTGAAGAGGAAAGCCTCCCTCCAGACGGCGCCGGTGGCCATGGAACCCTGGTCGAGATCGGCCATGCCGTACATGGCGCGCTCCGGGCAGTAGACGTCCTGGCCAGTCAAGCACTGCTTGCAGTGGCCGCACTCGTCGTGCTGGTAGCCCCAGCCAACGCGGTCGCCGGCCTTCATGGTCTTGACCCTGGGGCCAACCGACTCGACGACACCAACACCCTCGTGGCCGAGAACCATGTCGGCGCCGCGGTAGTGGAGGTCGGTGCCGCACAGGCCCGAGGCGGTGATGCGGACGTAGACCTGGTCATCCTGGAGGTCGGGACGGGTGGTCTGGGACTGGACAATGGCGCCAGAAGAGCTTCCCTTGTAGACGGTGAAAGAAGGCATGGTTGTGGAGGTGGAGTTGGGTATCAAGAAGTAGTGAAGCAGACTGATAACGAACGGAGGGTCAACTGGGGAAGGCTGACTTGGGCAGTTTAAGTAGCTGCAGTGTTTATGGTGGGAGAGGTGAAAGATAAATGATTCTCATTATTGTAAGGGGAACCCGGAGCTATGACAAACTGACAAAATGTTTACTTTTCACCGCAATGACGAGTACAAACCCTTGGATGCCGCAAGATGCCGCAGGGTGCTGGGTGGTGAACGGATCAAAAAAGTTATCACCGACGAATCTAAGGAAAGCTTGTGCATCCAGGGCCAGCAGGGGACCATGTTCGAGCCCTCGGGCCGGCCAAAGAGGCTCGTGGCAGCCAGGACTGCCAGCCAACGGGTGTGCTGTAAGCTGTTTACCGCCGGACCAGCGAGCCGTGGAAGGAAAGATGTACAATTGCGACCACCATGACAAATTGACCTATCGGGCCTGCTGTCGGATTTGGGCCCCCATCGAGGCTAAAGGTGGCAGAGCGCGGCGAGCGGTGCTCCAGACATCGGGACACGGCCGCCGTGTGTCGCTACAGTGCAGAGCCCTGGGGCAGAAGTGGACCACATCTGCGACACGTAGGCAAGGATAGGGGGGTGTGAAGAGGGAGAATTCTGGTGGGATCTCGGATTCGGAGATTTTTAGGTAGCTGCGGGCCGTTGAGATTGGAGAAGAGGAGCTTTCTCCGTAGCTTCCAGAAAGCCGCTTGCTTCACGTTGCTGCTGCTGCTGCTGCTGCTGCTGCTCCTCGGCAGATGGATTGCCACCAGCCGGCCGGCTGTTCACTAATTCAGTGGCGGTCGAATCGGAGATTGCTACTCCGTGGCTGCCCTCGCGTTGCTTGGAGAAGTCGTGGGCTTGGCACAGGCATTTTCTGGGCGTGTTTCCCCAGACAACGGTGACATCAGCCAAAACAGTTGAAAAATTTCTGCAGCCAGGCTTGTGGCGGTTCGGCTGGATCTTTCTAGATCGACGTCAGTGTGCTAGAAAATTTCTTTTCCGGACGGCTCGGCGCCATCCTAGCCTCGTCTTCCCGGCCGATCTCCAAGCCTCGGCAACAACCGTGCTGTTCCCTACTATTTGCTTACTTACATTGAGTGCTACTTGCTTACTTACTGCCGACGGTTTTGAGGACTGCATGGACGAGCCTGCACGAATGAGTGATCAGCACCGTTGACGCAAGCTTGTGTTACGTGGTCCCTTGTACGAGCGGTTTCTTCGAAATCATCACCGTCGAGCTCGGACCTTGTTCGAGACAGACATTGCTCAGATCCAAAACTCCCTTGTGGAGACTTTCCGTGGAGACCGCCTGGAGGGGACACCGCGGCACCGCGACACCATGCACGCCCATCGTGAGCGGGTCCAGTGTTTCCTTTAATGCCGCAGGGCTTCCCACCAACTGAATCATAATGAAAGTGCGTTCTTCGTGCAGATGAACTTGCCTCACTCTATGAGGCCCCCTTCGCCTCCAGATTCATGCTTCAGTCACAACATCTCATAGTAAAAATCACTGTTCGTTTCAACGAAAGGGAACAAAATTCATCGTGGTAACCACTGGTATTCGCGTAGCTCGAAGCCACCTAAAACTCAAAAATGCTAGAGATCACTAGCGCCCTCACCGGGGTTTGGGTATATCCGCCGCTGGTTGTAACGATGCTGCCAAAAAAAAATAACTGAAAAGTTATGGCCCTCTCCACGAGGAAGCTCCTCGCCGGGTATATGTGTGTTGATTCCCTCCCAGGTATATCGCTCAAATAAACTTTTTTGGTTGTGCCTTCCTACTTGATGCGCCTCAAGTCAACTTAAACCCCTAGATGCCGATGTTGAAAAAAACTCAAGAAAAAAAAGAGGCTGCCTCGGATCCATTGGTAGACGGAGGATGCAATAGTTTGTTGAAAAATTGCCGAAAATGAACCGAAAGGCGCCGTCGAAAATGCTTCGTTAGGCGCGGGAATCAGGACCAGCCCGCTGGCGCCGAGGACGGTGAAATGGTTGGTTGTTGATTAAAGAAAATTGCCGGAAGAAAAGAAACGGTCAGGCCAGGCTGCACATCTTGTCTACCGAGCAGACAGGGTGCGGTTCAGCCAGTTCCTGGCGCCCTCGTAGCTGCGGCGTCCTTTCTGGGGAGCGGACTGGGCGCTACCGACGCTGTCGTTGGAGAAGGTCGAGCTGGCCGAGCTCTTGCGCGTGTTCTGCGGCTTGGTCTCGTCGATGAAGTTGCCCGAGCCGCCGCGGCCGACGTGGTAGACGGGCGAGGCGGCCTCCTGCAGGCGCTGCTGCTGGCGGAGCTCCTCGTCGAAGCTGAAGATGGCACGCTCGCGGTGGATGTTGCCGGCGCCACCACGTCCAGTGAGGAATTGGCCGTTGGAGGGAGGAGCGGGGAGCTTGATGCGCGAGGCAGGGCCTGTGGCAGTGGGACCAGGAGTCACCTCCTTGGAGCTGACGCGGGTAACGTTCCCTGCACCTCCGCGTCCCCAGTGGACGGCGGTCGAGGTGTTGGAGGGCACCGACGGGTGCGGCTCAGTGATGCTGAAGTGGCGGGTGAGGAGGGTCATTGTTTTTGTGTGTGCGAGTTGGTGTGTCCGAAAGAGGCAATGGCAGAGAAGACTGTGGAAGCGCAGATCCGAAGACCGGTTCAGTGGTAGTCAGGAGTGGATGGTAAGGTCAAGGCAGCAACATGGTGGCCGGCCGGCTGGTCTTATACGGCATCGGGCCCCTTAACGCGAAAAGTTTGCAAGAATGGCGAAAAATCAGGTCACGATGCCATGCGTCACAGCTTTGCAGCGCTTTGCAGCTTGGGGAACGAGCTTTGCAGCTTGAGGAAGGCTCACAAATCGTGGGTTTGTCACGGGGCCCGGCGCGCATCCTTGGCGGGCGTCAAAATAGCACGCGCTTTCCAGTTAGTGGCAAGGCCGCAGGCTGGCAGAGAGCAATTTTGCAAGCCTGCGGTCGCGGATCGAGCACGTCGTCGCGGCTGTGCTTCGGGAGCCGGTCCCGTGCCTGAAAATCTGGATGTTGGAATTTTCGTTAGGTAACTTGCAAGCCGCCTTGTGGCGCGTGTGCCAGAGCCGCGTTGCTGACTGGATCAATGGGCTGTGATGCGACCGCCTGACGCAGTAAGTATGGGGTAATGGCGCCGTAACAGAAATCATCCGTGAATCGTGAGATCCCACCATGCCCACCCCGCGCCCGCCTTTTCTGTGTTGGCATGGTCCAGACGTGCAGCTCAGAGCGCCAGAAGCGCTGAGGCCTCGTTTTGTGCAACATGTCCGTCGTCAGCTCTCCGCAAAATAGGGACACGCCCCGCCCATGACGCCGTTGCGCTGGCTACCCCTGTTCATGTCTCATGGACGATCTGGAGTTCGTGATGCGCGCAGCTCTCCCACTCCCGCCAGCACACACCGTCGCGTTCCTCACTCCCTGGTCACGAGCCTCAGACGCGGCTGAAAGAGATCCCTTTGTCAATACAGCTCGGTGATACGCTACCTATGCTATTGGACCCTATACAGTCCCTACAGCGGCACCGCACAACCAGGCATCCCGTTCCTGGGTCGGTCATATCATAGCGTCATCCCCAGACTTTTGCTTCCCGCCCCTAGTTCCTTACCCCAGACCGCCGCGAACGGACAGGAGCAGACCGCAACCTGCATTGCCTGCCCCACCGGCCGGTCAGAGAGGGGGCCCGCATCATGTTGGGAACTTGGGATCGAGTAAATCGTGCCAGCCCGGGATGACATTGCGTAAGAGTAGTCCATGAAATCCCTCAACCATTGTGAAAATGCCAAACGCCGGGGTATTCTGTTGCAGACCAGACAAAACGCCGCATTTGCGGAGAAGAAGGTTCGGGATTTGGTAAGAGAAACAGCAGGAACGCGGCGGTAAGCGAAAATGCGGGGGAAGGCCAGCCCTTGGAGGCTAACGTCTGGTTCCAGCCGGAGCCAGGAGGGTCACAACCGACATGACACGTAGATCGCTCTACGCCAGCGTTCGGGCGCTCGGAGTCGCGCCGAACGGACACGGGAAGGGGTGTTCGCGAGCACCCTCCCCACACGTGACGGCGCCCATACCACTGTAGAAATGATGCAGGGCGAACTGTCGAATCTCCGACACGCACTCGCGCGAGCCGGCCCTCAGGCGAACTTCTGGTGGATGATGTCCGGGTTTTCCTGCCACTCGTCCTTTTCCACCCACATCTGCTGATCATTAGCCGTTGTAATTAGCGCAAGGGGGCGCACGCAATGCTGACCTTCTTGAACGTGCTCAGACCAGCTAGAATGCTGCCGCCCGTCCACGTGGTGTACTTTCGCTCAGGAGGTGCGTATATTTTGATCCTCATGTCCTTAACCGCAAGGCGTTGGACCTCGTGCAATAACCTGTCACCGAACCCCTTCGTCAAAGTGGACCCGCCCGAAAGCACAATGCTTCCAAACAGGTCCTTGCGCAGGTCCAGATCAGTTCTGTTAATTGCGTTGACGACGAGCTGATGGACTCCCTGGTACTCAGACCCAATGAGCTCCGGATTGAAGAGGATTTCAGGGGCCCGGAACCGTTCGGCACCGATCTAGATTCGTTAATCGTTAACGAACAGAAGACTGCATTAAGCGGAAGGATACCCACCTTGAGTTTCTTGCCATCAGGCAACTTGTACTCAACGCTCTTCTCGTTCGCCCTGGCCGTGCTGCCTGACCATTCCTTCTCCTCCTTGACCGGATCCAAGCACACGTACGAGTGTGATTCCTTGATGTTGCGCACAATTTCCTTCTCTGCGCTGGTGTGGAACACGTAGCCGCTCTTCCTCAGCAGCATCTGGAGGTGCTCTGTAACATCTCGACCGGCGACATCTATCCTTTGGACGGCGTTGTTGATTTGGAAGCCGCCGTACACAGGAACAGCGTGTGATACACCGTCACCCGCATCCAACACGACACCGGTAGTGCGGCCCGAAGCGTAGAGTGAAAGGACTGCCTGTATCGAGGTATAGAGCGCGGGCACGTTGAACGTTTCGAACAGGATCTGAGCAGCAGTGTCACGATTTGTGCGGGGATTGAGCGGCGGCTCGGTGAGGAGGACAGGATGCTGGACGCATTGGCAGTTAGCAACGTTTGGATAGTCCCGGATGAAATGCCAGGCAGCTTGAACGCTTCATGCTGATGAGTTGGTGCACTTACATCCTCGCTCACTGTCTTCAACTCTTCGGCGTAGACGTATTGCCATATTCTCTCCATATCATCCCAGTCCGTGACAATGCCGTGCTCCAATGGGTAGTTGATTTTTAGCAAGCCCCGCAGCTCTTGCGCGCGTGGTCCGATGAAAACGTCCCCTTCCAAAGCTCCAGCAAGAGCTCTGACATGCTTTGGGCGACCGACGTAGGACGGGAAATAGCACTTTGGCAGATCCTGACCTGCGAAACCGGCTCGAATTGTGCCACTGCCATTGTCGAGCACAATAGGTGCGTTGAGGAGTCTGGAGCCCATGGTGGCAGGCTGGTTGAAGCTCGTCTAGTGACGACACTGGTCGATGCAAGGGCGGTGGTGGTTGGATGAGACTTGGGCGCTGTCGAAGGGGAGCTTCGCGCAGAGCTTCGATCGGGAGGCGGAAGATGCTTTGTCCAAGCCCGTTGGTGTTGTTGTCGCGTCTGTTGAATGAGGTTGACGCGCCTCAAGCGCTTGCAAGGGTCCAACTCGTCGTTTGCGCTGGGCCTCACCGCCCAGAAGAAGCGGCCGCTTTTTTCCCGGTGCCAGATGGTATCTACGGCAACGAATAAGCCCGCCCGCATCGCGCCAAGACAGTTTTGGCTGGCTTGTTATTCGCGTCAACAATAGCGTTGCTCACAACCTTTTTTTTTTTTGTATCAAAAAGCCTTTTCCATTACGACATATCCTTTGTGCACCTCCATTTGTCTCCGAATATGCTACTAAGAAATCGGTTCGTAGTGTATTGCAACACTACTGTGTTGGTCCAGGAGTCATACTTTCGTCAATTCTGCGGGGTTTTCCACGACCTTGCCATTCGAGATCAGATATGCTGTCTGATGGGAATCTCTCCCATTTGTCTTTACGTCTGTGGAACAACTACTTAGGCGTCACGAAGAGGTTAACCCCCTCTACAAAGCATCATGACCGACGGAAAAACAACAGCAACTGCTGAAGTGGTAATGTTTGTCCAAAAGAAGCGCTCTACCCACTTCAAACATCACTTGACTGCTCATCTCGCCGCTTTCTACCTGCGCACGCACAGATCGCTACGGATAACCCATTTCTCACCTGCAAGGACTTCTCTGCCTTCATGCAGCATGCAGTCTGCCCCGTGCCTATGAAGTAGAGCCATGCCAACCTCCAGACCCACAGCAATCGGCTCCGGCGGCGGGTCCTTTTTGGACGCTTTCTTTGGCGGATCCGGATAGAAGACAGTCTCGCCTCCAATGCACCCTGTGGTTGGGGAAGTCAGGTAAAGAAGTAGTGTCCAAGTTGTCCGTGCCGAAATATTCTGGTCTCCGGGGATAACGACGTTGTTAAAATCGTCATCTGTTTGTCTCAGCTACGAGCATCGTTCAAGCATCATTCACGTGGACCCTTACAGTGCTGGTCAAAGTATTGCCCCTTTGAGTAGCGATAGATGCGGATGTTGGGATTCAAGCCAACAACTTCACCACCCCAGAGCTGTTGTTTCTCTGCTTGCGATAGCTGCAGGCCATCTTCAGACTGCGCGTCACCCATCAAAATGTCCTTCAGCGCCGTTTCTTCCCACAGCCTCTTGGCAAAGGCCGGATCCTGGATTTGGTAACGATCGTTCACCCGGACTGCGTCGCCTTTCTTTGGTTTCCCTGGCGTCGTGGTGAGGGGCAGCGACGACAGAAAAGACACAAAGGTTTTGCAGAGCGAGGATGGCCAGAAGTTGGGTATTGTTACGATCTGGCCTGGCAAGACTTCTTGCAAAGAGAGGTCTGAAGCCGGAATGAGTGGCCTGAATGCGGGCCAGTTTGGCGGCGGCTGCTCATGCTGGGTGGCGACAGGCTTTGCAGTAGGAGCAGCAACATCTTTCTTCTTGCCTTTGGGTGGCATTGCAGATGCAGATGTAGTTTCCGGGGTGTGAGGGCCTAGCGGGTACAGCGCTGTTTGAACCGTGGATGGGATGCTGCCTGGGTGGTCGGATGACGATGACTGTTCCCTTGCACTCTGTTGCAATAGGAGCCAACGACCAGACGCATTCGCAGGTATCTACCACCCTCGATGTCCAGCAGCCGCAGTAGACGGCAGATAGAGAGAGAGCAAAGGCTAGGCCACTCCCCGCTCACCGCCCACCGCATAGCGCCGTCTGGCACGACAACAAACCTGACGACCCGCCCGGTTAAGCTTCGGCCAGACATCGCGGCGAGATTTCATGATCGCTCCAGCGTTCGAGGGCCTCACCCGCCGTGACTGCGATTCCGCGCCGCTGGCTCACTTCGCCCGAGCAGACTTCGCTGACGCCTCGGAGCGCAATCGCAGACGGCCGACGAGCAGGTCACCCACATCGCCTGCCTCCACCCCCGCCGCCGCTCTTCAACCGTATGCGCGTCCTAGTACTCCATTCGCGACGCAAGATGCCGATGCCGAGACCGCCGTCATGATGGAGGAGAAAGAGACAACCACACACCCGAGCCCCGCGCCGGACGCGACAATGATGGAAGGCATAGAGGGGCCACCTGCCGTCGCAGACGCGCAGTCAGATGCGGCGAATGCGACGCAGCCAACGCCCGCGCCAGCCTCGGAAGAAGCCAGTGAGCTCTTGCCAGCAACAAGCATAAAAGACGCAGGAGAAGCGGCGAAGGACGACAGCTCAAGCGACACACAAACACAAGTGCCCGCCGAAAAGCAAACTCCCCCACCTGATACTACAAAGCCCGAGGAGCCAACCTTGCCTGCAGAGCCGGCTCCCAACGAGCAGCCCACCGACCAAGTTGATCCCACCCAGGGCCCAGAGGAAGTGACCCAAGGGAACAGCACTATTGTCGATGTCAGCAACATGCCGGATCCGTTCACCTCCACCGGACCAGACCCAATGGTCTTGAGCGGAGCCAACGGGCAGAACGACTACTACGGCAGCATGGATGTCCAACAACCCGATGCTCTAGCAATCCCTCCCGATATGCTCAACACTACGCTCCCTCTCTCTTCACACGCCGCCCTTCAGCAACATCTCGAGGACAGCCGCCAATGTGCATTCGCCAAGCTTGAATTCCCCGACGGTGACTTCTACATGACAACGTATGCGGTGGAACTAGGCAGAGACGCGCGTGCGTTCCGGCAGGAAATGCGGAGGCGTAACCAGGAGGAACACCAGGACCAGCCAGCTGCTGGTAGCGTCGGAGAAGGCCCACAAACGCCCATGCGACCCACTGCGCCGAGCGTAGCAAGTGTCTGTCGCAGCAATCTCAGCGAGTGCGGCGGCATTATGGGAGGCGATGACTATCATGTCAACGTTGCGCCGCTGAAGCGGAAAAGGAAGAAGAAGGAAACGAAGTCGACGAGCTCGTCTTCCCAGCGCCCCTCTCGGAAAAGCTCCATCGCCGGCAGCAACGCCTTTGAGCCGATAGATTACAACGGACTTGTCTTTCAGTCTCAGCCCGACGCTTCATCCTTCCTTCCAGACCCGTACGAAGTCCCTCTGGTTCCCATACACCCGCCGATGTCGGAGAGCGGTCCGGTCGGCCACAAGGGCATCTCGCGAAAGCATCTCAAGATCTACTATAGTTTTGACAGCCAGGTTTTCGAAATGAAGGTGCTTGGAAGGAACGGTGCTTTCTTGAATGACGCCCATTACTTACCGGACAACGATGCAGTCGGGCTTCACGACGGGGACAAAATCCAGATCGGCGCCGTGTCCATCATGTTTCGCCTTCCGAATGCCCCAGTAGATGACGATGCCCGGTCAGAAAGCTCGAATAGCTTTAGCGGAGGGATCAGCCTCAACTTCGAGGATGGCCGCGGCCAAAGTATCATTCCGGATGATGAGAGCGATGATGACGGTTACAGCTACGCCGAACACTACGACTTTAGTCCACATGCTTATGGATGGGATTCTGAGGAGGAGGAATTCTCCGCTGATGACGATGCAGAAGACGAATATCGGGAGCACGAGCAGCTACCGAAGGTCAAGCTCAAGTTGAAGCTGAAGCAGCCGTCTCAGCCGGCGAAGGTCAAGGATTCCAAGGCAGAGGCTCGTTTGAAGAAGAAAAAGAAGAAGGAGAAGCTCAAGGCCAAGCAAGAGGCCAGAGCTGAAGCAAGAGCTGAAGCCAGAGCTGAGGCCAGAGCTGAGGCTAAAGCCGAGGCCAAAGCTGAGGCCAGAGCTGAGGCCAGAGCCGAGGCCAAAGCTAAGGCTAAAGCTGCTGGGAAGACCGCACCCAAGTCTCAAACTGTTGTTCAATCCGAAGACGTGCCAAAGGAGAAGAGCAAGGAGAAGGATGCGTCGAAGGACAAGGACAAGGAGAAAGAGAAGAAGGAGAAGAAGGAGAAGGCAGCCTCCAAGACCACCTCGAAGACCACATCCAAAGCGCCTTCGAAAACCGTCGAGAAGCCCAAGGAGAAGACCGAACCGACATCGCAAGTCAACATTGTTCCCCCAGAGGACATACCTCAACCAAGCACTGAAATACCTATGGGAGAGATTAAGACTGAAGAGGACAAGGACAAAGATGACAAGAAGTCTGAGTCTCAGCCACACAAGGATAGCAGTGGCAGGCGCGTTTTGACCGCGGAGGAAGCTGAAAAGCTTGGTCTTGAGCCCGGTACAGTCATTGAAAGGAAGAAAGGGCCCGGCCGACCACCAAAAGATGGAATCATGTCGAAACGCGAGAAGGCCGAAATCATGCGACGCAAGAAGGAGGCGGAGAAAGCAAGGAAGCTCGGACTTGACCCTGAATCCATCACGAAGGTCGACCTCACTCGGCCCCGTGAGAAGAAGGATGGAGAAAGTAAGGCAGAGAAGAAGCCCAAGAGTGAAGGGGCTGAGAGCGAGTCGGTTGGACCTGAGGGCGACGGGCAAGGCGCAGAGAAGAAATCGGTGAAGATCTCGAGGCCTTTGCGTACGCCATCACCGGAAATGAAGGAGACCGACTACACGGAAGAGCAGCTTCAACGTCCAGCGGCCAACTACGTCGTCCTCATTCACGAGGCCATCTCGAACTCGAAGGAGGGAAAGCTCAATCTGCAGCAGATTTACAGTGCCATCGAGCGAAAGTACCCGTACTACAAGTTCAAGACCGGAACCACGGGCTGGCAAAGCAGTGTCCGTCATAACTTGGGCCAACACGATGCATTCCGCAAGGCCGAAAAGGAAGGAAAGGGCTGGTTGTGGGCCATCAACCCTGGTGTTTCCATCGAGAAAGAGAGGCGGAAACGAGTCACGCCTCCACCGCAGCCCCAGCCAAGGGCCTACTATCCTCCAACTCATCAGTCTCCTTACGGAGCAATGCCCCCCGGGCCACCAAATTATCAGCATCCTCCTGGCCCGTACCCTCCAAGACCACCGGCAGCTCCTGGGCAACCTGCATATGCAGCAGCACAGCAACGCACCTATCAGTCACCATATGGTTCTCAGCCTCTTGGACAGGCAGCACAGCCGGCCCAACCCCGGCCCCCATATCCACCGCCCAACAGTGCTAGGCCACCCTACCCGAGCCCCTACGGAGCTTCGCCCTATGGGGTACCACCCGGCACAGCTCAAATGCCCTATCCTCCAAATTCTACCTCATCCTCACACCCTTCTTCTGGCAGCTCATATGCAACAGCTGGCCCATCGCCGTATGCTACGTCGGGTGCTCCTGCTTACTCGCCTCCAGCAACGGCATCGGGCTATCCTCCGCGCCCACCTCATGCTGCTCAATCACAATCTGGACAACCTGGCATGGCACAGACTCCCCAACATTCAGGAACACAAAGCGCCACTCCAACACCTGCCTCTGCCAGCCACCCTCCTAGCGAACCCATCCCACCAAGGAAGCCCAATCTGTATTCGGATGGTGCACCGTACGCCACAATGCTCAACAACTTCCGCGACTATTACATCAGGAACGCTCATGCCATGCTCAAACGCAAGCTCACGCGTGATGAGATCGTGAAGCTCACTGATCGTGGCTTAGAGCGCGCTCTGTATCCCGAGAGGTACCCACAGAGGACAGAAGAAGACATGGATGAGAACGCAAAAGTGGATCTGAAGGACGAGAAAGACATCGAAGAAGCGGTTAAGGGCATGCTGAAGAAGTTCAACTTTGGCTATTTGGTTGAGGAAGCTGAGAGACGTGTTGGCAAATCACCTGGGCCTGCTGGGACTCCGTCAGCTCCAAGCAATGTGTCCACACATTCTCCAGCAACCACAATCGGCCAAATTCCAGTTAGCCAAAACCATTCGTCTGTCCAAAGCGGTACACCGGGGCCGTCTGGGCAGGTTCAACGTGAAGTTTCTGGTCCAGCTGCACCGACTCCAAGCCAGAACCAACCAGCTGTTCAGAACCCGTCACCCGCCCAGGCAGCACCGACTACACCGCAACTCCCGGCGGCTGAATCTGGGAACGGTCAGGCTACCGCACAGACTCCACCTTCGATGCAACATCCTCCAGGGCAGCCTCCAGCAGAGTCTCCGAAATCGTCATCCCCAGCCAACGCTCCGAACCCGTCTCAAACTGGACCAAACCCCACTGCTCAAGCCCAACCAACAGCATCGGCAGCACCTGCTGGTGTTACGCCGGGTTATCCTCCCACTTCTCAGCCAACCGTCCCAGTGCAAGCTCTGCCAGCACGCACGAACGGCGCGAGTACCCCTGTACCTCCACCAGTCGAGGCACTGACTCCACTGGGTGGTAGTCCCAAGCCTGGAACGCCCGTTTCTGCTACCACACCAGCTTTCGGCTCCGGGTCGTTTGCAGGTAAAAGGCCATCCCCCGCACCGGCGTCCAACGCAGCGGCAGGTCTGAAGCGGGGGCTAGACGGTGATGAGAAGTGCGAGGACGAAGGTGAGGTGAAGAAGCCAAAGGTTGAGGGTTGAGTTTGGGCAAGGATCGCAGGTAAGAGCGTGTCCTTACTCTGTAAGACTTGGCTAACTGTTGCAGGCGTACCGGATTGGGGATTTCCAAGGAATGACAGGTAATGCATAATGAGCTCTATCACTTCGGTATCGATATCCGGCTTTGAAGGGACCATTCCGTTTCCCAAAAGGCGTTTATTGAGGGTCTTTTCCACTCCTGGTTCCAGCATTGCATTTTCAGCACTGCATTTTCCAGGAGAGTACGTGTTTTTACTGGCAACGATATGCATCTCGATAACCCACATCTCTTTGCGTTCCACGTTGTAGCAAGGAGCATGGTTTGGGACAGGGTTTTGTGGAGTACTTTTTTTTCCCTATGCCTCGGCCAGGCTGACGTGAATATGGTTTTCGTTGTTGAACTACAAAGATAGGCTTTCCAGCTGATGTAGCTACATTTCTACATTGTGTGTAATTTAAGTTCTCGGCCAAAAAGAAAATTCGAACTCGTGCAACAGAATCAACCGCTGCAGTATGAATGCTGTCTCATTCATGTCTCTAGCATAGGAAGTAACTCTTTGGAAAGCTATACTCAAACCATTCAATAAAAGGCCTAAGCCCGCTGAACTGCGGAAGGACCCGTCTCCGAATTTCCAAATGCAGGGCTGCCCCAGATTGGCCGGGTGTTTGTGATGCAATGTCGAATTTACGAATATTTCTGCAATCCTAATTTTACCTTGCATGGGAGAATGACAAAGCAACAATACAGCCCCAGCTTTGCGGCCATGAATAAGGTGTGGCGAGTCATTCCAACGGCGGCGTCAATGCTGGCGACGAGCTGCGGGGACGGCGGGGTCCGAGTACATATCAAACTGACAGTTGCCAACCGTCTCGCTCTCACTCCTCGTGCCACCCGCCCCCCAACTCTCCAACCTCGCACCTCACCGACCGAGCATTCCAGAGCACGTCGCGAAAATCGCAGATGCCCAAGCCGAAACCGGACGCTATCAACCGCGCTGTCGCAATCGCATCGCAACTAGCCAACAGCTCGGCCGCCGCAGAGGCCCAGCCAGTGCCACCCTCCACCGCCATGTCCCAGCAGCGCCCACCGATCACCTGCCACGTCCTCGACACGACGACCGGGCGCCCCGCCGCCGCGATCCCGGTGACGCTCACGCTGCTGGCCCCGTACGGCCCCAGCACGCCCCTCTCTGCGACGACCAACAGCGACGGGCGCGTCACGGGCTGGACGGCGCCCGCGGGCGACTCGACCACGCTCGAGGAGATCTTCCGCAACAGCAAGGCCCACGAGGAGAGCGGGGAGGAGGCGGAGATGGTGTGGGGGCTGCGGTTCGAGACGAGGGCGTTTTGGGAGCAGAGGGGCGTCAAGGCATTCTTCCCAGAGGTCGAAGTCAGGTTCGTGGTGCGCGGGCGCGAGGAGCACTACCACGTGCCGCTGCTGCTGGGCCCGTTCAACTATACGACGTACCGCGGGTCGTGAAGGGGTTGTGCGTGTGCGTTGAGAGCAGGGGGCGGACGCGGATGGGACTGGCGGGCGAGGGCAGGAGGAGACTATTGGTGTTGATGTACCAGAGAGTGTGATGTGATAGGTCAATTGGGGTGCATGGCGGTGCAGCAAAGCAGCATGAATTTCCGCCGTCGCATCGGCCTCACGCATGAACGGAAGGCGTTTCAACCTCCAACTTTTTAATAATTATTCTGGCAGGCCATCATTCATCTCAAGGCACGATGGCTGCGTGGATCCGTGGAACGAGTGGCTGCCTTATCGGGCGGGATAACGTCATCGACCAGCCGCCTGGGAAGAGGGGGGGCGGAGGGGCCCTCGCATCCGCCGAGCGCAGTGCAGCGGCACGCAACACATCCATGGCTACGCGTCGTTGCTGCGTGGATGCTGGCTGCCACTGTCAAGACTGCGTCCGGCGAGGGTCGCTGCATCTCGGCCATGTGCAGCGCAGCGTGGTGCAGGTGCCCGTGGGCTGACGATACATGTACCAAAGGGCGGCGTGGGCTCGGCTGTCTGAATCGCGTTGGTGCACGTGACTAGTGCTTGTTAATCAGTCCACTGGTATCATAAAAATGCTTCCGTTGCCTCGCTACGTCACCTCTTTCATCATCATCGCCAACTCGCAGAAACCAGAACCCGCTTTGGGACGAGCAGGCATTGGCAGTTTGGCATCAGCCTCACTTCGTACCGTCGACGCCCGCCGAGACACACGCCCCCGTCCCCCCAGAAGCGCAACTGTGCGCCCCCAAGGCGAGTGCGCCCATCGTCGCTGCCGTTTTGCGATCAGGGGAATTGCGTCACGCCCACCCCCGAGTCCTCGAGATTTTCGCAACACCACGACCGCTACCGACAACAACAACAAGCGCACCATCTGATCGCGTCCACATTCTGCACTCGCCCTGCTGCACAAATATTCCGTCAGCGGCTCGACACGTGCTCCCATCGACGCGCCGCCGAAGTGCTGGTAAGCTTGTTCTGCTGGTGGCGAAAGATAGCGCGCGACTCCTTCCTGCGACCGCGCCAGGAGTCTGCAACGCACACAGCCCCCGGACGACGCTGCGAAGACGTCGCGGTGCCTGCGCTGAACGCCTCGAGGCTGACTGCTGCTCTGCGACACAGACAAAGAAATCTGCTGCGCCGGCCCCCGACCGACGCGTTTGTTCTCCGGAAGTAGTTGGGTTTGGCACGACACGTACTAGAGGCGAGCGAGCGAGTTCGTCCACCCGAACGACGGATCGACACAACACGCCCTTACGTCATTCAAAGAGCATCTCCCGCCAACAGAACTCAAACAACCTCCCCTTAAGTCATCCCAATCATGTCCTCCCCCCGGGACTCCAAGCGAAACATACCCGCGCAAGGCGAAGGTGCGTTTTCTTCCCTCTCCACTTTCTTGCATCTGCCATTGATGACTGCCCACCCTCCCTCTGCTGCTCCTTCTCGCCACCCCATGCGTCGTGCAATTACCCCACTGACGGCATTTCTGTCCTGTAGACAACCAAAAGTCGGAAAATGAGAACAAGCGGCCATCACCACCCAGAATAGGTATGTGCAACTGTCCATCGCCGATCCATGCACGCGTCCATCCATCATCTACCCCATGCCGTGTCGCTGCCTCCGCTCTCCACCAGGCCCATCTAACCATGATGCAGAGGCGCCAGATAACAGCAGTGACGCAAAGGCATCGGCCTCGACTTCCGTACCCACCACCACGGCTCCTCTTGCCCCCCCTCCCCGTCCCGGACAAAATACAACTGCCGATAGTTCAGGAGATTACTTCAGTGCCGCACACGGCAGCGGCCACAGCCATTTCAACTTGGAGCCAAACCCATTTGAACAGTCATTTGGCAACCCTGCGACGGAGACGCCTGGAAAGAGTTTGCTTCCACCTGTTGCAAGCCTGACGTCGCCGTCGTCTTTGCTGCAGGGTGGGACGCCTGGCTGGCCCAATTCTTTGAGGTCAGGGCCACTGAGTCCTGCAATGCTTACTGGGCCTACCGGAAGCGGTGACTATTTTGGCGAACCGTGGAAGGGTGGTTTCCCGACCCCTAACGAATCTTCCCTCCGTACTGGACTGACCCCCGGCGGCGGCGGTTCAATGTTTCCTGCACCTAGCCCCAACTCTCAGGCCCTGTTCAACTCTCTCCAGAGCGGCGGTGCAACGCCTAGCACTAGCGAGTTTTACCGGGCTGCATTCAAGATGAACAATAACTTTGGCCAAAACGTAAACCCACCTACGTCACAGCCGACTGAGCAGAACGCTCAGCCGACTAGCGATAGTAAACAGTTCCAGGCCCAGCAGCAGAATAACCAGCAGCAACCGAACCAGCAGCAGGGCCAACAGCAGCAAGATCCATTCGGTCAGCATGATGCCAATGTGGTGACGTCATTGTTGGGTCTTTCGCGTGCCGATGCTCAGCAAAACAGCAACAGTCAGTTTGCAATGCCCGGCCAGCCCTCGCACGTCAATACCAACGTCGGTCAAATGCCTCAATCTCAAGAGACATCGCCGACCACCAAGCGTGCTGGCAAGAACTCCATCGTCAGCATGTCGGGTTCGGCCGACACGGGTGAATTCTCCGAGAGTGCACACAGCGAGGATGCTAAACCCCCTCGGTCCCGAGGTGGTAAAAGAGGCTCCAACGGCAAGAGTCAGTCTACGAACGGTCGACGGAAGGCGGATGATGGCGCCGTCAAGGGACCCGCCAGCAAAAAGGCGAAAACCAGTGCCGGCAGCATGCACACGCAGAGCGCCGATGAAGATGATTCTGATGACGATCACGTCAAGCAGGAGGGTGGTGAAGGTGGCGGCAATGGCAGGAAGATGACGGACGAGGAGAAGAGAAAGAACTTCTTGGAGCGCAACAGGTATGAAAGTTCCCATTGCGTCACCAGTCGTCATTCTAACGTTTTTACAGAGTTGCTGCCCTCAAGTGTCGTCAGAGAAAGAAGCAGTGGCTTGCCAACCTGCAGGCGAAGGTGGAGCTTTTCAGCACAGAGAACGATGCTCTCTCGGCTCAGATCACGCAGCTCCGTGAGGAGATTGTCAACCTCAAGACGATGCTTCTCGCACACAAGGACTGCCCGGTGTCGCAAGCGCAGGGTATCAGCGGGATGGCCATGACAAATTTCATCGGCGACCTCAACCACCACAGCCATCCGTATGGAATGGGCATGCCGCCGAATGGAGTGCCGCCGATGGGCATGGGCATGCAGCAACCACCGCCGCAAGCCATGCAGCGGAGGTGAAATGAGGCCCAGGGCAGCTCGCCTCTTCAAAGGCAGCTTGGCCCTTATACACATCAAGCTTGGGGCGGCGTCGTGTCGCATGATGGTCGTCCTCGATAGGGGATGACAGGACCCCACAGCAAAATCCCTTCCCCCAGGATCACAGGTGGTTGCTCGCCGCGTAGGTCCATTTGCTTCATTCTCGACAAGTGCACATTGGCTGCATTATGTATAGTACCTTCTGACCTTTACACTCTCTCGGTGGGCGCAATAGGACGGCTGTCGCGGATTCAAGAGTGTAGATAAAGCTCTTTTATTCTGGTTCTGGGCGATTTGGGTGGTTTATGTTTTGTTCTTTTGTTAACTTATCTTCGATGCAACACACACACAAGGGCGTTTGGCGCCAGCGAAGGGCAAGCAAGGCGGCAGGGACAGGATGGGAGGTGTTACCTCTATCTTTTGATCAAGCACTCCTCAGGCTAGTTGTGGCAAACCAGGGACTTTTCACGATGGGTCCTGGAGGAGACGATGCTCTTTACTGATAATGGAACCATGCATTTTAAGAAATACGGCTTATAGATGAGGTCTTTGCTCTTGGGATACGAGGTCGGTTGGGGCGGGCATGGGAAAAGGGAGATGGGAGTTGAGTGGTTGTGATTATAGCTGCCAATCTAATGAGTACTACTATATGAAGCTGGAGAATGGGTGGTTCGGAAGCCATTGACATGCGGGGAAAGCTGCGAAGAGCAGTCCCAGAGCTTCTTCCGAGACCGGAGAAGGAAGCCGACACGAGTTCAGAGCTCGGCGCAACAAAGCCCTCATTACGTTTAGGGCGGTGCATGACTCCGCATTCGGGGAGCACATGGGGGAGGGGTGGTATAAAAGGTGCGATTAGCCGGATGAAAGCTGGATCTGATAAGATCAAGATAATGGAGTCTCCAGAAGCGGCCAAGGTGAGCTCTCTCCGAGTCATGATGCACCATCTCGACCCGTCCCAAAACCAACAGCTTGGCCTTGCGGCAGCTTCGATGAAGCCCACGGCGTTGATTACCCATTATCATGGTGGTGTTTCTTGACTTCGAGGACGACTCGCCCGATCCTTTTCGAGAGCCCTTCGGTCCCACTGACGCCCATCTGCCCTCGCACCAGCAACAACAAGATGGCGACAACGCCCCCCACCAAGTCGACGCTCGCCCGAACCCCAACATCAACGGCTTCTCGGCCATTCTGAGCTGCTATCCGTATGTGGAATCCTCCCTCGGCCTCTGCAGTCCCCTCATCAACCCCCCCGCTGACACGGCTCCTCGCTCGCAGCATCGTCTCTCAGCTCGCATCCCTGCTCGACCTGAATACGCTGCACGACCTCTCGCGCACGTGCCGGCAGTTCCGCGCAAACCTCCTCGAATACCGCAACCAGCTGGTCACGCAGACGCTGCGCTGCTGCAACGACCAAGCCCCGTGCGAAAAGGCCCCTCCGGCCGGCCCCGCCGACGCCCAGCATGGATGGCACGGCGTGCCCGAGGGGCGGAGGCTCCTGAGCGGCAAGGTCGGCAAGTGCGCGAGAGACATGGTGGGCAATTGTCGCAAGTGCGGCATCGTGGTTTGCAGGGTGAGTTTTTCCACGAGAGACTAGAGAGAGCGTGGTAACCTGACGCTCCCAGAACTGCACCAGCAAGCCCCCACCACCCATCGCCTTCCCCCACCGCCTCCGCCGCCTCTGCAGGACGTGCCTCAACGCGCCCCTGCCCATCTTGACGTCGCCCTCCATCACCACGCCCCCGCCCGCCTGCTCGCTGCAGACGCACCGCTCCTCCCGCTCGACGGGCTCGAGCCCAGGCTCGTCGCCGCACTCGTCCACATCCGCCCTCATGGGCACCACCCCGCCCACCACCACCGGCACCACGCCTCCCCTCTTCACCCCGTCCTCCTCCCCCTCCTCCACCTCCTCCGCCATGATCGACCCCAACGACGGCGACGACGAGGATGCCTCGCCCCCAGCCTTCACCTCCCTCGCCTTCGCCCGCACCCCCTGCAGCTGCCCGGACAGCGTCTGGCTCTGCGGGCCCTGCGGCCACGCCGTCCGCACCCGCGACCAGCAGTACGCGCTGGGCTGGACGTGGCGCACGCGCTACAGCAGCTACCTGGGCGGCGGCGGCCTGGGGTCGGGCATCGGCGAGGGGCTGGAAGGCGTCAAGTGCGGCCTCGGCGACGCCTGTCGCGGCGGCCACGACGTCGAGCGCGAGGAGTGCGGGACGGCGGAGGAGCTGGCGGAGCTGGGGGGGCGGCTTCCACCGTCGCTCGGCCAGCAGCAGGTTAGTCATGGCGTGGCGGTTGGCGCGGCGGGGAGTCCGCATGATGAGTGGAGCGGGACGAGCTTTTTTGCGCAGGAGATTGAGGGGATTGGGGGGAGGAGGGTGATGAAGGTTAAGCGGAGGGTGAGGGTTGGGGCGGTGGTGAAGGAGTGGGAGGATGAGAGGGATGGGCGCGAGGCGTATTTGGCGAGGGAGAAGGAGGGGAAGAATCGGGCGTGGTGCGCGTGGTGTGCGCGCGTGGTGCCGTCGGAGAGGGATGCGAGGGAGTTGAGGCAGAGGTGGGGGTTTGGGGGTGGGGTGCTGTTTTGTGGGGATGGGAGGCATGCTCGTGGGTGATTTTTTTTATTTTACTTCTTTCTTTTTGGTTCCGCGGCGGGTTTGTGTTTGGCAACCGACGGTCCTTTTTTTTTTCTCTCTCTCTAGGGGGGTCCTGTGCTTGCTGGCACTGCGTGGTGAGAGAGGTATATACGTGAGCGGAAGGTTGATGATTCACGAAAAGGGTATCTGCGGAGGGAGGTGGAAACAATTACATATTGACGGGGAAGACGAGCTACGAGATATGTGGCGGGTGTGAATAGCGTCGTACTAGGTTGTGTATCTATGTTTTGGGAGTGGATGGGTTCTCTACTGTTGAGGAGAAATACGTATAGTAGGACAGGATACTAAGTGGCAGGCAGTAGCATGATGGGGAGTAAAATCGGATGGGATCTTGGCTTGCAGTTAAACACTTTCAGTGATTCGTATATGTGAGGTGCAGTTGATGTGTGACTTATTGAGACGAGGCTGGTAGGGTGTTTTCTTGATTTTTTTGGGGGGGCGGAGATGCTTTATGGGGAACCCAAGTGTTTGGCAGGATGGGTGAGGTGGGCTGATATCTGTACTCCCGCCCACATTGAGGCCCGGTACTCCGGATTGGGTTGCTGTGGTCACACCACGCTGATTACTTTGTGGACTGGTCTTCTGTTGACGCTGATAATTTCCTGTTCCTAAGGTAGGTGTTGACGTTGAGGGTTATTAATTAAGGGTGTGAAATATGGTTGTTTTGGGAGTGAACAGCTGATGGTGTCGCTTATGTGGAGTGTAGATTCCCACTTACGGTAGTATATTTGGAACATAAATCAGGTCAAAAACTCAGTTAGGAGCTACTAGCCCTCCCAGCTAAGTCTTGAGATACTGGGGGGAAAGGGTAGAATTCCCCGGCCCAGTTATGGGTACCCTGGCAGCGAGCAAGATCTCAAGACGAAGACTTCTTTGAAGACATACTACACAGCCACGAACCCCAGAGAGGTGCCCACGTGGACGACGCCATACCAGCTTCCACGTGAAGGTGACACTTTTGCTCCGTCACATGCTCTGCCTGTCTCTCTAAGACCTGTAGTTTAAAAGCGTCCCTCTTGTCCCTCTTCCTCTGCATCTTTGTTTCTCACGACTAGAAGGCTGTTCGCTTCATTGAAACAAATACGCAAGGAACGTGGTTACTTTCCTTCCGTTGCCTCGTCTGGTCCGGTCTCAACCAGTCATTTGGACGCCACTCGACTCGTCTATGTTCCTCCAAGACTGCCGTTTACAACATCAAGTAGCGTAATGTTACGCAGCTCTTCTACCAAACACTGCTGAAGAACGCCACGAAGAGATAATGACGAGCAGCATTAAGGTTGGTGGTCAAAGCTGCCTACCAGAACAAGTTATTGCTGTAGGATTCTCTTGTTGGAGATCGACCAACTGCCAAAGCCTGCCGCACACGCACCAGTAGCTAGCTTCTTTATGGCCTGCTCGTAGTACGCTGCACCTTTTGCTTCTTCCGCGAGGCTTTGAGGGTATGGAATCTTTCTTGAGCTTGGTTTTGAATCATAGAAGCTTCAAAAGAGGAATCTCCCTTGACGTGGGTTCCCATAATGGGCTCGTGATACAAAGCGAAAGTGATCGTTTCTTAACTGTACATACGTCATCTATAAACCCACAAAGAACGCCATTTTCTATGCTCGGCATACGACCTAACCCCAGCTGTATGCCTCAGCTGTATCTAATAGGCATAGCTGACTCCCTTCCATCAGCCACCGAAACCAATCCTTTTCTTCCAGACGGAGCCTTCCTCCATCCCCACCTCAACCACAAACCATGCCTTCCTTGGGTATTTCCGCCTTCTCCACCTTCACCTCCCCATCCCCCTCCACCTTCTTCCCCACCTCCACTTCCTCAACCTTCCCTTCCGGCGCCACGCCCGCCTTCTTCGCCTCCTCATCCTCCTTCTGCTTCTGCAGCTCCAGCTTCGCCTTGTCCTTCTTGCTCAACGACAGCGCACCCTTCTCCAGCGCCTCCTTGGGCAGCGGCCTGACGTATGGCTGGCAAATGAACCACGGGCGCTTGCACCTGTTGACCGCCGCGACGGAGCTCCCGTGCGCATCCAGCTCTCCTACCGGCTTCTCCCCGCCATCCTTTTCCTTCTCGGCGGCGGTGGCGCTCTCGGACGTGGTGGCAGCTTCCTGCTCATACTCGACGAGCCCCTGCTTCACCGCCGCCTCGACCATCTGCAGCACGTTCTCATACGCCTCGACATTGCCGGAGCGACACCGCGCCAGCGCATCCCGCACGTGCGTGTGCCGCGCGACCAGCGGCCGCAGCAGGCGGAAGAGATGGGCTTGCATGGCCGTGAGGTTCGGATCGTTCGAGCGCTCCGGCTTCTTCGAACCTTTATTGGCGCGCGCCTGCTCGCGCTTCTGCCTCTTCGTCGGCGGCTGGCCCTCGCCTTCTTGCTCCTCGTCCTCTCCAAACCCCCGCGGCGGCGTCGGCGGCGGATCCGACGGCAAAAACAGCGGTTTCCTCGCCGGCGGCGCCACCCCCAAAACATGCCTGTAAATGATGTCCATGTACCGGCGGAACACGGCGTCCATCCTGTACCCGCCCTTGCCGTTCCTGCCGCGCCAGTACTCCCTCCCTTCCTCGCCGGCCGGCGGCGCGGTGGCGAAGATGGTCGGGTCGTGCAGGTTGCCCTCGGCGCTCATGACGGCGTCGGCGCCCGTGGCGGCCAGGCAGGCGGCGATGTCGGCGTGCTGCAGCACATTGCCGTTGGCGAACAGCACCGTGTCGGGCGGCAGGTGGTCGCGCAGGTGGCGGATGGCGGCCCAGTCGGCCAGGCCCGTCTCGTGGCCCTTTTGGTGGCGCTGGCGGCCGTGGACGGTAAGGATGCTGGCGCCCGCGTCGAGCAGCATGCGCGCGTAGGCGAGGGTGCGGTCGGGCGTCTCCTGGATGCGGAACTTGGCGGTGACGGGGACGGCGAGGTCGGCGTGGAGGCGGCGGATGAGGGCCGAGATGGTGGCCCAGTCGTCTTGGAGGAAGGCGCCGTAGTGGCCTTTGCGGGCGATGCCTTGGGGGCAGCCGAGGTTGAGGTCGACGGCATCGCAGAAGGGCGCGACGAGCTGGGCGGCGGCGAGGAAGTCGTCCGCGTCGTTGGAGCAGAATTGTACGATGAGGGGGCGGTCGAGGGTCGGGTGGCCGTCGAGGTGGGCGTCGGCGTGGGTGTATTGTTGGAGGTGGGCGGGGTCGGGAGGTGAGGGGATGGCGGCGTCGCGGAGGGGTTGGAAGGATTGTTTGCGGTAGGGAGGCTTCTCGTGGAAGAGGCGCGAGTGGAACATGGGCGTGTAGGCGAGGAGGTTGTCCCTTTGGTCGTCGGGCATGAAGGAGCGGCTCAGGACGCGCCAGGCCTGTGTGTTGCGCTGTTAGCGGAAGTGAGTGTTTGGTGGGGGTGTGCCATACAAATTCCGAGGCTTCGACCATGGGGGCGAGCACCAGCTTGGGGCTGCCGATGCTCTCGTAGAATGCGCGGCCATGAAGCTTGGGTCTGGGGAAGCACAGAGGCTTCTTGTCGGTGCCATTGGAGGTGGTCATGATGAGAGAAGTGAAGCGACGGTGCCCCGCAGGGCTTGCGATTAGAGCGCGAATGGTGAGAAGGGGCACGCTGGTGGGCGGTGCAAGCGGTGGTGAAGATGGTAGATGTCGGCGGCGAGTGGAAAATGTTCAGCAGCACCAACACTTAGCCCCGCTTATCTCCGAATCGCCTATCCCCCGCGGGGGCCTGCCACTCCACAGAAAGGACACCCCAACTTATCTCATCGATACGGAGCTGAAGCATTCATAGGGACGCAGATGGAGAATCACTAACACTGACATTGATTTTGCAGTTCGTACAGCAACACCGATTGCCTATTCGGGGTTAGTCTAGCTGGTGGGCATAACATCTCGAATCAAGCATCCCTTTGCACCTCCATCACAACACAATATACGCAGAAGCAAAGATCCCCCTACCCTACACATACTTCTCCCGCTCCTCCGTCCACCCCGGCTGCAACTCACTCCAATCCCTCGCAAACCCCCCCTCAAACCCACTCTGATACTTCCCATACAGCACCAGCTCCACCTTCTCAAACGCCACACCGCTCTCCTCCTGCGCCCACACGCTCAGCCCCAAAACATTCGTCCCGCGATTATTCAGCACACCAGGAGGGAACGGGAACCGGACTTGAGGGCCAATGTGCGGCACGTACTTGCCGTACTGGTACCCGTTGACGAAGACCTGCACGCGCGCCACCGTCCCGGCCGGCGTGCTCAGCTCGAGCCCAATGGGCGCGTCGAGGTCGGCGTCGATGTCCAGCGAGAAGGTCGTCGTGTACCAGCGGATGCCGGCGCCGGTGAAGCCGGAGAGGGGGGATCCGCTGGGCCAGGCCGACGTGTTGAAGCCGGGGAGGTGCCAGCCGAGTCTCTCGCCAGTTAGGCCTCCTTCATTCATTGTACCACGTACGGGGTCTATGTTGCCGGCGCCACCGCCGGCGTTGCCTTGGATCTTCCACTGCGTGAAGGTTTCCTCGGCGGTGCCGTTGGAGGCGCCGCCGCCGAGCAGTGTCGCGGCTATGATGCCACGAGGGTTCAAGGGTCCTTCACGTTTATTAGCTGCGGAGAGCTAATAGGGGATGCTAAAGGGGGTAAGCTTACCGTACGGCCCCTGGCTGTCCTGGTCATGGCCGTGGTAGTCGGCCACCACGGTCAGCACGTTGTCCGTGTCGACGAGCTCGGCGGCGGAGAAGTCGAGCAGCGCGGTCGTCGTGATGAGCGAGGCGTTGCCCGGGTGGCCGCCGACGAATTTGCCGTTGAGCCAGGCGCTCCAGCCGGCGGCGGTGCCGCCTTGCGCAGTGATGTTGGCGTGGGTGGCAGTGGTTCCATCGAAGTATGCACGATATAGGAGGATTCTAGTCAGGTTTAGTAGGGGAGGGTAGAAATAGGGTTAAAGTATTGAAATACCCTGCGTAGAAGCCGTAGTCGCTGCCATAGAGGACTGGCAGCGTTGCCGGTGCAAGAGGAGACAGAGTCGTCGTCTTGTTGGCGATGGTCCACCGAGAGTCGTCGTAGGTTCGGTCTGCTTCGGGCAGAGAGTCGGCCGCCTTCCATTCAGAGAGGGCTGGTAGAGTCACTTCGCGCTCTGTGATGCCAGCGATGGAGGCCTGGAGCGAGCCGTATGCCGAGCGGGTCGTCTCCAGCTCGGCGCCGTTCCAGTTGATTTGGTTAACGGCCGGATCCCCGACGTAGATGTCGAGGTTCGTTGCGTTGGTGTGGTCGCCCAAGATGGAGACGGTGCTGCCCGAGACGGAGGCGCTGCGAACTAAGTAAGGACCCAGCACAAAGACCTGCTCGTTCGGAGAAACGTTTGGATTTTGCGTCGTCGGCGGAGCGAAGAAGGTGTACGCCACCTCTCTCTCGAGCAGGTACAAGACAGGTCCTTGCGTAAATTTGACTACTGTTGTGCCAGAGCCTTGTGTATACTTGAAAGCTGCCGATGTACCGTTTCCAGTGGAAGTGGCACCAAAGTCAGTCTCGGTTCCATAGGTTGTGAAAGATGCATTCTTTAGTTGGTCGCCCTTGAATGCTAGTTCGCCAACTTGACCCTCATTGAGGTAGGCAACAATAACAGGGACGTCGAAAAGACCGTAGGTCAGCACTTCGGCAGACGAGTAGAGCAAAGTGTAGTCTCCGACGCTGTAGTCAGTAACCACGATCCTGCTTTGACGACCGCGCAGATCAAAGCTGGGAATGGTCACTTCCCCTTCGGAAGTGGTTAAGTCCAGCGAGAAGACCGTGTTCTCGCGAGATCTGGAGTTGTTCTGCTGCGTGATGTAGAAGCCAGCCGAGTCTTCGGGGTTGCGGAGGACCCAGGTGAAGATTGACGATGTGTTGACGGCATTTCCAGTCCCATTGCTCTCCATCTCCGTGTTCAGGAGACTTTTGCTGACGCGCGTGAACAGGCCGATGAGCTTGATGTGCTTGAACTTATCCCACACTTCACGCGTCTCTCGGAGAGGAGCTCCGTAATCATACGAGGTATAAACCACTGGCGCCGCAAGATGGCCCCAGTTCGTGCCACCGTACGCCATGTAGAGGTTTTGGAGCGTGATCCTCTGCGCAATGTTGTTCTTGTAGAAGACGTCAGGATAAGCCGTGTCGTGCTCCGAAATGCAGTCGTCGAAAAAGTAGCCTCCCCAGGGCTGGAACCAGCCTCCTATTTAATATCAGCTAGCTAGAAGAGCTATGAAAGTCGGAGTGAGCTTGCCCTTGAACTCTGGTGTAAATTCGGGCTGCGTCCAAGAGTAGTTCTGGAACCATTGATAGTACCTGTACCTTACTATTAGCACGTATAAATCCCATAAAGGCTGGGGGTCTGAGTACGTTCGCAGGATTCGGAACCCCGTGTCAATATTGTCGCACGATAGACCTCCGGCTAGTCTAGAGTTAGGAACAACCCCATTAAAAGGCGGGTGTAGTATAATGACTGACCATATCTGTCAACCACTATTAGCGCAAACCAAATCAAGAGGTTCAAGAGATCTCACGAGTCAAGGCCATAAATGTCGACACTTCCGCCAACATCCTGGTAGTCGGTGGACCAACTCTGACCTCGCATTCCCTTTTCGTTGTGGGTAATGGGCACGACGATTCCATTATCCCGGAAGGCTTCGTCTAGCTGTTCCATGTACAGCACAAGAGGGTCATCCGCCTCGTGGGTCGATTCCGTGAGCTCGTTCTCCTTCTGTACCAAGATGACTGGCCCTCCTTCCGTGATCTGGTTGCGCGCAATGATGGGGAGAACTGCCTCGATCCACGGTAGCCACTGCTGATGATATGTCTCGTCATTCGTTCGGATGTCACCCCCACTGCCGTCGGTGAGGTAAAGTCCATAGCCACCAGCGCTCGTCTCGGCGTTGCAGTAAGGACCGGGGCGGGCAATGACATAGAGGCCTTCCTCCTTGGCGATGTCGAAGAGTTTCTGGAGGTCCTTACCGGGCGACTCGAAGTCGAAGACGCCGGCAGAAGGTGAATGGTAGGACCAGAAAATGTAAATACTGCAGTCGTCAGTATTCCCGTCACCGTGTCATGGGAGCAGATGGGTTACCTGATGGTGTTCAGACCGTTTGCCTTGAACTTCTGAAAAACATCGCGCCAGAGCTCCGGCACGGGCAGGCGCGCATGGTGGAACTCGCCAGAATAGATGAAAACACGCTCGCCATTGACGAACAAGCTGCCATTGTCCCATTGGACAGCGTCAGTATAGCCATCGTCTCTTTGTCCGCAAGCAAGTGAGATGACTGCTCCGAGGAGGAACAGCACGACTGCAAAGGCACGCATGGCTGGTGGCAGGAAGGGCGAGGGACGGGTGTGCAAGACCAAGCTGGCTTCGAACAGCCCATCTATATTTCAACCGCGCCACGGCCTATGAAGTCACAAAAAGACGGTATGCGGGAGACGGTCAGGCACAGGATCCATCAATCAGGATGCAGGGATCTGCGTCAGGAACAGGCTTGTAGCCTGAGATGAGGTGCATGTCTCCTTGTCGAGACTCCAGGTGCCCGGTTTTCCCAATAAACATCCCGGAACGAGAGGCCTGTTCGGGGTGTCGCTGGGCTTTGTGCCGAAGATTGTGGGGGTCTCGTGTTGGGCCCCGCACGCGAACCTGCATGTGGCGACGACATAATTCACCAAAGTGGCCCTAGATTGCACCATGTCGAATACAACAAACTCCGATATTTTGCGCAAACCTCTAAGCGACGCGTCACCGGATCCCGTGCTCTTCGACCGCGTCCTGTCCGAAGATATGTGGCGTGGGGCCACAACAGGCGTACGGTCGGCTCGCTTACCCGTATATCCAAGCGACCGTTGGAGCGTGTGCCTCAAGAGGAGGGAAGGCTCCGCTTGGTCGAATGGCCCAGGTTCTGATAAGGAAAAAGAGAGAAAGAGTCTAAGAGATGGGAGAACTCGGGCGTGGATTGAGGAAAGGGAAACGAGCGAAGGTCAAGACGTGTTCGGCATGCGCGAAGAACTGAGGGCAACAGCCTGAAGACGGAAGAGCTAGGGACGAAGAAAATATTTCAACAGGCGCAGGAAGATGTGACTGGTATGAAAGGCAGACGAAGTCGACCAGGGTGGAGGGTGCCTGGGAGAAAATGGAAATGGAAACGAGGTGGATGGGTGCCGAGGCTTTGTTGAGGAAGTCGTGGCCACTTCGAAACACCTTACTTATCAACAACATCTTAGCCGAGACCATGAAACTTCAACATGGTCCTCTGTCGACATAAAAGCACCTCTACGTCCAGATGGATGCTTCAGCTCCCTTATTTCCTACGAGCTTCTTGTCGGCTGGAGCGTACTTACTGCCGTGATGGCCCCTCCCAAGCTTTGAAATACGAATCATCATTCTCTCGAACATTTTCCCAAAAAAGAAAAAGTGAAAAGGACAGCTTAACACGTGAAGATGTGGGTAGGGATGTCCATGATTCAAGGTAAGTAAGTTCGGGAACTCCGCACCGGCGATCTTACTCCTATTCCAACGTAGATCTAGAACCCGAATGTGTCCCAAGTAAGCCACGGAAAACATATGGGCGATGCTCACTTGCTGGTCTCCTGAAGGTTTCTGCCGGTGATGCTCAAAGGAGATGCGGAGTGCTAAAAGAAAGCACTGACTGATCAGCGAGTATAACGAGATTAAAGATTGAGTCAGGGCTTCGTATTGGACTCTGAAGACCAGCGGTCTGTATCAGGTCGTGGCACTACGTCTTTGTGACTTGGCGTGGCAAACCTTCAGAGCTCGGCCGCAGGACAGAGGAAGCCCGAGACGAAAGATTACACAGAGTTGCTTGACACGTGTGCTGGGAGAAAGTGCAGAAGCACGTCTTACTCAGAGGGCATAAGATTCTGCAGAATCATTCATCATTGTCGAGGCTGAGGGCTTGGTATTTACTCGGCGGGCGATGAGCACAAGGCAGTGCATTATCTGACTGATCGTCCAGACCGAGATATGCGCGGCTGACAGCATCGTCGTACAGGTTACAGATTGTAGAGTGGTGGGTTTCAGAGCTGACAGGCTCTAAAATCTCACCCGCCGCACCGTGATCCTGATTAAGCTCCAACTCTATTTGCTGCTCGAAACCCGGCTTACCCAAACCTCAACCTCAAAATCAACGTGGCATCCGGCCAATCGCATCTCTTCCAGCTTTGACATCAGTCCGTGTCGGCGTGTCGGCCACGGCTCGGACGAGAGACCCGGCGAGTGATAGCCATGATGAGTGCGGAGAAGTCTTGGTGGAACATGGATGCTGCGCGCAATGGACACTTGCAGCCTGATGCTGTCAATGCGCTGCATCTGTGATTCCACCCTAATTTAAGCAACCCCATGTTGATCAGAAACAGAAACGCCGTGCTCCGACTCAGCTCACCCTTGTCCGACCCGAGAGAAAAGTTCCCAAGGAGCCTCTTCTTTTCCTTACCTTTCCTTGCCTTTCCTCTTTCCGTAACTCTCCTCCGGTTGAGGTCCTATTTTCAGCATGCAGTGGCCTGTGTTGTTCACGCTGCTACTCGCAACCGCAGCCTGGGCTCGCGAGCCCTACCTCAAGCTGCACGATGATACCTTCATTCCGGACGCCGTCCTGCAGGTAACTGAGTCCAATTCACAAGTCGGGTGTATTGAGAGAACTTCGGTCATTGTCAACGGAAGCGTCCCAGGCCCGGAACTGCGATTCGCATCCGGCAGTGTGGTATGGATCCGCGTGTACAACGACATGCCTGACAATAACCTCACAATGGTAAGCTTCCGCAATGGAATCCTTCGGTATCACTTGATCCGGCTAACGTACCTGGCTCTTAATAGCATTGGCACGGACTCACAATGGCAACCGCCCCGTTCGCTGACGGTTCGCCAGCAGCCAGCCAATGGCCCATCGCACCCTTGAAGTTCTTCGACTACGAGATCAACTTGGTCGATATTCCCGCGGGCTCCTATTTCTACCATTCGCATGTCGGGTTCCAAGCCATCACAGCCGCCGGCGTCTTGATCATTACCGAGAAGCCGGGTGAGGTGGCGCCCTATCAGTACGATGAAGAGCAGAACGTCTTCCTCAGCGACCTGTACAACACGACGGACCGGACCATTGAGGACGGCCTCGTGGCAAGCCCGTTCCAGTGGAGCGGTGAGGTCGGCGGTGTCTTGGTCAACGGCCGCGGCATTTCCAAATACCCAGGGACAAACGATGCGGACAGCTGCAGTCTGGCGCAGATCACCGTGGAGCCGGAGAAGACGTACAGACTTCGCTTCATCGGTGCTAATGCACTTTCCTTCCTCGCGCTTGGTATTGAAGAGCACAACCTCACCATCATCGAGGCCGATGGAGCCTATACGGAAGAGATCGAGGTCAGCTTTCTCCAGATCGGCGGCGGCCAGCGCTACTCGGCTCTGCTGAAGACGTGGTCCTGCGAGGAGCTGGCATCCCATGCCGATGGCCGGAGTCAATTCTGGATCCAGATCGAGACGCGCGATCGTCCAACCGAAATGATCACCTACGCCATCCTGGACTATGGCAACAGCTGCAATAGCGACTACAGTGGTAGTAGTAGCGTTGGCCGCCGCAATAGCGAGAACTCCTCCCCGCCAGACTCTCAACCATACTCTCTGCCCGCCTCTCCACCGGGCTCTCGACCAAGCTCTTCGCCAGACTCTTCGCCACACTCCCTACCCTCCCCCACCCCTTCCCCCGGCCCAAAACATCCCCCCACCCTCTCTCCCAAACACCCACCCCGCACTCCACCCCTCTCCCTCCCGCCCACCATCCAAGGCTACCTCGACGACGCCCTCCTCCCCCTCACGCCCGACCCCAACTACCCCCCGGCCACCTCGGTAACCCGCACCGTCACCATCGACGTGCACCAGCTCAGCGACGCCAACCACGTCCGCTGGGAGCAAAACGGCCTCTCCTGGTACGAGCAGACGCCGCGCCTGCCCTACCTCGTCGCCCTCTACACCAACACCACCCGCGCCCTCCCCTCCTACGACGTCGCCACCGCTAGCGATACGGGCTATGACGCGCGCGTCGCGGCGTTCCCGGCCAAGCTCGGGGAGGTGCTTGATATCGTGATCCGCAATACCGGGTCGTACTCTGGGGGCGTCGATTCTCACCCCATGCACCTGCACGGCGAGCATTACTACTATTTGGGAAGCGGCCGCGGGACCTTTGATCGCGCGGCGAATGAGGAGAGGTTGGGGGGCCGGACGCCGGTGACGCGGGATACGACCATGTTGTACAGGTATGGGGAGGACGAGGAGCCGGGGAAGGTGCATAGCTGGGTGGCGTGGAGGGTGAGGGTGGAGCAGCCGGGGGTGTGGATGCTGCATTGTCATACGCTGCAGCATATGATCATGGGTATGTTTTTTTGTCTTCTTTCTCCCCCACGCAGAGGGGAGAGTGTCCACGTGAGAGCAAGCAGCTGACGAGTATGAACAGGCATGCAGACGGCGTGGGTTTTCGGAGACTCGGAAGACATTTTGACTGTGCCGGAGCCCATGGTGGAGGGGTATTTGACGTACGGCGGGTCGGTTTACGGCGATGATGACAACGCTCCGCAGGTCATTCATTGGTTTGATCAGGACGATGACGATGAGGAGAAGACGGGAACGAGTAATAGTAGTAGAGCGGCATGAAGGAGTGGAAAAAGACGGATAATGGCTAATGCAGGGGATGCAGTGTGTAACCTGTGGTATTCGTAATTGCGGCAAATAATTGAAACGAGGCCAAGCAAGGAGTTTATGAAACAAAGCTAGGGAGTAGAATTAGAATCCATTTCGAATAAGCATCGGTTTCTGAGGCTCCAAACTTAAATTAGCAGGTTAAGCTTCGAAACTGTGGCATATATAGTCGAAGTTACTCTTCTCTTGTCTCTTTTAGATGAAGAGTCGAGCTTGGTGGATAGCCGGGGCATGAGCTCTTCCAGAGGTGAAGCTTTTGTTGACTTGGCTGTTTGTTATGCCAACAGTAGAAGCGAGAGTTAAGGGAGAGGGGCATGTTGTGGATGAAGAAAGGTAGAAGGGAAGAGTGACGAAAGTGAGAGGAAGGCTATAACGCTTTGGAATAGCCGATGTTGAGCCGCCCAGCGCCCAAGCTGCCGTGCATGTTTTTTCTTTTGGAAAAGCAAAAACAAAGGAGCTCATAACGGAACAACTATGTGAAACAGACTGAGTACCATACGACTAGAGTACCTATCCAGATCACACGATGTATATCCTTGTCAACACCATCGACGACCTCATCATCCTCACTCTCCACGGTAACCGGGATAGGCAGGCACGGCAGGCTTACGATCATTCGAGGAAAGGTGGAGCAGATACGCGGGAATAAATTCAATCAAGCAGACCCACTGCGGAGAAATAAGAAACATCTCGTGAGATGTTTCATTGTAGCTGTAGCTTGTTGCAGGAGAAGACCTCGGGAAACGAAGACACGCTAGCGCAGGGCAAGAGGGGAAGGAGACACCGTGACACTCACTTGCCGCCAGCTCTGTCTTCCCTCACCAACTCCCATGAGTGGACCCATCAGGCCGCGTCGCACGAAGCTCGCCGACCTCTCCTGCTGCTGCTGCTGCTGCTGCCAGCTACTCTGACCTGCCAATGCCCCTACGGCCGCCGCTTCACTCGCCTCCTCCATCTGCCGCAACCGGCATCCGTTGCCACCGCATCGCACGTCCAACGCTTTGTACCTCCTGCGTATCGGAACTTGACGTTGACGCCCCAGCAACTGCGTAACGAAGCTGGCACGATGCCGGTGACACAGCGAGCCGCATTTCGGCGGGCCGGAGTACAATCCATCGAGCGTTACCGGTCGGCACTTGAGTCGGGAAGCACCAACGCGCTCAGACATGAGATGGTGCGAGCATCTGGAGAGGGATTTGCGGGCTTGATAGCGCCATAAAAGCCGGTCAGCAAGAGCCAGCGACACCGAGACTTCTCCGGGTAGGGCTGAGACCTGCATCGCCCCTGTGGCCCGCGACTTGTTCTTCCACACCAGACGGATGCACAGCGTCGGCCGAGCTCCACTGAAATCAGCGGTCAGTGGACTGACAATCTGACCTCCAGGAGCATAATAGAGCGCTTTCTGCCTGACCACCTTTTGCAGGCCTCATCTCTACAGAGAGAAAAGCTCACTTGCATTTCCAACGCCAACGCCCTTTTCGTACGCGCAAAAGTCAGCACACCCAAATTATATCCACGCCCGCCGCAATATATATACTCTCCCGAAGACTCATACGACACCACCATCGCCCGAAAACCCAAAACAACAATCATGGATGACACCACCACCACTACCAAAGCGCCAGCGCGCACGGCTCCACAACCTTCAACCTCGCTCATCGAGCGCCTCCCCACCGAACTCCGCCTCCAGATCTACGACCTCCTCTTCCCCAACCAACCTGTCCCCGCCTCGACCCTCCCCTCCCGCCGCGGCGCCCTCCGCGCCGACGGCGCCCCCACCAGCACCACCATCCTCCGCCTCAACCGCGCCATCCACGCCGAAGCCCAGGCCGTCCTCTACTCCAAGACACCCTTCTCCATCCGCGTGCACCCGGGCGGCATCGCTCTCGCCGGCGGCCGCGCCATGACGTACCCGGATTTCGACTTTGGCAAGCGCGGCGGGCCGAGCGTTGTGCATGGCGTCGAGGGCGAGTGGGGCGCGCTGCTGCGCAATGCGCGGCGTCTGGAGATTACGATTGTTGCGTGGGTCAGCTACGCCGTGTTTGAGCGGGTAAAGGCGTACGCGCGGTTCCTGGCGGATGCGCTGGTGCAGGCGGGCCCGCCGCTGTTGGATTTGAGGATCAAGGTGGAGTGGCATAACGGGACGACCAATTTCCCGGTGACGCATCCGACGCCTCAGATGGCTGGGGATTTGCTGCGGCCGTTTGAGGGGTTGCGCGTGTGGAGGGAGGTGGATGTGGGGGATGTGGGGACGCCGAGGTACTTTTTTGGGGCGCCGGCGGTGGCGAAGAAGGAGGCGGAGGAGTATGAGGTTTTGAGGAAGGAGTTGAGAGAGAGGATGTTGGTGAGGTGAGGGGAGGGTTGAGGCAGTTGATTGTTTTGTTTGGGCATAGCAAGGAGTTCCGGATTTGAGACAAGGATCGATATCCGGTCGGTTGGGTATATGGAAAACAGAGACTGGGAATGGCGTTTGAAGTACAGTAACTGTAACCTAGATAGACATTACTAATGGTTATGTAATTCTAATATAAGGACTGATGAATATCCATGATGCTGCTTCTTATTGAAGTGTGTGTGAAGCAGTTCAGTATTGGTACCATAATGAGGCCGGCCAAACCTCCAGCGGAGTTACGACTAACAATCAGCACGAGCGTCAGCTCTGCTGGAAAATCTGGCCTTCAAGGAACAAGATGCATGCCCATATAAGAGAGGCTCACTCGAAAGGAAAGGCAGCCCCGAGATCCGCGACTAGATGTGCGGGAACGGTCCTCCGGACAGACTCCAGCTAGCGGAAAGCGGAACGCCCTTTCTTACATAAAATCGTGGCGATGAATCGCTACTAATCAGAACCACAATCTCTCATGAATAAAAAGCGCCGCCCTACTATTCTCTATCTTTAACGCAGCCGCCGTCCCGAGCGACCTCACCCACAGCCTCAACTTCGCCAGGATATAGACAGATATCCCAGTTCGAAGTGACAAATGACCCAGGAGTAACCATTCCCCGACCACAAACCTGCTGCGCAAACCATCGAGAATACCTAGCACCGATACCGCCACCGCCACCGCAGCCGAAGATTAAAGAGAACGTCAAGACTGGCCTAGGGACAGTCATAGGATGCTGTAATACAATGTTTGTGTCTACAAGGAGGCGTTCTCTCAAGAGAAACCTCTTAGTGGACCCAAACCTTGTTGTTAAACTCTAGCCAAAAGGACGCGCACGTCCGGTTGACTCGGAGTGCTGGGTAGGGTTATATACCCTCCTCACTGCATAGTAGGAAGGCTAGATAGCAGTGGTAAAAGCAATTATCCAACACTTATTAATAGCGAGGTAAAGAAGATATCCGGACGGCTTTTACATGGATATAATACATGTCTCTATTTAGATAGGTGCTTTAACTACCTACATAGATAGCTTTTTTACTATCTATAGCTAAAAATCATATTCCTATATCGTTGCCATTTCTTTAATCCTGCGACCAACTGTAGCGGTGTTACGAACCTAAGGGGATAAGGGCTTTATAACCCTAAGGGCAGAAAGCCCGCACGGGAAAAAGCACCCTAAGGACTAAGGGTCCGCGCGGGAAACCAAGCCGTAAGGGAAATCTAGTCAGGATGCGCGCAAGCCACAGCACGACGCGCTATAGGCAGATTCCTATACGGGAAAGTAGCCCTTAAAGAATAACGGTTACTGCTAGAAACTATAGGTAGGATTCCCGTAGGGGAAGAAGGTCTATAAGGGTAAGAGGGTAGAACAGGTAGAAGGGATGTTAGGAAGGTTAGAGTAAGTTAAATATTATAACTATTCCGCACTAATAAAAGCTGGAAACTAGAAAGGTAGTTAGGCGCTAATATCACGTGCACCCTACTAAGAGGACCTACTTTAGATTATACTCGATCTAAACCTCTAATCTATCCCCCTAATCTAAGTAGTATATCTATATACTTAATCTAGATTGTATAGCTTTTCTAGTAGTATATAGTATATACTTATTAGCTAGACATTTAACCCTTTATAGTTAACTTAAGAATCTAATCTTTACCTATTAGAGTAATAGAGCCTTATTACGCCTAGCGTATACGTAATTACTTCCTTCTCTAATTATTACCTCCCTGCTCTTATTCTTAAGGTAAAACCTTTAACCTAATTATCTACTAGGCGACTCTAAAACCTAGTAGAAGAGGCCTATTATTATACTTTAACTACTATCCTTATAAGAAAAGGAAGGCATCCCTAATTAGAAAGTATTACCCTAAAATAATACTAATAAGTAGTACTTATTATACTAAATATAATAGTTAGTATAGGAGACGCGGAGCCGCAGTAGCCTTAGTAGATACCTCCGCCTTATACCCCTCCTAGTAACGAATAGCTATACTAGCTAATACTAGAACTACGCAACAAGAACGCAGTCCTTAGGATATAACTTAGTTAAGTATTAGCGGTACCTCTAGCTACTAAAGTTAAGGTTCCTAAACCTAACCTATACTATAGAGATTATAAGAAGACGTAAGACTTCCTATCTTAACTAGATAATTATATCTACTTCTCTTATAGGAAGTTCGCTAGTCTAGCCGACGAAGTACTTTACGCTAGTACTTATCTCTAAGGAATAGTAGAGTAATAGTTCTAACCCTTTAAGCGCGAAAAGCAATCTAAACCTAAGTTCTAATAGTCTATAGTAACCCGCGAGATCTTTAGAGATTACTATAACTTTACTAAGGCCCTTAAGGCTGTATTTAGTAGAGTTAATAAGACTTATTAAGCAACGCATACCCTTATAATATACTAATAGAAGGGATCCGTGTAAGACTATACTACTAAATTCTAAGATATAGCCTACCTAGCTAAGGGACACTCTAATATTACTTTATAAACGTTCTACTACTAAGGACTTAAGGATAAAATTAAGAAAGCTATAACCTACTATAAGAAACCTAAAAACCTTATAAGAATAATCTAACTAGCTTTACTTATAGATAAGCGATATAATAAAAGATAGTTTAATAAGAAAACCTATTCTTCTAACACCTTATAACCTATATAGCTATATTATACCTAGGAAGGAGGAGATACTATAGAACTAGATAGTACCTAGAGAAATAATAACTAGAAAGAGAAGTAGGGCAAGCGACCCTCTAGGAAGGAATAGATAGATTAGTAATAAGCCTAATTTAATAAAGGACTATACGTCTAATATAGAGATAAATAGGGCCCTAGGTACTAATACTTCTAATAGTTAAAGAGGAACGAGCGTACTACGTCTATAGCTTAGATAGAAGAACCTTAAGAGGCCTTAATAGCCTAGATAGTTAACTATACTATAATAAGCTAGACCGTATACTATAAGGATAACTACTCTACTTACTAGAGTAATAAAGATACTATAGGGTAGTATCCTAAGAAGTTATAAAGAGTTAATACTATTAAATAAACCTAGGCAGCGCCTATAATTAGTAAACTAGCTAACGCGCTTCCCCTAGATACGGAACTAGTAAATAGTAATACGGGAGAACTTTATAAGAGTACGCCTAAACCTAGGGCTAAATCTAAAGATAGCGAATAAGAGCCTAAGTAGGCGGATTCTAAATAGCTTAGCTAAATTGCTAAGTACCTAAAAGTATACAGGAAAATCTAATTTAGCAAACACGGTAGATAATACTATATTACCTAGACACCCGACTTATAGCTAGATATAACCTAGTAATAATACCGGGTTTAGTAAGGGAACATCGTTTATTAATATAAATAGAATTAATACTAGATACCCTAGGGAAAGACGGCCCTTACCTCGCCTAAAGACCTAAATATATAGTTATAGGATAAGGTTAGGAACCGCTAACTATTAAAAAACTAGACGGCCTCCCTAGTTAGGGACCCTAGAAGGGGCCGTTAAATAGGTCCCTTAACTAGATATTATATATATTAAACAGACTAATTCCTACTAGATTAGCTCTATACTAACTCTTACACGTACCTATTATCTTTTACAGAAAATAGGCCGTAGTAATAATTAATAGTAGCGTATAAGAGAACTTTATTAATCCTAAATTCGTTATAAGCTACTAACTATTATACTAAACTAAAGATTATCTATATCTACTAAGTATAGTAGACGGCTCCCCGGCAACCTATAGGAAAGGATAGGTCTATATTAAAATAGGACTTAACCCCTTATCTCTAGGAAACTATAAGGAGAAGATTAGTCTTAACCTAATAGTAATACTAGGATATAATATAATTCTAGGCATCCTATAGTTAAAAATATATACACCCTATATTAACTAGAGAATAGAAGAAATTACCTTCCTAGATAAATAATATACTAGATATCTTACTATAGCTAGGAGAACTAAGTTGCCTACTAAGAGTAGCTAGAGCTAAGAGCTAGAGCTAGAGAAGTCTAAGCTAGTAAGCTAGAACTTAAAGAGCTAGAGCTAGAAGAGCTAGAGTAGCTAAAGCTAGAAGAGCCTAGTAGAAGTTAAAGAAATCTCCCTAGGAGCTATAAAGCGTATAAAGTATAGAGGAGAATAAGTCTATACTATCTACCTAAAACCTAGTTAAGAGATAGAATAAAGAATTATTATATATATATAATTAGGTTACCTAATAAGGGGAAAGCCTATACTCGCCTACTATAGGAAAGCTACCGTATATTTCGCAGCCTCTATAGAACCCTAGGGGCCTTAAGATAAGGATACTAGCCTAAAGTTAGTTAGAGAAGACTATCCCTAGAGAATCTATAGGCGATATAGTAAAGCTAATATAGAATAGCTTACATAGCCTAGCTAAGACCGGGGCCGCTAAATATAGAATATTAGTATAAAGAGTAGGAATCTCTTAGTAACTAATAAAGGTAATATAACTAGCGAGTAAATATATAGGGAACTCGGCGGTATTATAAGACCTACTACTACTAATACCCTAGAGGAGAAACCCCTGCTACTAAATATAGAATCTATACTAAAATAATTCTAGAAGTACGCGGACCTCTATAAGGAATAAGAAAAAGAAGCTTTATCTTAATACTAACCTTAGGATTATAAAATACCTCTTATACTAGGCGCGTAACCTACGTTTAAACCTATCTACTCGCTCTCTTAAACTAAGCTAGAGTTTTTATAGGAATACCTAGAAAAGAACTTAGAAAGAGGATATATCTAACCTTTATTATTACTAGCTAGATACCCTATCTTATTTATCCCTAA